>JALDNG010000489.1:0-193102 GCA_024349245.1 Neodontobutis hainanensis | reverse complement strand
TAACATTTAATAAATTTGTTGAAATTTTATTTTCAATAATTTAAGTAAAATTTAATGTGAATCTCTAATAAAAATTTTATATTCTCACAATAAATGTTGCAAAACGTTTTCCATGTTATAATTCAAACAAAAGATAGAAAGATTTCATCAAGTATTTTAAATTTATACCTATTTTGTTGTCATACAAAGTTATGATAAAATGTGTCATTGGATATTCTCGAATTTTCTCTAAGGAATCACATGCTTAATTTAATTATGATTGATTCTTATGATTTGTGCAGAACATCACGGTTTTAATCGTATATACTCAAAAATTCATGAGTAATTATTGTTTTAAAATGTTTCTTGGATATTGATAAATCCATTAAGTTTTGAAAAAATTAAACTTGATAAAACATCCAATATTCACAAAAATATTTATTCGTTTAATGATGAGAAACGATTGAGGATATTAAAAAATGATCATCTGCATTATATCTTTTTTGAAAATGTGATTTGGTTAAGAAATTGTAACTATCATAAAGGATCTGTTTTAATTTTTAAGAATCAATCAATACTTCAAATTAATTATCTTTTTCTTGAATAAAGTTTTCGGTTTAATTTGAGATAAACTTTGGACCATACATAAGTCGTTATCAATTATTTTAAAATTGATTATTTTATTTATCGCAAGAGTTATCAATGAAAAATTATATCTTTTAAGTATACGTTAGTTTATTTCATATTTTATTTCAAATCTTTGTTCTAAAAATGTAAAAAGTAAAAACAATTCGCTCAATTAAAAAATTAATGGTAAATTTATGTCAGTCATTGTAATTGAATATATTTTCTCTTCTTATAGAAAATAAAGTGTTTAATAAATTATTTTTTTTCATATCAAAATTAATTACATGTAAATTTATGATTTTTTAATCTATTTATTTATTTATTCTGATACAAAACCATTCATTTATTATATTTATCTTGAAAAGTCTGTTTATTTTAATTTTACATTTATTTCAAATGATTCTAACCATGTAAATTTAATGATTCAAACGAGACGTATAAACTGATTTTGAATCAAATATGTAGATATATCAAGGATTTTTAATGATCAAAGTTGCTTATCCAAACTGTATTATCGTTAAACTCTATTATAAAGAAAATATGAAGAAAAGGTGATTTAAATACGTTTAATCCCTTATTATTTGTATTTTTTGAGATATTTATAAATTTTAGCTTGAATTCAAAATATACCATAAAATAATAATATGCAAACTAAACTTTAATTTTTAGTCGAAATTTCTTCATTGTCAGTTTTCATTTAAAAACTAATATCTTAGATCATGATAAATATAATTTAAATTCGAATGATCATTTCTCTTAATTTTTTATCATTAATATAGTTATCTTATTGTTAAGATTTAAAAAAAATATAATTGTATTTTAAAAATAACCATAAACTTATATCAATTGTCGTCTTTTAACAGTGTTCAAAAAACAAGAATAACAAATTTCACTCGTGTACTAGTTGAATGAACTCAATCTTAAGCATCCTATTGAGGGCCAGATGCGTGACTCATGAACAAGATGCAGGTATGTTTGTGTATCTTTACATTTTATATTGACTGAAAGCATCATTTATTTAATAATCATGAGATTTATGCTTGGAATGTAACTTTAGATTCATACAGTTTTTCAATTTAAATTAAAATATCCTCTTGAAGAATTGTTTATCAGAACCTAAAACAAGAATGTATTTCATTTAGCATGTGAATTAAAATACATCAAATTATATCATATAATTGTCTTAAATATAAAATTATTCTGAAATTTTAATATTTGTTGAGTTTCAATGAGTCACATTTTGAGCATTGAGAACCATCTAACAACAAAAAAATATTGAAATTCATCAAAATTTGTTGATTCAAATACTTTTACATGATTAAAAACACCAGATAATTGCAAATTTGTATGAATTTAAAAGCAATTTATTTTTACTGTTGAGTATAAAGTTAATACTCGTTCATGACAAAAACAATAAATGATTATATTTCGTAAATTTAATCAATATCATTTAATCAGTGTATGCTTAATGAGAATAATCAGAAGAAATTTAAATTTTATTGTATTTTAGTCGATAATGTAAATTGTGTAAAATTGTACAGATAAATCAATTCATTAAGTAACATGGGAATGATCAATAAACTTTTAAATTAAAATCTAGAGGATGTTAGACAAGATTTTGTCATGGAATGAATTTTATTTATATCTTTTTACAAACTCTGAAAATTTATAAAATTATTTTAAAATGAGGGTTTAAATCTTTTTATTGAACAATTCTTTAAAACTGTTGAAAATATTGTTAAGGAGTAGAGTTCGTTAATTTTATCCCATTTTTTAAATTTAAATTTATTTTAATCTCTTAAAAAATATATTAACTATGTTTTACCATAAATCATGAAACATAAACGAAAAATTTTATAATGTCCCGAAATTTAGAAAACACGTATGTGATTTTTAAAATGTTCCACTCATGTATAACTCAACATATATTCATAATAATATTTAAAAAGAATTCATTCAAATCATTTTATTTCACGTTTAACCATGAAAAAGATCGTATAAATTTTTAAAAACTAAATCGCTAAAAATGCTTTAAATCTCATATTTAAACAAAAGTGTCAATGTTTGTTATCGTTTAAAAAATCATTATAATGTCAAAAATATCATGTTTATATTTAAGTTTTTTAGTTTTAGATCCTGATTTTGGAATATTTAAATTCAATTAAATGTAGAGAATAAATCATTACTTTTTGAACTATTATTTTACGGATTCATTTTTCTTTAAAATATAGATTTTGACAACGTTTTCCAAACTAAAATTATTCTCTCATGAAATTTACACCTCATCAAAGTTTATTTTGAGGCAGTAAGTAAATATCCAGATTTATTTGTCATGTATAAAATTTTATTTCCTTGTTTCGCGAAGGCAAAAACGAATTAAATATTTTAAAATCATGTAAATTTTTTGCTTATCTATCTTTTCATTGTAAACTTATATGAATACTCTTAATTTATTTTGATGAATTTGGCAGTAAACAGCTCCATAAATAAATTGATTTAAAATTATTTAAAACAATGAAAATGACATATTTTTGAAATATACATCAAGTTGAGACCACAATCAACAAGTATTTACAAAAGCCAGAGAACATAAAAATAAACTTTATTTAAACATTTTTAAACATTAACCGAAAAATGTTTTTTTAGTCGAATGTTGTTATTTATCAGATTTTGTAAATTCTTTGTCTCTATTTTGAAGATATGTCATTTAAAAAATTAAGAAAATAAATCTGAAGTTCTTAATTTGTATTCTATCAATAGAATATATTCTAAAAAGACAACTGGAAATAATAGTTTTGAATTAATAAACACTTTTTACTTACAAAAAAGGATGACGCAGATGAATAAATGTACTTAAATAAAAACAGTGATTTTCAAAGAATATATTTCTAACTAATAAATTACTTTCCCCCAAATTTCGTAAAACAACTTTATCAAAAATGAACCATCAGTTAATATTTTTGTCGATATTTTGTTTTAAATGAATAGCATTATAATTTATAAATATGTATAGCTGTTATGAGTATATTCAATCCACAACATATTCATAACTTATTTGATAGATTATCAAAAATATTTTTATGTAAACCTCTGAAATAATTTTTGAAGAGCGAAGATTATTTGAATGTTTAACAAGTTTTTATGAAAATATTTGAGTTCATAAAAGCTAAATCTATTCTTATATTCGAAAAGACGAATAAGCTTTTTAGTTACAAAAGTATTGGATATCTAGCACGAATTCCGACTGCACATGTATTTTTATACATCTCTAAGTGTAAATGACCTTCAATTCCCCATTGTATTCCTAAGCTATTATAACTGTAATAAATTACCTGTTTCTTATGATATAATATGGTGGGTTTCCGAGTTTATTAAAGCCTATTATCACCATATGATGTAAAGTTGGCAACCCGGTACATTTATCTTCTGTAATAACACCTCCTTTGTAATTCATGTACCCCTCAAACTCATACAACGAAACTGTGACTGGACCAAAATTATATAGGCCACTTATTAATGCAATTTCATGTTTTCTAGCTATTCGTTTGAAATCTTTTATCATTTTATATGTCGAGCAATGATGCTTTCTACAAATATTAATCTTTTTATAAATTGATGATTTACCTTCATTTCATAATGATACTGACTCTCTAAACAAATACCATCATACATTACATATTTGTAAGTACTTTCTGTAGCCCCAGAAACGCATCTTTTATGATCAAACAGATTCAAACAGTCAAGTACTTCTTGCACACTTAATTCGGGAGATTGACCACGCTGGATAGACCATCTTGCCCATATTACGTCGAGCTAAAATTAATATATTTATACACAGCTGCAATAACGTAACCTGAATTACATAAACCTTGGTCCATGACTCGGTTTGGAAAATTCGGATGAGATCTCCAGTCCCAAGTTTCCGGTTCTTCATGGTAAAGTGAGTAATTTTTAAATATTTTCTTCGCCACATTTATTGTGTCATTTTTGTATTTATGCTTGATATCGTATTTTTCAAAAAATTTATATCCTTTTTTTTGAAGACTACTTTGGTTGTGTGGTTGATAACAGTTTTTAACAAATGAAGTAAAATATATGAAAAATATAAAAATCCATTTTTGATCCATTTGTGATTAATATGAGTTAAAAAACGAAATTTGACGAATTTTTCCAAATTAATAAAAACAAATTTTAAGTTTATTATTTTGAAAAAAATATTAAGGTTTAATATTTGTTTTTTATTTATTTAAATGAAAATCCAGGTAAAATGCGAATTATACAAAGTGCAGAAAAGAAAAATCATCATTTATTTTTTAAATAAATCAAAAATAATTTGATAATATTGATTTTATGGAGTTTTTTAGTTATGTTCCAAGTATTTGATTCCATTATTTGATATTTTCAGAGTAGATTTTAACGTATTTGTTCAATCAAACAGTTAAAATCAGAAAAGATAAACATTAAAATGGTAATTTTATTTTCAATTTAAATATAATAAACGACTTCGAACGCAAAACAACAAAATGTTCTTAAATAATTGGAAATTGTTTGAAAATAAGGAATAATATCTCCAATATTTATGATTTATATTTTTAGCACAATTTATTTTTATGTCGAAATTCTTATGTATTTAATGTTTTATAATTTATTGTAATATTTTTTCCAAACATACCTATTGTTTTGGATTTTGAGTTTAAATTGAAAAACAATTAAAAAAATATATAATTTATACGGTTAAGAAACTTATGTATTCTAAATCAAATGTTTTGATATCAAACAAATTCGAAATATTTACGTGGAATTTGTAATCTAATATACAATTTTTTAATCAATTTAAAACAAAAAATCGAGATTTATTATTTTTAGATTTGTATAAGATAATTATGGACATATAATTTGATTTATTATAAGTATGCAGGAAATAAAAACTTTCGGTGAAATATTTATTGTAATATAAACCAATAAACTGGAATATATGAGAAGAATGATATAAATAAACGTTGAATAAAGAATATTTATAATTAAAATTAAAATTTATCATTTCTCAAGATTTAGATTTCACTTAAAATATATCTCTTTATTTTTATTTTCCCTGAAATTAAAACATATTATGAATTAAAAAAAGATAATATTTGTTGGATAAAATCGAAATCCTGGGTTTTGTAGACTTTTTTTTAACTTTACGATAATTATCTGATTTTCGATGATTAATTTTATCATTGTATAATGTATTGCTGTGATTATAAAATTTTATTTGAGATTTTTTTTATTTTTAAATAATTTATTATTTTCATTTTTGTATTTAATTAGATGAAAATTATATATTTAAATCTTTTCCGCCGCCTTGGTTCCAGGTTCCTTTAAGGATATATTTATTAATAACAAGTTTATTTGTCTTTCATAAGTTTTCTCAATATTCGTAAGAATTAAAGCTTTTGGCAGTTCTTAAACATTGGTAAATTTTGATGAATATGTCATAAGATAAATTTGAATTCATGAATATATTTGAAATTTATATCATCTTATTCATAAATTTGCTTTCTTTGATACTCAATCGATTGTAAATTGTGTTTTTATTATTTCCAAGTATATATTGATCATTTGTGTAAAATAAAATTTTTACAACAATTTTGCCATTGGTATCGAATAATCACGATTTTTTGTAAGATCTGCAAAGATTATGGTATTCTTAGTCGTATTTAAGTTAATAGTGATGACATCAAAATAAAAATGTGTTGATATATCATGAAAATGTTGAAAGTTAAATATTTTTTATCGATGTGATTTTTTTTTGAAAATATCAGAGTTATTTGTGTTAATTATCAAGATTATACAAATTTAAAGGTTAAATTTGTATTTTGCTAAATTCTAAAGAAAAGACGCCAAAAACTACTAAAAAGATGGGGAAATTAAACTTGTGGACGATTTGCGGTATTTGTTAAATTATCATATATAAATATTATATTATCTGTGAAAATCTTTAAACACATTTAAATTTAGCTTAAAACATCAAAAAAATTATTTAGTTTTGAAAACATTAAAATGTTGATGAGAAACAGAATAAACTAAAATTTTATCATAAACTCTGTGAGATATGAATTTTATATATTTATCCAAAACTGAAATAATTGTTTTGATAAATCGCCATTAATCTTTATTTATAACATTAAATTTAAAATATTTGGAACTTTGATAGTTGATGAAAAAATGTGTCTATCAAAAGATTATAACTGTCATAAAAACATGTTAAAAGTATATATATCTCAGAAATAGCTTGATCGATTATGAAGTGGCCACTCTTGCCCAAATTCTTCAAAACTTTATTTTATGTTTAGAAAAAATATCATAAACTAAATAAATACAAATTAAAACTAAAATAAAAAAGCGAGACAATAAAATTCAATATTTATGTCCGAGTGGCTCAAAGAAAAATATAATTCATGAGTTACATTTGACCAAGCAAAACATTTTTAAGGAGATAAATAAGTACGGATTTCGATTGACGATAATTTAAATCACCTTAAATTAATCTCTTTAGCTACTAATTCGTTATGTCGGCTGTAATGGCTATTTATTTAAAAACAAACAGATATTAGGTTCACTTTTTAAAGGAAAAATACTTATTCAAATATAAGACTATTTATAAGTTTGATTCAAAATGTATTTTTCTCAAAATATAAAAGGAGCTTACATCTTAAAGCAGGTATAATTGAACTTCTGAAAAGAAAAATCGAGATAACATTGAAATAGTTGACTTAATCAAAAATAAGTAAAAATAATAAAAAAAAGTTTATCTGGTTTATGATACTTTTCATCATTTTATTTAATATTTTTGTAAATAGGCATCTTATTCTTGAACTTCCATGTTCAGCATCATTCATATTTGAAATAGATGTTAAAGGGTAAAAATATTTTTTATTGTTATGACTTACTTACGATATAAATTTTTTCATGTTTAAATTTAATATCAAAATTTTTAAAAAATTATTTCAAATTTAAATGGACGTTGTAGTGTTATAGTTTATCGCGTGTGGCACTTAATTTCGTAATATAATGTTATCATCCTATTTTTTACAAATATTTATTTTAAATTATTTTCAGATTTTTCCTTTTTTATTATCCCATTTAAGAGAAATTTATGAACTTTGAAAGATATTTTTAACATTAAATTTAAATAATTTTTGAAATAAAATTGTCTTTTTAAAGAGTTGAAAAATTCAAAGTGTCAACTTCGAATAGATTAAGAGATTAATCCAATCTTTATAACATTGATAATGATAACAATCTTTATGTTAAATGAAGTTTCTGTAGTTGATTTATTTTGGTAGGAAAAAGGGAGTCATCTCTTTAAAAAAATTTGCTAAATATATCACAATTAAAATAAAATTGATACTATGATTATAAATCTGAAGAGAATAAAAAAAAGTATTTATCATTGATGTTTTACTTTATTAAACTATTTCAATTATCACATAGTATGTCTTTTATGATAAAAGGTCATGTATCGAGACAGCGTATTTTAATTTCATTTTGTGTTAAGATTTTAATAATGAAGGTCTTATAATTTTTTAAGATTTATTAAATTTAACGAAATCATTGAATCGATAAAACTATTTTGAAATATGTTCTGCAACCACGAATATTTATGAATTTTTATATAGCTTAAAGTCTTCCATTGTTTTAGTAATCTAAATATATTACTTCTGTTTGTTTATCGAAAAGAGTGATCCATGTATCCAAATGGATTTGAAATTATGAATAAAGTTCAAAGAAACATCGACTGTCAAAAGTTTTGGCAGCTTCTAGATTATTATATTCACTATCATCCATGAAAGATCAAAGTTAGTTCAGAATTTAGATAAAACTGTCGAATTGGAATTGAATAATATTTTGGGTTCACAGTTTTTTGTTCTATGATTACTCATGATCAAGTTTTAAATTTTGGCGAATTTCATTTAAAGTGAGTTTGAATCATGTATGATAATACATGAATGTTAGCATCTGAAATCATATAATTTTTAGGTTTCAATACAAAAATTTTGCGTATAGTTCAATAAATAGCCAATGATATTAAATTATTGGAATTAGATACAAATTGACAAAAATATCAAATGCTTTATATTATTTTTTCAATCATACAAGTATTTTGAACAAAAGCCACCATAACTGAAAAAGTTTCAAATTTAAAAGATTTATGTTCAAAGATTTTTGAGAAATAGTTTGATTGAAAATTTATAACATGTTAAGATTGTTTATCCACGTGACGTACTTCAACAGAACGTCTGAACTTTTTGTCTTCAATCTGTTCAATGAATGTTTTAGTGAAGAATTAAAATCTCTAAAATTCATTATTTATTTATTTTTATTTGTTTTAATCTTTAAAGTTAAAAAATCTAAAATCATGTTATCGGATTACACTCACCATAAAAATTAATGTTTAAATGATTGGCTATTTTGTGCCTTAAAAATCAAAATTAACCCAACTTTATAATCATGTTAAATTTTATTCATTATTTCATTTTATAGTTCTAAATTAGCCTTCATGTTTATCATTACATTTCTGAATGAAAATATATTAGCTATCGAAAATTTACTGGGCATTAATATTCAACCTTTGAAAAAACCCTAGAATTTATAAAATATCACAATCTTTGTGGTACCGTCTTGAAAAAGAAAGGTAAAATTGATAAACTTGGATAATCAATAAGTAAAAATTAAATGTTGCTGTTTTGAATAATTCTTAAAACGAAATTTAAATTAAAATTAAACAATCAGGTCAAAAGTTAAATTAGTATCTCATAATGTTCTGTTTCTAAAGGTATCAAACTTAAAAAAATTGAAGAATACATATCAATAAACGATAAAACATTTTATCAAATAAATCAAGATATTTTTGAGATTATTAAATTAAGTATTAAATGTATATGCTGATATAAATTCGACTCGTTATAGGCCAGTTAGAGACCCATGTGAAAAATATTTGTGACATAATCATTTCATAACTTAATAAAAAAATTTTAAGAATATTATCTAAAACATAAATATCACTACTAGTCTGATTAATGTGGTATCCATATGCATTTCAATATTAGTAAGTATCGCATGTAACTTAAGGTTAAAATTATCCAGTTTTAGATCCAAATCACCAGCATTATTGCTTGATCAAAGCGTTTGAGTATTGTTTTTGCCTTTTAGAGCTAAAATTATCAACTATTTAGATAATTTTACAACGCTTTCATTTTTCATTTGAAGCGCCCTCTCTGAGTGTAGCCATAATATTTACTTTCATAATTTTTACAATCTCCAACATTTATTTTTAAGAACTCATGAATAGTATAGCGGCATTTTTCACAGACATTTTTTGCAATATTTTTAATCTGATAAGGGAATATAAACTAACTTATGCACAAAATATTAGCCCGCCATTCATTTCAAAGCCGTCGATTGTTTAGCTAAAAAGCTGATTTTATTATTATTAGTTTTTTGAAATATTTTTTATGCTTATTTGAGAAAATTTTTATCTCAGATATACTTCGGTGATTATTTCCAAAATAGATCAACCATTAAGTCACGGTAGCACACCATTTGTCAAATTTATAATATCTCGTTGAGGAAAGTCTACTGAAAATGAGATGATGATTAAATAGCTTGAGTGTACAATACGTAAGTCATCATCGAATATTTGATTCATTCAAAAATATATATGATCAAATGATTACTGGCACGTTTATTAGTTATGAATACACATTTTTAATCATAATGCTAATATCTACATGATTATAGACATAACCTTGGTGTCTTATAGTATGATAGAAAATTATGTATTTAAAACCTGCTTTTTATTATTATGAATACTCTTCATAAACATTTCACTTCTTATGTGCCGTATTAAGGGAATTTGACAAATATGATTTAAATCATGGAGCAATTTAAAATGTTTTACCACTTTTTAAAACACCAAAAAAATAACGGTGAACTATGTATCAACGTGCTTCATAGAAAAATTTAATTTAATTCGCAGTCTTATCTCAGGAATGTCGTGAAGATATGGAGATCTTTCTTTGAGACAAGATATTATCAGATTATCAAAATTGGATTTATGAGAAATTAAAAATATCTTGATATCCATCTTACATGATTGAACAAAAATTGAAAATATGGAATAAATTTTTATTGCGATTCTGAAAATAACAAATTTTTTAACTTTTAACTTCTCCTGAATGTTCAAAAATTTATGGCTTCAATCTATCTCATTATATTGATTAAATAATGTTTTTATAATTTCGAAATGTTTTCTCGGCTGCCGCACTAAAGCAAAATTACTATTAATCATTGACCGAATTTTAATTTACTCGATCGTGAACTAGCCTTACTCTATGTATGAGATTTTTAATTGAGACGTTTATTGATAAAATTAACAATGATCCGCTGAGCTTGTAATTTTAAGTTGCAAAATTTTACACTTGTTAATATGTCAGAAGAAGTGCAGAGATATATTTCCTTCCCAAAATACTCATGTACATAATTCAAAGCCATAATATTTTTGACCGACGAATGGTATGATGGTTTCTTTCATAAATCATAAAATAAAATCTTATTGAACAAAAATGATAAAATAGTTTTGAGGAGTAATTAAAACTCGTCAGCAAAAGACAAATCTTAACATTTGTCGTTTCATCTTCTGAAAATTAATATCCCGAAATCGACATACGGTGATTGAATTGCTGGAAACTTTACGCAACCTCTGAAAGGATTTTACGCTTTTTAAATAATTTATAATCATAAATTAGGTCATCTACCTCTTGATTCTAATCCAAGAAAACGAATTCATTTTTATCTTGTAGTTCAAGAAATAGTGTATCTTTATGAATTTTTGGTGACTTCTTTTTATTTATAGCTGTCAAACATATGATTCTGGTACTTTTATGCTTTTTGAAGTTTTTTAATTTGTTCTCTAATTATTCGAGCATGCCGTTTAATTTAAGACTTTTTGTTGAGAATGGAAACTTTAAGCTGTACTGGCCTCTTCCGAATGGTATTTTCCTGGTAACTTTAGTTCTTAGCATCGTTTAGAAAGAATAAGTTTTCAAACATCAATAGAAAATTCATAATAATAAATAAAATCTTTTATATTTTATTTTTGAAAAAATAACTAAATCATTAATAAATTTTAAACAGACATCAAGTTGACCTTTTATACATCTGTTCTATATTAATGAATTTGGATATATTTACTGATGAGTAAATGTCTTTAACTTACAAAATAATTTGAAGCTACACATCCATAAATGTGTCTTTATGCTGCGTTCTTCCCGTTATTTTTACAATTTTTTAAGATAAATTAATAAAGGTTAATGAATGAGAACGAGTATTTTGTCATTTTTTCAGACAGTATAATCATGATTTTATGTTTTAGAATCATTCATTAAACATATATATATTTATTTATTTATTTAAATTTTAAACACTACTTACTGCTTGCTTAAAATTAAATTTAATCATTCTCATATAACATATTAAACAGTTCTTTTAAAATATAAGTTAGAATATTTTTTTTAACATATCTAAATCTGAGTTATTGAGAAAGTACGAAATTAAAAGGTCCAGGATTATGTTCTTGAATCGTTTGCTACGTAAGACACAATTTGAAAATAGGTTAAAACATAATTAGAAATATTTTCAATTCAGCTAGATTGTTTCGAAATTTCGTTCCAGGAAGCATTTTTGCTTAAACTTTTATTTTATTAAAATTTAGTGGTTTTAAATAATTAAGATCCTTTTCACCTTATAAATAAGTTATTTTGTGATTTTCTAGTTAGTGAAGAAGTTTAAACTGTGTATACTATTTTTTATTCAGTTGCAGACTTCTCCAGCTTATAGTTTCTAAAGGACGTGAATAGTTAAAAACTAGAAATCAATTCATTTGACAAAAAAGATAAACTTGTTTTGAAAAAAAAATTATTTTAAGATTAAAAATAGCAAAAATGGCCTAAATAAGAGAAAAAAAGAATTAGGATTTTTGATAACATTTTTGCACAAAATTATTGTAATTTGATTTTGAAATTCAGTTTATATTTTCAGGGTATTGATAATTCAAAAATTTTTTCGATTATAACTTTATGATTCCGATAAGAGTAAGCATGTCTAAATGTGTGTAATAATAATCAGATCATAATTTTATGTCCCTTACATAAAATTAAAGATATGTTTCATTCTCAAAGAATAGTAAAAGCTCTGTAAAAGAAGGCACATCAGATAAAATAGATATGCACCCATAAAAGGTTGTAGAATTAAAATTCTATTTTCCTGAGATGAAATGAATTTCAATTTTGACGACGAATTTTAGTTTTACAATCTCGTTTAAGCCTTCGAATATTTTTTATCTTAAATTATGATTTTTGAGTACATTTCTCAAAGTTCATACGCAGTTTAAATCTCGAAATATTATCATTATATTCTATGCGAGGCTAGAAATTCTTTTCATGTTTTGTAGATTGGGTTATGATACTTTTATTATATCTGAACTACTTAATACATAATAAGTATGATAATTTATATCTTTTCTTTATTATATGAAAATTCAAATCATTGATATGTTATATTAACACTAAGTGAAGTAAGAAAATTTTCCAACTTATGATTTTAACTTATTACTTCACTAATTTAAGTTTTAGCTTTGAAAGTTATGTTGATTGGGTTTAAAATTAATCGATATAACGCGCGATATTTCATGGTGTGCAGCGTGATGAAAAATTCCACCACTATTTCGATCTATTAGTTTGAGTTTAAAATCATTGAATATTTTTAAGAATCATAACTCTCGGACGATAAATAGAAAGTTGCAGTACGATTACTTTGAGATATATACAAATAAAATACACATTTAATTTACATTAAAATATTTTCAGAATTTGTTTTTCAGTATATTGATCATAAATCTCATTGTTCTTCATTGAGAAATAAAAACTTCATTCAGGTTCAAACAAAAATAGGCGCAGGACTTGTATAAAAATATAGCCATTTTCATCCAAACCGTACAAAATAATTTTTATCTTTTATTTGTGAAATGATATTTATCATTCTTTAAGTCAAATTCTGATGTTTATGTGAACAAGATTGGAATTTCTACAGGATTTTTGTTATTGAAGGCATCAACTATTTTAAAAGATATCTTTCTGTTTATTCGCCACCATAAATTAGAATTCTAGTATGATTTAGAAGTAATTTTTAAAAGATGCTTATATACTCCTTTTAGGATTTATTAAATTATATAAAATAAATATGCTGGATAGTTACACTGTTTAATTCAACGCCCATGATTTATTTTCTCAAAGGCGGAAATGAAGAAATTAATCCCATTAAAATATGTACTGACCCTTTTTGTTGTTTTCTTTGTTCAAATCATCTCTTTTTTGACATTCGAAACACAGAAATTTCCCCCTTTTAACACTTAAAATACATCTAACTCTCACCGATCATTGAAATCCACAGGCTAAGTACTGAGCTTTGTAGTTTTATTAGAACTCATATAAAATGAACAGGACAAAAACTAAAATAAGTTTGAAATTTTATTGATTAATACGTGATACATCAAAGACTCGGATAAAATCTGTAACTAAATGATGATAAAGATGTTGAAATCTCGTGAAGAAATCAGATCTACTGCAGCATTAATCGAGTGACACTGTAGATATTTCATTCAGAGGTAAATATGCGTGAAGCAATAAAATAATTTGAATTTATCGAACATTAT
The DNA here is from genome assembly GCA_024349245.1 of Neodontobutis hainanensis. Lineage (NCBI taxonomy): Eukaryota > Metazoa > Chordata > Actinopteri > Gobiiformes > Odontobutidae > Neodontobutis > Neodontobutis hainanensis. The sequence goes on along the minus strand of JALDNG010000489.1, from coordinate 178,743 downwards.
TGAGTTGACGCAAACCTAAAAATAATTACATCTAAATTAATATTAACGAGCTGATCATTTCTGAAAATGAAATCTTTCATTAATTTAATTATTTTCTTTGAATTACACATATTTTTTTAAAGTCTCGAAAGTATAATTTCGCACGAGCCAACGCATTGCGCGAGTTGAGCAAGTTTGTCGGTTCTTCTCAGTTCTAAACTTAATGCTTTGTGAATAATTTTTAGTTCATAAGATTAATTAAAATATTGGTGCACTTGGGTTGAAATTGTTAAGTAGCATTGATAAAATAACACCAATCACATTTTCACCCATTTATATCCCTCTTTCCGACAGATATCAAGAGTATTTTTAATTATTAAGTTGATATTATTTTTACATACTTTGTAATCATAAAAACGTGTTATTATACATTCATTATTTATCTTGTAGAATTATCTTAAATAATGATAAAACTAAAAGCATGTAGATCAGTCAAAATTAGTTTGGGAATAAAATCATTTTAAAAATGGGAATACTATTTAGAGTTTAAAAAGACACAAAATATCACATGCATGTACACGTCTTTCAGCGGCAAAAAAATGCCACCTTATTAATGGATAATTTTTTATTATCTAAACGTTTTTCATTGATAAATTTTTTTGGATCACATAAAAAATAAAGCAACTCTGATTGTTGTTTTAACAAGCATAAGAATAACAGTATTTACATAAATTTATCAAATTTAATTGAAAAATTGGTTTTCAGATTTAAAAAAATCATTAACCTATTCCTCAAATATATTAAAGTTTTCCTGAAAAACTCCTGGTACCCAAATGAAGAGTTTAATTTCATCTTCACTTAGTATGAATTCTACGATTATCCGAAAAAGTTTCACAATAAAAAAGAACCTTAATGTCAATTGATGGTACGAAAAAGCTCAATTTATTCATAATATTATTGCGCAAAATCGTGTTTAATTTACTACATATCGGATTAACACATCCATAGTTATATATTTTGGAATAGGAGATTTTGTTTTTATTCAGCTCAAGTTTTGAGACATTAATGTGTATAACACCAGCTTCAGCATGAGCTATACATACTTTCATCTTCAAACCATTTCAAGTCACCCTTAAAATGCATAGATCCATCAAAAATAGTAAATACATCATAACCTTGTAAAATGTCATCTAGTCAAACCTTAGCCAAGTATTTAAATATAAAAATTTTTCTAACAAGGTAATTATTGTTTCACAATTTTTTGTGAAAACATAAGTGAATAATATTGTAATTTTTCGACGAGGAGAAATTAATTAATAATCATAAAGTTGCATTGAATCAACATTTTTAACACATTAAAATGTGTAAAAATCCATCGCAATATGGCATATAATCGAGGATCCAAATCAGGTCACTTTCAAGATCTATTTCGATACCATGTATGACAGGTCTGAGATGCTCCTCGTAACGCCCTGGAAAGAGAGTTGAGAACTCATCTAACAAGTTTTGCAAAGTATTCACGTCAGAACTCAAGCAGTATTCGAACTGGAAGACGGATTGGTTTTTCTAAAATTGTTACTTCAACACACAACGAGATATATTTTAAACGGCAAATATTTATAAGGTTTTTTTGAAAATTTTTGCTGATATTCTCGAAAAACACTAAAATTTACTCGTAAGAACGATGAATACATTCACACAAACAGGACCATATTTTCTCGAAGTCTGAATGTTTCAGCTCCTCAATCACCCCCATTTCGTGCCGCAGAAAATCGGACTGATCATATGAGTAAATAAACCTCTTTCAGTCTTGCTATAAAGCCGCGCCTGAGAGAGTCACTATCGTGACGTAGGATCACATCAGTGGGGAATTTCTAACATTTTAAAATTCAATACATAACAGTGAATCTTTATGGTCCAAGGTAGGTTTTTTTCCTTCCACAGCATATCGAATAGTAGCCCAATAGGGTATTGCCTATTTTTGAAAAATAGGTACCATTTGACTATATTGCCATCGCATTCGAACCAAATGTTGCAAAGTGAGTCATGAGGAATATAATCAGAAAACTGATCGAATATCTCGTGAACGTATAAATAAAGATATTTTTGTCTGCATAACATTAACTTTAGTTATAAAAGACTTCACGTAAAGACAGTCAATTTCTTCTTGACATATTTCTGGAGCTATCTCAATTTTAACAGGTACAGCTCCTTCGAATGTATTTTGCAGGCACCAATCTTCATCCATCTAAAGAAGTCGATTTTTATGTATAAATAGCACGCATGTGCGTTGAAAATTAAATGTCTTCTGAACAACATAAATGGAAACAACGAAGTTCATACAGTTCTGTAAATGAATTAATAATTGTTTACCATATCAAGGATGTTTAAATTATATGTTCAACAAACTATCCAGTTTTATCACAAATGCTGTATTAAACCGCGCAATGAAAATTGAATTTAGATAAACAAACATGTAAAAACCTTAAAATGTGATTAGAAAGAATCATTCCGAAAACATTTCAAATCCTCTATTTCGTAACCGTCGACTGAATTTAGTGATTCATAAATATTATTTCGTTGAAATTATTGAACAATTATATTTTATAAAGATCAAAGTTTTGCCGTCAAATCTCAATAATATTTGAAATTATCATCCAAGATATTTTTACTTATCCTTCAATATGGTCTATTTTGTAGTGTAAAAGTTTGAAACGCCTCTTTGTCGTTAATGAGATAGACTCTTTGAATTTCATGTTTAAGAAAAAATAACCTCTGTTTTAAAACTAAGGCAATGACGTATATTCTCGAGGGTCTTTCTTACTTTTAAATAATTACTCTCTTCTGTTTTCACTTAATTTAATATAAGCTTATGATTTTTCTATTTTGCGGCTTATATTCACCTTTTAAATTTACTCACCAAATTAGCGAAAACGTGAGAATACATACGAAGACAACAAAGATTTCCGAACCTCTCCCCAATCATCGAAAATATATTTTTCTAAAGCCTATTGAGGTATTATTTTCGGATTAACTAAATTTTTGTATCTAATTATGCTTCAGGGTTAATCATAGCACAAAATTTTTTTAATTTTATGTTAAAAGCTTTACCTAATGTTTAGCATAAATAACGTCGTGCAAGTTCTTTGTCAATTAAGAAGATTTAGAGGAACTTGGTTAATCCGTCCTGAGCAAGCGCGTTAATTATCCGTTTCTCTCAAACACCTATCTTAGACAGTACAAGTAAGATTCGAATTTATGTAAAAAAAGAAATAATTTATTTTACATCATTTCTCTTTGTATATATTTTTGATTTTGAAACTGAAGGTTATTTTCGTAAGAAATCGTGAATGTTGAAATTGATTATGAAAATTTTAAAATTTATGTTTATTTTAGCGAATTTTTTTGATTTTACTAAACAGGCCGAATATTGATTTTTTATGATAAACGATCATGGTATCCCGTTTTATCGAAAGTAGAATTCTTTCTGATTGTGTTGATATAGCCAGGAAATACCTTGATGGGAAATTATCAAAATTTTCAAGGTTATTTTTTAATTAAGAATTAAATCATTCTTTTATGTTTCTGAGATGATTTTAAGAAAAAATCAACATTTTCCCCCCAAATAATAATTACTCTAAATTATAATTTATGTTGAATAATTTGAATTTAGAATTAGACGAAATAAAAAGTCAAGGAATTTTATGATTTTCGAATAATGAAACAGGTCTTGAAATGAGCAAATCAAAAACACTATATGGCTAATTGGCAAGATTAGGGCACCAAGAAGTTTAAATTTAAAATCTCTCATCTTGGGAATATCTTCATCGTATTAAATATTTAATATTTTAAATTTACTATTCTATAATATACATTTTCGTTGAAACAGCATTTGAGCGACTAACAATTTTAAAATAGATGCTCGCGCATTTAAATGGTTTATGGTATTATTTGTTTTATATCATTTCTCGTTGTTGTAAAAATCGGTAAATCAAAAACTTTTAAAGTTCCTTTGAAATAATTTAAATATTTTGTTTTTATTCGAATCCTTTATTGGACATTTAAAAATTGTCAATGTGTAGCTTTAGTGAGTGATAAAAATTGTGTGAAATTCGGTTCCGGGACAACGATAAAGTTTCATGATTAAAAATCCATTTAAAAAATTATCATTAATTGATAAAAAAACATTTAACATTCAGGAAAATCTTCAAGTCAAATAAATTATTCAAATTTTGTTTGAGCTTAAGGCGTAAATCACAAAATTAATTTGTAAAAATAGCGCGATTTTCGGTTTTTAGTATTTAAAAAATTTCACACAAGTTTTGGTAAAGTTTTGAACCTCGTAAGTGTGAAAGGGAAAGAATTTTTCGTTTTTATCCCACTGATAAAGATAAAAGGTGAACAGATACTGATTCAATTATTCCAATTTTTTTCTTGCTTGCTACAGTCCTTAAAATGAATATTATTGAGATTAATATTCCAACTGCTTGTACTCGTTAAAAATTTTGAATGTACAAAGGTAGAATACAAGTCGACTCTCAAATAAAAGAAGGGTAAGAGGTGCATTTATCGGAAGCAAAAGTAAAAATATAGAAAATAAAGGTGAATGAAAAAAGTGATTTGTTGCAGACAGTTTTACCTTTTAAGCTACAAAGGATATAATGTTCAAATCGGTATTACAGGCAGATCTACTCGCATTTATACATCTATGCTGCTATCGATGTGGCACTAACGTTAACGGAACTGCCTACGTGGAAACTAATTGAACATACATCATAAATATTGAATATTTTTCAGTTAAAGGTTTTAATGATCATATATGAATGGATCTTCTTGAGATAGTATGTTTTTGTTGTTGTTATAAGTTTATTTATGCGTTCAGCAGTTTAGAGACCTCTGTTCGATGGTGATTTTATTGGTATATCAGGATGACTCAAACTCGAGATAGATTTTTCATAGGATTTGACAGCTATGTATTCTCTTGTATAGTTCTACTCGAAAATGACTGCGCCCAATCTTCTTTCTCGCCTAAATTTTTATTGTGTTTGCAATATAAACCAAGCACGCTTAATATTCGAACTTTGTCCACCGACCATCAGAATAACGTTGTTTTAGCAGATATAGTTATCCGTATAAACTCTTCTAGACAAATGATTAAGTGAGATGTCGATTTTCTGTTCTCAACCAAAGATTAGCAGTGATTTGATGTCGATTAAATATCTGCTATTTATGCTGGAATTAGCATACAGAGTTGATCTTTCAGTTATCACATAGTTTTATGATGTGCTCTTTTTCTGAGTATTTTTGTATTTATTATGATTACATGGTCAAAATAACGAATATTTATGACTTAAAATGTGTGAATAGTTTTTCCAAATATATTTAGTTTATATTTATGTTTAAAAACAAAATTTTCATAAATTCGTAGATTCTTGGAATCAGATGCTTGAATTTGAAAAATTATTTTGTCGCTCTTATCTAAGATTTTTTTTAAATACAAATTTTTCAACTTGATGTAAATGCAAGGTGGAGAGTAAAGCTGAGTGATCTAGGGCGAGCTTCGAATGGTTTTTTGTTCGACCTGGCTGCTCTCGGTCATCTTTTTCAAACAAACTTTTTTTTCCTTAAAGGAAATATGTATGAAGGAAAACTTATATGAGTTTCGCCAACCTTTGTGAGAGCAAACCCCGCGTTGTGTGTGTAGGTGTGAAATGATGACCTGAACTTCTTATAATTTTTTAAGCGAAAGGCCACTCTTTTGATGAAAAATATTTATTCTATGGAAGAATATCCTCGTTTAAGGTTATGATCAACGTCTTATCCTAATTTCATGAATTATATCACGATTTTAGATGAAATTTTGGCAACTGTAACAAAAACTTGGCTTGTACATAAATATGAATTTTGAAAAATTAAATGAATAACCTTTCAAGTTTTATAACTTATCTGTTTTAATCATTTACTGCATGATGTGCGGTTCTAATTTCACTTATACGAAATATCTATTTGATTTCATTTGTAAGACTCTCTTTGTGAACTAAAGTGAATTTTAAGTGTTTTAGAATGATTTTGAAATTATAATTACTCCAATATTTACTAGTGAGGTTGAAAAATTCAAAAACACTTTGATATAAAGGCTTATGCATGATAAATTAACTTTTGGGGTGATTTCATTCAGATAAAACCAAACAATATAAGTTGCACTCCATAAGCATTGTAGTTGTATATATTTTATTTGTCACTTGCATTCGGTTAAATTTTGTTTAGTTTGAAACAGGTATCAAAAATTTAATTGAGATACAAGTGTCAACTCATCCGAAATCTCCAATATCGGTAAGGTGATTCATAGTTTATCGATGAGATAGATACAGGGTGTTGATAGCTTCTTTTTCAATAAATGGTCATTGAAAGATTTCATCTGAATAAGAAGATTAACAAGGCCACTTGCGTCGCATCTAATAAGGTTTTTAAGTTAGTTATCTTCATGAAAAGTGAATCATATAGATAATCAATTGAATGCGGTAAGGATATTGATTTGCGACTAAACATATCAGATGTCACAAAATATTTCAAAGTATAATTTTTTTATTTTAGTTTTTTAATATTTATAGTTTTAAACCTTCTGACCATATTTGTACCTTAAAATGTTAAAAATGAAGAATACTCTAAAAATAATTTTTACGTAATTTTTATTTTGATCACTTGCATTTTGTCACATTTTTTAACAATCTATATGATTAAGCTCTCACTATTTTGATACCTGCTAGATTGGCGAGTATAAAAATGGCCTTTAAAAGACATCATTTATGAAATAAAATGACAAACTCATAATCTTACAGTATGATAGCTTGTTATGTTTTATGGATGGTTATGATATTTCCTCGACTAAAGGAGGTCCAAGAAAATTGACTTATTCGAACTCAAATATTCCAAAGTTGCATCAGATCAGGAAACGATTTTAAAACTCTTGATAGATTAATTTAACGACAAATATTTCAAGAATCTAAGTTTTTCATCTTTAAACTTATTTTTTGTCTTATATCAAAGTATTTTGTTTTGAATTTTGTTCTTTATTCACAAAGACAAATTTTCACAGAATTTCTCATCTTTTAAGATTAATATCAAGATCAAACTACGGTTTATAATTCATAACTTTCTTTGTATTTTTCAAAAAAACCAAAGAAATTACACACTCTTTTTATCTTCTTTAATGAATTTCAAATCATAAGAATGTTAATGAGTATTTAAATTAATGGATTTGAAGATTTCGAAGATTAGATCTTCTCTAAGACTTCCATTTTTAATGAAAATATGTTGAAAATGAGTATGATCATGTGTTTAGATATTTAAAAACCTATATAATCCTTGCAAATTGATGACTTTTAAGGATACGTTAGAACATGCTCAATGGCTTAATCATCACCATTGGATTTGCACAACAGTTGGCGACGAGGTTGAGATAAATGATTGGAAATATTAACAAATATGTGGTAAAAGAAGAGAAATTGGAAGAAAATTTAAGTCATTTCAATAAATTTGGCTACCCTTAACGACCTCGATGAGATGCAGTTGCTAGCCTAACTTTTTTTCGTACAAATGTTCTTCGAAAATAGGAAAGTTCTGTTCAACAATGAAGGTCTTTTTGAAGCCGACATCAAAACGGCTAACAAGCTGTTGTCGGAAACACAACTCACCAAAACCCGTAAATCTGAGAGAAAGATTTAAATTCTGGTCATCCAGTCAACGTGTGGGTGAGAGCATCCTAAGATTTTGTCTTGAGGATCCAAAACATGACCTAGCTTTGTGAATTTTGAGACTTCTTAGATTAAGCTCGATGCGATAAACTTTTTCTTCGACTTTTGATGAAAGCGCGCACATCAGCGCGCTCAAATTTTGTGTCAAGAGGGTTTATCTTTCAAAAAGTAACTGAAATGGTGGCTTGAATAAAGTAAGCTTCTGTAGAGGGTTAAGGTATCACCGTCGAATCCCAGTGTTTAAGATAGTTCAAAATGGTTAAAATAAATTCCACCATCAGTGCTATTGTTGTAGGTAGAGGAGTCACATCAGGAAAAATTGCCAATAAAGGCATGAGATATGCAGATTCTGTGTATTTTTCAGTCACGTCGGGGAGGGGGCATGCAGCAAAGAAAGAACTATCTTCATACAAAAGTACATATTTTTTAATTCCTATTTAGTTCCATCTTACACAAGATGAGTTATTGTGAACAATCATGAGATCAACTTCCAAATAGAAAAATGGTCTCCTGTATCCTTTATGTGTTCAAAGAGGTTTGATTAATTATGGCGTCGGTCGAACGTTCAAATTTTGAGTTTAAAAGTGTTACAGGTACAATATTCAAATTATGGGAGTTTCGTGGGTGGATGTATTGAAAAACTTGGAAGTATTCTTTTGAGAATTGCCAAAACAAAAACTGGTCCAAATATTTTTGGAAGAGAATGATTAATCAATTTTGGCAACTATAAGCTGTGAAGAATAAATAATATCTCATCAACAGATCTCAATATTTTATTCAAACATCACTCTGGCCTTTTTTCAGGCTAGTTTGGGAGGGTTAATGGTTACATAAATGATGCAAAAATAAAAACCGAATGTAAACCAGAATTTGTCAAATCTTGTAATCTATCTTTCATCAAGAAAATATCATCGAGTATATTCTTTCGAAGTGGACACAACAGGGCCTATCGAAAAGGTTAGAAGATCCGACTGGGAGGCACCAATCGTTTGTGTCAAAAAAGCTGGATCACATCGAGTTTGGGAAGATTTTTCGGTTGGCGTTAACCAATCAATCAAAATATTAATACTTCTGATCCCTATAATAAGAGAAATATTGGCTAGACTTAATGGAGGTGTTGTTTTCTCAGTTATTGACCTCGCATCAACATATCTGCAATTGGAAGTCGAACCTGGTTCAAGGGATCTACTTACAATCAACGCACGTAAAGGTTAATTTGATTTCCGTCTGCTCCCATAAGTAATAGGGCCTGTAATATTGTAGAGAATAATCGATTCGTCATAAGCCGAAGTGCTAATGGCTTGGGCTTTTCCCGATGACACCATAGTGTCTTGTCAATTAGAAGAAGCCCATTTTAATAACTTTAAAAAAATATTTAAAATTTTACAATCAAATTTGATAACGTTAAAAATTAAATGTTATTTCAGCCAAAACGATGTTAGATATTGTGATTTTTATTAATTCTGAAGGGATATTTGTTGCAAAATCAAAGCTCGCTGTGATCTAACATATGAGACCCCCCGAAAAATACAAATGAACTTTGAAGTTTCTGAAGATTGATGAGCTCTGAAAGACTAATTATCGAAAACCTCTCATCAATATTGGCGCCTAGTTTCGAAATTTTAAGAAAGGATTTTCCTTTTTCCTGGGGATGTAAACAGCAAGAAGTCTTCGAAGAACGTCAACGTCAAATTAAGAGAAATCTTTCCCTCGGCCACTATGACCCAAAACGTTCTCTTATACATTCCAAGGATGCGTCAGGTGTGGGCATCTGTTACATATTGTCACATGAATTCTAACATAGCATTTTGAGGCTGATTGAAAGCTCTTCCGGAGTTCAACAGAATCGGAAAGAAATGTTCAACTTTTGAACAAGAAACACCAGAAATTATTTGAGGCATAAAACATTTTAATTAATACTTCGAAGGGATAATATTCCATGTTAAAACTGATCATAAACCACACCAGTCTATTTCTTCGTAAAAACAAGTTTCAGGTATGGCATCGGCGAGAATCCAACCTTGAGCCGTTTTTCTTTCGAGATACGCGTCAGACAAAAGTTACTTCAAAAGTTCCTAAAATAAGAGGGTTGATGCCTTCTTAAGGTTGACAACACATTTTGAGGGAAATTTTAAAGATTTAATGGTGATCTGATCAATCGTGTAACTCATATTTCAAAAGAACTCTCAATTGGAATGCTGATGGAGGAAACCAAAAACGTTAAGATTTCGTGTCAGGTGCTTTAGCTTACATTGAACGATTAGATTGGATAAACTACTTCTCTTGAAATTCAACCTTACCTGAAGATAAAATTGGAAATATGTTGCGTTAAACCTCTTCTGTTTTTGAACAACAGATCAATTGTCTCTAAGGCACTTAGAGTGTCAATTTAAAATAAATACACGAAGGATATTTATGAATAAAACGGACAAAATCTTTGCCCAGAATGTATGTGTGGGGCACTGGAAACTATGATGATTAAGTAACTGTGATTAATTCTTGTTCAAAATGTCATATGTAAAAAACAAGTGTCCACCAAAGGTAGAACTAAAGAGTTGGGAAAATATAAAACATAGCCATTCGAAAGACACCTTGATTTTGCTTGACCTATTTCGAACAAACTTTTGGTCGTGGTGGACGACTTTTCAAAATGCCGTGAGGTTACGATCATGGACTCAACCAATTCTCAAAGGATGATAGCTGAAATTCGTTTGCATTTTACCTGAATGGTGGTCCTTCAAAGGATCGTGACAGATTACTGGATCCAATTTAATTCATTAATATTCAGAATTTTTTCAAACCATTTAAACATCATACACACTACGTCACCCACATATCTCCCATCAACTTACGGATTAGCAGAAAGATATATACAATCCTTTAAGGTTCTCTTGATACGCCAACAGTTGAATTTGTCTGAGTGTATAGAAGAATTCTTGCAAACGTACAAAAATGCTCCACGTACCACAATAAATTAAACTTTAGCAAAAAATTTGTTTAAATATCAGGTCAGATCATGGTTAAACAATTTAATACCTTCCGACGCTCAGCCAAACAATTTTGAAAGAAGAGTTGTCAATTTGCCACACTAAGTCGTTTGACCAATAAACCAGGCAAAATCAAATAGCCAGTAAGCAACTACACATTGGAACCTACCACACATTCCCAGATTAGGCGAATTATTGGATTGATGTTAACTAGAGGTCAAACATCAGATATAATCCTTCCTTTTTACACCCATGTTTCTTAGGTTTTATCCTGGAAATTTAACTGATGTATCTACACAAGCAAAAACAGCTTTAATGTGACAAGGAATTATCAGATAGTATCTAACAATAAAGTTTGAAATTTTGGTTTGACCCAATTGTACTTTTCTATTTCTCGTGGTATAAGAGTCCTATATTTCATTTACACGTTATACTGAAAGTGGAATCTCGTAATTTATCCCATTTTGATTTTTTATTGTCAATTCATTCATCGTTAAAGTTAACATAGTGCCTTACAACGTTACCTAAAATCGAATGAAAACAGGATGACAGAGATACCCTTAACAGAAAATGAAAGCAATATCGATTATATACCTGATCGTTCAACAGATGACCACATGAGGGATAATCCGACCTTTCGATCCTAAGATATTGATTTACCAACTTACCCTCTGAGGAGATCGGAACGATTGGTCTCTTAACAAATTAACTACAATTCAATGGGGCGAGAGTAGTGCTACGGATACTTTAGAACATGCATAATACCATTTTCATTACCATTAGTTTTGCACAACAATGACAAACCTTTTTACAAATTTACATAATTAGAATAGTTCATTGGTATGCTTTATTGGGTGAAAACATCGATGTGGAAAATACCTCATGTGATAGTTAAAGAATGTGTTTACCGACCTTAGCTTCAAAAGATTTATGTGGAGGTTTAGAACCTATGGGGCCTGGTTAAACATATGTCTAATACGGAGTATTGAGCAGATAAAATTTACCACTTTTCATACAATAAGATTTATATCACCTCTGTATTGCAACTTACCAACATCTGTGATAAAATGAGTGTTAGATTTTTAAATACTTGTGAATTTTTCTGGTATCAGCATTTTGATTATTTATTTTTCTAACTCTGAGATTTGTCACTAAATTACAGCAAAAATATGCCACTATTACAAAATTTAAGTTCTAAATCCATACATTTATCTTACCATCTGTTGAATGTATAATTTTATTAAATTTTCCATATTCTTAAATTTATCAAAGAAATTCCATGTTTGAAAATTTTATTCTAACTCTTCATATTTCATATTCTTTGGCCATTGAAATTCCAAGTTTATTTTATAAATTTCATGTACTTTAATGGTTTGTGATATTGAAAAACATATATAATAAATTTTTAATGAGAGTTATTTTTGATTCTAGGTCTAATGTGAATACTCAAATATTCATTAAAATTTAGTCATGCGCAGCAACTATAACAATCAAACATACATTTTATTTCTTATAAAATCTTTACCTGATTTAAAAAATTCTGATATAATTCACCTTTCAAGGCTGGAGTCTCAAAATCTAACAAGAATTTTTCTCAATAAAATAATTCTTATGCATCATGATTTTCATGTTCAGTTATATTTCAAAGGATAGTTGAATAAAAATATCATTGAATACGGATTCTACTTGAAATCTGCTTGATATGATTATTACTCTAAAAGAGTGTTGATTTCGGATCGTTGAGAAAACTTGTTTCTTAATAAAACTACATCTAGACCATATATACGTCATGAAAAGCTGTCCCTTTTCAACACGAATTTCGAAACGGATATTTGAAATAAAATTTTTTTAACTTTTTCCCTTGTCTAAACGAACAAAAAATATGATTTTCATAAAATTTAGAAAAACTTGGTTTTTATAATTTTACCTAATGCAGAAATAGTCAATTATGCAGACTAACATATTTGTAACAATATAATTTTAAGTTTACTAACTCAATATTTTTAACATCTAAGAGTTATAAACAAGCAAAAATATATCTATAATACTTTTGTATCTTAGAGGCATGATATAAGAGTGATCGATTCTATGCCGGTCTCAGATTCTTTTACATAATTCAATTAAAATACTTTTTTTTAATTCAATTAAAAATTTAGGAGTCGGAAGTTAAAAACTAATGTGTTTCTTACTCTTTTTTTGTTAAATCTTAAACATCAGTTGGTTGATTGTTTTATTATTTACTGCACGTAAAACACTCGCGCATGCAATTAAAATTTAATTTTTAGTACGATAATAAATTCCGCATTTTTGAATTTTATTCCAACAAATATTCTGAATTCATGTTTTATCTTTAAATTATTATTATTTTTAAAAAAGTCATGTGCACTGTATGTTTTCGCCATTGCAGTCTATCATGGATGAGAGAATACGATGGATTTTCCTTATTTTACTTTTTTGCTGCTCCAATCAACTTGGCTCGAATAGAAACGTCAACTATTCTGACTTAAAGCTTCAAACTACTTTTAAGTTGTTCAAGGTATGAGTAAAGGTAATTTATTAAGGTTAAATCTCAACCGTTAAAGATTTAAATTCCTCGTCAATTCTCGAATTTCAGTTATAGTTGATCACTAAGAATGTGGTAGAATGCCAGTAATACCATGATAACTGAACTAGAAAACCATAAAAATTTTGTTATTTAGTTATGCATGTTGATTTTCAAACGTGCATACTTTAATTTAAATTTAACTCTATTCTCGTTTCATTGTTCAATGTGATAAAATCCTAAAATGTCGGTTGAGAATGTAGGAATTATGGATTTGTTAACTGAAGTTAAGATTTTGATTTATTATAACTTTCAAATCACTCAGGTTTTTATGTGGGTTTCAAGCAGTGATTTCGTCTGTAGGTTACTAGAGCCCCACGTTAAAATTTCACACAACCGCCTTGCTCGTGCATAGGTACGATCTATAAAATATGTTGAAAGACCTGGATAACTATGACATAAAATTTTTACTTTTTTATAATTTTGATTCCCAATACAAGAAATAAGGCATTCTCCTTGGATCGTCGATGACAAAATTTTGTTAAAGTGCAAATAACAAAAATATGAATATCAACGTTTCCACAATCATACCTTCAACCCTAAATAATAAAATAATTAACCTGTCATATTTTTAAAAATCCAAAAGAATCCCCAAATCAATGGAAATATGACAATATTCAAATTAACTTGAATCACTTAAATTTTAGAATAAAAAACATGATATCCAATGTAATGGTTTGCATTATTTTGACGATCGTAAGAATAAAATTTAGATTTGAAAAATTGAAAAGAATAAAATTAGAACTGAGAAAGCACTCAACTAAATTCGATGCAGCGTTCAAAATTTTTAGGTTCAGAAAACACTTCAAAGTTATCAGCAACTTATTTCATTACATTTAGTCACCTTGACGGGGAGGTATAACGTTTCTATTCTTTGACGAATTTCAAATTACATGAAGATTCGGCATGTTCCGATTATCAACGATATATTTTTACGGTACGATATACTAAAGGGTCGTCGATAAAGTCCTATTTTGTTTATTTGATATTAGAATTGATGCATTATTTTTTGTCCTCATTTCCTTAAAATAGACGCATATAAACCTAGCCATTAGAAACAAATTCGAGCTTGTTTATAAGTGAGATGATTGATTTTACGTTGCAGAAGTGCTAAGAATATGGTGTTTTGAAACAAACAGTTTGGCATGCGCGTAAATTATAATGATGGAAATTTTCTTTGATAAAATGAAGTCAGTCAACTCAAATATGAGAGATTTCGTTTATACCAGCAATGATTTTAAAATTCCTTACATTAATAAAGGTAGAAAGCTGTATAAATGTGTTACTTATACGTCGGTCAGTGCATGGAAACCTTAAGGTTTTGGAACACGATAATTCAGTATTAAATTCGCCATTTAGCTTGGAATTCATAAATTCAAAGCAAGGGGCTTATTTTAGCTCTTCCGGGATCTTCATGAAATCGGAAAAAATGCCCAAAATGACGAGGCTACTTTCCTGACGTTAATGTTATTGGACATTTCTGACATCAGAATAATTGAATTTTTCAGAACGAATGTTTATTCTTTCAAAGATTTACAAAGTAAAAGATGTATTTTTGGCATATCTGCGAGTAAATATACGTGAATTTAAGAAGGAAGACAACGTTGAATGAAAATCGTCTGGGATATCTTCTCTGCTTGATTTATGTGTCATGAAATAATAACCCACCACCTCACATCTACATTTGTAGGAATGCAGCTTATCAGAGTTTCCAAAAAGACTGCATAACAGTATTAAACGCGTTTAATAACTCTAAAAAAGCTTCGTTCAAAATATAGTGTTCATTATTTTTAATTGAGTCATTTACTTCCTGTTTTGCCAAGCCTTTTTGAGAAACCATTACATCTTGCTTATGCAGACGCTAGAACTAGTATTTTACTTGACAATAAACTAGTCAGTCCAAATGTTGAAACTCAAGTGAGTGTAGATTGCATAATCTTATAACTTTTACTTCCAATGAACGCAGACCCATTAATCAAAACAATGATTCAAGGATTGTTTTTACCATCCAAAAAGCATTATCAGGATAATTATCTATTTCGAAAAAGATATAAAAGGACACTAAACAAAATAAAAAATTAAAGTCTTAAAGTTGACTCTATTTTATTAAAATGTCAAAATGACCACTTTTCGTGCTGGGAAAACCGTTAATTGATGATCCGAAAATATAAAAAAAATTGAACTGAAAGATTTTTACATAGTTTTATCAAATGAAGAGAACTTTTAAAACATTTACAACTCAAAAACTTGTTCGAATTCGATTCCATTGTCCATGTTCTTTGAAATTGAATAAATAGCAGTATCAATTCTGGTTGGAGATGGTTTACAAGGTGACGCGAGTAACTCCGACAAATACTTGATGGTGATACCTAAATTGTATAAGAAATTGGATTCCATTGAAACATTCTCGCAAATCATGAAAATAACTGTTAATTTTACTTTTCACACTTTTTGTCAGTTGGGAAGAACATTACGAAAATTTATAATTCAGAGAAGAAACCACTTTGAAAAGTGAGATAGTTTTATTCCTTTTTAATAAACATAAACCCACACCAATCGTTTTCTTGCACAGCTGATTATGACATCCCAAGCACAACTACAAGAAAAAAAACATATATTAGGCATGCGTATTATGTCGTCGGAACTTTCGTCCTTATCTAACTTTAATTAAGGAGAAAATGAGTAAATCTAGTAGTATTTATTATCAAACATAAAATATGAATTATTTCGAATTTTCAGACACTGTTATTTAAACTGGCACCGCTCGGATATAATTCAGTTGATGAGAAATTCGATAGTATACTGATAATAATCTCTATAAATCGGCGTCTTAAACTAAAGCACGTAAATTAGTTTCAGTTTATCAGATTAATTTACGGCGTGTTTTTTAGCTATCTGGCTCATTTGAAGAATCCATTGTATGAAGATAATTTTCGATATTAAATCAAGAGCATCAATCTAAGATCAGTTTTTAATAAATCGAAGATTAAAAATAAGTTGATGTAACTGCATTCAGAGAACTTTTGAAAAATTCTCGTTTCAGGCTTATTTTTCTGATTTACAACAATTTTGTTATCTTATTATTCATATTTTTTAAAAGTGGTAACATTTTTCAATATGTGAAAACTGAATAAACGTTTCCTCAATTAGAAAAAGAAATATTTTGCTATTTTCAAATTTAGTAAAGCTAACATCGTAAGAATTGCAAAACTTCAGGTCACCTTTGGTTTCCTTTGACCTATGTTTACTTTTGAAATCAAAAAATATGTAAATCATAAATATGTCACATAAATCTTATCTAAACTCTTGCGTTTTACGTGAAAATAATTTATAGAAAAAAATTTCGAAAATCCCCTCTATGTTGTCATATTTCTGAAAACATGCAATTCCAAATATTTACCTGGACTGATGTTTATACCAGTTATGAAACCAAGTATAAACAATTTTTCAAATTTAGAGGTTTTTGATTTTACAAGACTAGAATATATCCAGGCTTTTATGAAAAGGATTAAGATTTAAGCCTTCCAATCCATTTTAAGGTCTTCATTGAAGGAAAGAATTACATAACTTCTAGTTTACGCAAGCGTAAAAAACTCAAAATGCCTTCATTTTATTAAAACTAAAAAATAATTCATTAATTTAAAAATTATCACAATCCAATATAACGTCAGAAAATTTTTATGAAAGTCATAACTTACTCTTTATTAACTTGGAATTTTTGTGTGATCCTACTTCCATTTTAATTAAAATTTAAAAACATCGCGAAACATTGTTCTTAGTTTTAACCTCGCGATACTGTATTTTTTCAGAACTAAATGTGTCTAATTCATGCGCATGCTGAATGTTGTTATTTAACATTTATTCAGCCATTTAAATGTTTTGTATATTGACACTTTCTTATTGTCATATCACGATAAAACTTTTTAAAGGGAAATGGCGCCAAATTATTGAATTTAAGATTTAACGTAGTATGCTTATAGACATGAAAATGAAGAAAGCGCGAATATTATAAATTCCTGATTTCGTCAAGTCAAGCTAAATTTTATCTTGCTTTCAATAATTTTATGATGAAAACGGGAGTTTTTAACCAAAGTACGATCAAACATCAATCAGCTGATGCCTCATCGTCTTTTGAATTGACGCTGAGTACCCCCTGACAGGAAAGAATAACGAGCGATATCCCAAGCTGTCGGAAACCCTTAAACTTATTATAAAATGGAAAGCATCAAGTTTTTAAATAAGTGTCCATTTTTAAATTTAGATTTAAATATTTTCATTTTATAAAATAAGCCAAAAATATGATTTATTAATTATAGCGAGGTAAAAAGTGTTGAGATTAGTTAAAGCGTCGTTACCGTATCACCGACGACTTCAATTATAAATATTCGTTGTTCGTTGCGTTTTCAATTCAAATATCTTTTGTATTCGACAAAAACATCGCTTAATCAATATGTGTGATGTTTAACCTCATTAACGGAACGTAAGTATATTTCTCCACTTAAAAAGTAAGAATGAATACATTTTTCATAGATTATTTATTCATACTCATAAGTCATCAACTAGGAGTATTAAAGCCAATGAAATAATAATACCTATTTTACACAACATATTATTTTTTTGAAATATATTTTCATTTTTTATAATCTAAGAAAATCGACAATTTTTTACTTTAGTGGTTTTAAATAGTGATCGACTAGCTATTCTTTATTTACGTGTTAATTTGATGAATTTCTAATAATTGTTATCATTAAAAGTCATCAAATCATATACCCTTTGCCTTTAATTTATAAAAAAAAATAAAATTTTACTTACTCTACTCCAGGTTAAGCCTGTATTTATGAAGTAATATAAAGAATTTCACAATTTTTCATATTTTCTCGTTTTCCCGAAACCTGACGATTTTATACCCTAATAAATTTTAACATTATTCTAATCATTTTCTGGAGCGACAAATTCATTCCAACTGTAGTTTTTAAGGATAAAGTTCATTTATTTTAATTTTGATCACAGTTTTTAACTCAATTTTTAAGCTAGATACTAAAATGTAAAAATTATTCTAATCCACGAATACAGTATTCAGAAAGGATCAAAATAACATAAAACAGCAAATATTAGGTTTAAATGTCTAAAATTAATCGATTAAATGTAATCGTGAGAGAATGTATTGAAACATGTTTTTAATTTGAGAATTTGTTTTTTTCGCCGTCTGATCCCAGTTTCACAACTTAACATAAAATTATAGCTGGACAATTTAATTAGTTTTATTTCAAATTAACGTGATTTGAATGATATAGAATCACTTGAACCTGTAAAATTTAACAAATGAAAGATGATATTAGCCTTTTAAAAGTTGTGCAATTTGCCATCAAGTAAAATCTGTTTCAATTTTGATATTTGTCAAGTATTTAAAAACATTTATAATCATGAAATTGTTGCTATATTTGTTTAACTTTTTAAAATTGAAAATGCGATTTGTTAATAATTGTATTCATTAAAGTTTATTCAAAATCATACTTATATAATCTGCCATTTTCCATTGGTGCAAAATTTCATTTCAAATAAAAGTATTGAATGGTATTACTTTTTGGCGTGTTGATACTTTAATTGCAGATGATTGGTGAGATAGAATGCCCACTTTAGCATAAACCGTAAATTAAGTTTTAAAATTGGTACGAATTCGACCGAGAATATACGTTTTTAAAATGGTGTAATTTGGTCTGCATTGTATCGCCAGGGCTTATTAAAACATAACATGCCTTTTCAAATCCATTGCGTTTGGTTAAAGAATGCAATTTTTTGGCTTCAACAATTTATTTTTACAGAGCTTAAAGTTAAGTTTTGTGAAAATGTTTATCATATTTTATTTACTTTTTGTAGACTAACTTTATAAGTAAGGTAATTTGAGCTTTATTGATATATTATTTTCAAAGCTATTTAGTGTAATCTTCTTGGAACTTATAATCCTTAAAAAATCAACGAAATTTCCAAACTTTGATGAGCTTGGAAGAAACTCTGAGGCATTGCAAAGTCTTTTTACTTGACTGCGATGGTATGAATTAATTCTATCTGAAAGGGGTTTTATGGAATGGATACAGCATAATTAACAACTCGAACAAAGCGGTGGGGGCTCTTCGGAGCAAGGTATATATATATCTTAAAGTTACAGGGATATCGTGTTTTATTCGTTACAAATACGAGCATGCTAAATTCCCAAGAGTTGTATAAAAAACTTGAATTATTAGATTTCCATCCGCAGAAAGTAAGAAAGTGCCATTTTATAGGACGAAATCTTTTGTCCTTCTCTGATAATTGCAAACTATTTGAAGGCCAAGAATTTCACCAAGAGTGTATATGTGATTGGGTCAAAAAGTCTGAACAATGAAATTCGAAATCTTGGAATCAACACTTATTCATTTGTAAGTTGAAATTTTGACGGCAGGATGAAATATGGGAAATTGAAGAGAGTAAACGTCAAAGAAAAGCAGTATAATATTTTATCACTTATACCAGATCGGAGCAGTTGTAGTTGGATATGACCCAGATGTAACAATATCAAAAATTAATCTTGCCATTAAATACCTTTCAAATAACGACGTTGATTATATACTAACTGGCCCAGGACTTCCAAAGTACCATACCCATAGACCAACATATGGTGGGCGATTTTTCGAACATTTAGGACTAGGTATGACAGTCGAAAAGATTAATCTCAAAACTGGGAGAAACCCTCTTGCTAGGTAAACCTTCCACCATGGTTTTGATTCAATCAAAGCAAAGTAAAAATGAGATTGAACAAGATTCGACATTGACCCAAGTACAACTTGTATGGTTGGGGATAGGTACGCGGTTATTTACTTCCCAGTATTTGTACAGATATTGTTTTTGGACGAAGAAACGACATCAAAACTGTTCTTGTGCTATCTGGAGAAACAACGATGGAAGATTTGAAAATTTCAATCAAATATTATCAGGCCAACCATGAATTTTATAAGGCTCATCATGCACAGCCGCATTATGTTTGTACCGATTTAAATGAGATTGCCCAAAAAATCATCTGATTATATTTTTAGTCTAACTCACTCCTCGAACACGTAGCTTAAAAGTAAAATCATAGTTTTTATATTTGTTTGTTTGATATAAGATCATTTTAAATTAAAGGATCTGCGCAAAACGATTCAATAATATATTTTAATGTTCAAATCTTCCAACATCAACGATTAACTAAAACATAAATCTCATTTCTATTTATCCATTATAACCCGTTTAAATTGTCTAAAATATTAATAGATCCATTAATCATGCAAAAAAGTTCTCTTTTCTTAATATCATATTATGGGATATAAATTTAACCCATTCAGATCAATACCAGTACAAATAAACTTTCTCTTACAAAAATGAAGCTAGAACGTCGATAAACGAAATAAAAGATTCAATTTTTGTGGTTTTCTGAATATTAATTTCTCACTTAATTTTCAAGAAGATGCCGTAGTTTTTTATTTTGCGAACATATACCAATTAATTCAAACATGCTTATTTTTGTATTTTTATTTTATTTCATGCAATTTTTGAACTCGTTAATATTCGTTGGTCGATTTACTCAAGAATCTAGGACAACTTCGTAAAGCATTTCCTTAAGTTGTACCATCCGGAATATACCGAAAATATCCGAAATGTCTTAATCATATTTTGATGAATTCTTTGATAATTAAATTGTTAAATTTACAATATTTGCGCTTCTTTTCCTCGTCCATGTGATTACGTAAGAATAGAGTTCTAAAGTGTGAAAATGACATAAATTCAGTAAAATAAGGCCTTATATTCTGCGCCATGCTCTCGGTATCATTAAATGTATCAAAATAATTACAGTATATGCAAATAATAAACAACCTTTAAAAATTTTTTGTCATAAAATTTAAAATTATCTCGTTTAATTCTAAAGGAGAAGTCGTTATATTCAGAGTTATGGCAGACCATAATTTATCAGTTGGCCGTGTAAATTTCGTTTAAAATTTGAAAATAGGAGACATTATGGTTGATTTTAAAGATAATAAGCTGGAAAAATAACCATTTTTCCTCAGAAAGCATAAACCAAACCCAATTCGCCTTGGAAGTGACTTTATAATACATTTCCATGACAACAGAAATTAAATATAAATCTATTTTGGCGTTACTTTCAACTATTTTTCCTAATTATGAAAAAAACAAGTTAATGACAAGATTAAAATCAAAAATCATCATTGTTACTTCACAATAATTACAGTAAATTTCAAGTCAAATCAGTGTATTTTGGGATAACTTAATGAAATCTAAATACAAATATTATAAACTACATTTTAATTTTGTTATTTTCTCAGTTTTTTGAGTTAGTAACAATTCTTATGGAATCAAAGACAATAAATAATGAGACATTTTTAGTAACTAGATAAAACACCAGATGTTAAATAATTGAAAAAAAAATTTATCTAACTTTTCCTTTTTGATAGAGGATAAATCCACTTTCTCTGATTGAAATTCTTATTTTTGGTTTAACTTTAGTTTCATTGAATAAGGAAAATATAGCATAATAATTTTCAATCTTAAAAGTCCCAACTACTAATTTGATTTCCACGAGGACTTGACACAAACAGGTGCAAAGTTAAAATATGAACAATTTAGACAATATTGATTCTGACAATGTTATAAATTCAAACTTGCAAGGGTTTTATTATTTATACAAAAATATTTCAGGTATGAGTGAATTTTGAATAAAACCATCAAAAAATTTTATAAATAAAAGTTGATTATCTTAAAGAATTAGAGTATTATTTCTAAGAATTATATACAATAATTTTATACCAGAAATAACTTTCTTTTTTGGATTTTAATGTTCGAAGCTGTTATAACCTCATCGTGATAATCCCGGGCATGCGCGAAAAATTGCGGTGGCGGTTGATTTTATGTTTTACTGAAATTTAAATTTAGACCTTCTAATTAAACTTTCCACAATTATATTGGAAAATTTTGTGAAAATTTGACAAGTTGTTGCGAGGTTATTGTGAAAGGCTAAATCATAAAAATCATATTATATTTAAGCTTAAAATGTACATGAAATTGAGTTTTTAATAATTTGAAAAATCAAACGAAAATATATACAATTTAATTAACTCCCAATTTTTATCAATATTTATGCCCAGCATGTTTTCTGAACTCAGAAAGATTTATTTTTGATAAAATTAAAATAGAGTGATGAAATAATAAATTTTGTGAAATCTCATTCAATGTTTTGTAGAATGTATCAAATGATAAAAATGATTTTTGAGTTTGAACCATTTGGTTAGTCAAGGCATGAAATACGAGCTTAAACGATTTTTTAAGTGGTATTTCAGAACTTTTAACACGAGAACTGCTATGAAATTTATATCAGTTATTCGAATAAAAATTATTTGGATGTGTACGTAAAAATATTTGTTTTTCAATGATGAAGATATGATAGTTTCAATAGAGTTATAGCTTTTTCATCAGATATATTTTATCTTTTCTCTAACGTATGCATGTTCAGTTCCTATTGAGTAAATAGATTTTATTTTCAGCAGGGGGCAATAAATAATTGAGCGAAGGTGTAGAGGAGTCATCGTGGAGTACGGATGCAGAGTATGAAATTTCCCTGGAAACATTTCAGTGTTCCGCGTTTTGCTGATCTCTTATTGTATATTTCTTTTTCACAGTTAATTGAAGCTGAAATAATCAATGTAAATTAACTTGCATTCTTAACTTTTTACAAGTTTGATAATATTAAGATTATAAATAAAAAAATTTTGATTTTCCCATTTGTGAAGTTTATTTAGTTTATAGACACGGATCATAAAATGGTTAATTTAGGTCTTTAAAAGTTTATAATAATTGATATAAGGCCGAAAGCAAGTGTCAATGCTTATCGTGTTTATTGAGTTTGCGCGAATTCCTCAAGATGTGAAATTTAATTGCAACAAAAAAGCACCAATCTAATTTTAAGTAAAAGAAAAAAACGGGATTCGATTTTTAATTTTTAGGTTTCTTGAACATCTTATAGAGAACTGTATAAAGGCAAAAAATATAAAAGGCCGAAAGTGATGCATGTCGCATAACCGTTTGGTTTCGCTCAAACCATTGTTTTGAATCTTCATTGATTTGTCAAATGGTGAGACTTTATGATTACAGATGTCCCTTTTATAAGAATTGTTTAAGTGATAATAAGTCTTAATTTTCAGAATTCATCTTGAAACATCATTTTTAAAACTTGCGCTTGTCAATTAAAATAGAGAAACTAACTTTTTTTTCTTGAAAGTAATTCTTATTTATTCTCTTAACCGCACTTCTTTGTTGTCTTAAAACTTTATAAATGTTATCTACCAGCTTCAGTTAATGAAAGAACATGTTATAACTATATTTTAAGTCTTCTAAAATAAGTTTGTTTTCAATATATTACTTATCATAAAACTGTCAGACTAAGTTTTTACTTTTTCAAAATCGTGTTATTGGAAGTTCATGTTTTTCAGTTTTCAAAATGATTTTCTTTTGTCTGTTTACTGAGAAATGAAATTCACACAATAGCAAATTCGTGAATTAATTTTCTCTTTTGTTTGTCAAACATTTAAATTTATTCTATTTTTTAACGCGAGGTAAAGAATGAACTTTTTTCTTTTTACAATCGTTGCTCCGTTCTAAGGTCTTCTGTGCTAATTATGAGTTTTTTACTCTTCCACTAAATATTTATCAATGCTAAAGTTTGAAGGTGTGAAAGACATAGTAATTTACTTGATAAAAATTGTTAGAGAAATTAGGTTGAACATTTTTGAAGACACTTCAAAATATACTCCGCAGATTTTATACCGATATGTAAAATTATGTTGCTATTTGCTCCGATATTTTAACAAAAAATTATGGTGGCTCGATTTAACTCCTGCGTGGGTATGAATTCTATGTTTGGGAGGAGGCTTCTTGACGCGTTAAAATGAGCCTTTTAATGCTAAATTTTAATTAAAAACATTCTTATGAATGAAATTTTCAACAAATACAGTTGACTTATTTTAAATATATTAGGCTGATGTAAAATAAACTGTTAAACAATATCTTTTGAGTTTAGGCTTTTCTAATCAAGTCAGATTCATTAATATTTAAGAATACTCTTGAAAACACCGAAAAATTACTTTACACGGCTTGAAAGTTTAAAAATGGCATGTTAACATAATTTTTCTTGTCATAAGATATTTCAAATTTGAATTTTAACAAATTTGTACTGGCTCTTGGGCCCTCAAAGTTATCTTCAATGTAGGTGAGATTCAGATGATTCATAGTTAACTTTTCTAACATTAACAAAAACCACACAACCAAAATTCCGCCCGCCTCCGAAGACTTTAAAAGAAAAATTAATCGAATATCTTATTTAAATTTGACAACGGTTGAAACTTAATCATCGTGCTGTTATGATACATTATTGGACGAACTTTTGGGCGAAAAGTTTTTAATAATTTACTTTGAGATATATAAAAAATTAAACTTGAGTTCACGGTCAAAATTAATATTTCTGAAAATTTTGCTCTGAACATAAGAGTTAAGTGGAATGTTGAAAAGAAAGAATAATCTAATCTTGCAAGATTTTATGAAGATCATAAAATTAGCTCTACCAATCCGTACTTTTCGAAAGAATAATAAATACGTTAGTTTGTTTTCACTGGGATATACCTAAAGTTAATACAGTTAAAAGTTTATGTTACATAAAATTAGGATTTTGGGTGGTTTTCAACATTGTATGGTACATTTAAATTTTTTTAAGAAGAATCTTGAAATTATTTAATTTTTGTTTTGGACTGTGTAGTAAAAATATTGAAACATTTTATGTTGTTAAATTACAGGTAAAACCTGAGTTAACTGTTTCAATTCATGACTGGAGTCCTAACTTCCGATCGATATTACAATATGATAACAGAAGCATGATTAATTAATATTTGAATGGACGTTTTACTGCAGAATAGACAAATTCCTCTGTGTAACGGTCAACGTTTATTTTTAATTTGGTTCATGACGCCACGGATATGAAAGGATAAATTTCCAAGTTTTATTTCTGAGCGAGTTAATGTCGCAAAAGAGCTTTGCGCACCTAAACCGTTTGAACTCTCTTTTCAATATATAGTTGAACTGAATAATTTTTTGGATTATATTCTTTGAATAATTATCATGTATTTTAAAATTTTTAACAAACTAGTCAAATCGTTGGATGCTCGGTGTTCTAAGTTTTTATATTGAGTATCTGTGACTATTATATTCCATTTTATCGGGCTCAAAGGCTAAGAAAGTAACTTTTCTAATTTTGTTCGAAAGATCGTGTCACATTTAACCTAGTAATCACCATTAATTTATTGAGGACCGCGTTTAATACCAACAAAATATTGACAGTAGTCTAAATGGACAGAAATTTGACTGACATCCAAATGATAAATTTAATCCAAAAACCGGAAACTTAACTGGACAATACTAAATTTAAGGTTATTGTGAAGATAATTCAAACAGAAAATAAAGCGTATGCCAAAGTGATTTCAAGTTGTCGAGTATATACGAAAACCGGCGATTTTAGTAACAATTTTGGGATTTCCCCGATTTCTTATTTCCCCAAAATATTGAACTCCCAAGTTAGTTATCTTAATAAGTTTTTTAAACTATTTCAAAAAAATTAAAATATAGATAAATATTCAAGTGAAAACGAACAAATTGAAGTTAATGGAAAATTTTCTCGTCAATTCTACGAGTAAAAAATTTAGAATGTTCTTTTGCGCCTGTTTCCCACGAATTGCCAAACAAACATAATTAGGATAAATGAATAAAAATTGTTCATTCAGTTATTGTTAAATTCAAAAAAATGTTGTTCTGAGGCACCTTTTCGATATAAAAAACAGGTTTTATCCTCATTTGTACGCCATCATAACATGAACCAAATTTTAGTGAGGCACATTTAAGATTATCAAAACATAAGTAATTTTTTCATTATCAAATAAAATGGTTTTACTTTTACTATTTTTTTATCACGCCCT
The DNA here is from genome assembly GCA_024349245.1 of Neodontobutis hainanensis. Classification (NCBI taxonomy): domain Eukaryota; kingdom Metazoa; phylum Chordata; class Actinopteri; order Gobiiformes; family Odontobutidae; genus Neodontobutis; species Neodontobutis hainanensis. Next base: position 152,378 of record JALDNG010000489.1, on the reverse strand, counting down.
TGATATTAAATATTATATAGGATTAATACCTTGTACTATTTGAATTACGTCAATGCTAATTTTGTCATTAAAGCAAATATGTTTAATGTTTGCATTTATCTTATGATCCTTCTTGAGAACACCCCATGAAAATTATGCAGAACGCCTATTCTATCAACTCTTCACCACAGAAGAAGTTATGTGAGGCAGCAGCGTTTTAACCCGAGCAGGATTAGGCTATCGCGTGTTTTCAACCAGCTGCGTTTGTTAAGATCTAAAACATTTAAATTTTCAAAAAAATATTTCAGAATAATTTAAACTTTTTTGACAATAATCGAAAAAATGTGATTTTACCAAGCCTTTTATTTGGGGATAAATATTCATTATTACAACAGTGGGTTTAATTTCAGCCGCAGCCGCAGGAATATCAAATGTCACATTTGAATACTGAACAGAAGAAACGCCTTCACGAAATTGCTTGCGCTATTGTTGCTCCTGGAAAGGGAATTTTAGCAGCTGATGAAAGCAACGCCTCTGTTCAAAAGCGCTTTGTGGACATCAATCTTAAAAATGACGAAGAAAATCGAAGGCTTTTCAGGCAGATGCTATTTTCCGCAAAAGGAATCGAACAATATCTGGGTGGAGTTATATTTTACGAAGAAACATTTTATCAGAAGGACGATTCAGGTAAACTGTTTGTTCAGGGGCTGAAGGATAAGGGAATAAAAGTTGGAATAAAACTCGACAAGGGTTTGGTGACGATTCCCGGAACTGCTGATGAGAAATTTACACAGGGATTCGACGACTTAATGGCTAGATGCAAAAAATTTGCTGAGGGTGGAGCCGAGTTTGCCAAATGGCGATGCGTTCTTAAAATTTCAAAGACTGATGGCACTCCTTCTGAGTTGGCCTACCAGGATGTTGCGCACACACTCGCAAAGTATGCTCTGTATTGTCAGGAAAATGGAATCGTTCCCATTGTTGAGCCCGAAGTTTTGCGAGACGGAGAACATGATCTAGCTACCGCACAACACGTTACCGAGAAGATTTTGTCAAAGTTATACGACACTTTAATGTTATACGGCGTTTATCTTGAGGGTACCCTTCTTAAGCCAAATATGGTGACGGCGGGCCAGGGATGCAAAACTACGTATTCTCCCGAAGAGATCTCAAAAGCCACTGTCACCGCGTTGTCGAGGACTGTTCCTTGTGCAGTTCCTGGAGTTACGTTCTTATCTGGTGGTCAATCTGAAAAAGATGCCTCGATTCATTTGAATTGTATCAATAAACATAGGTGCTGTAAATCATGGTCACTCACCTTCTCCTTCGCTCGTGCACTGCAGAATAGCGCAGTAATTGCTTGGGCTGGGAAGAAGGAGAACGTAGCCGAAGCTCACAAGATTCTCATGGAACGATTGAAATTTAATAGTCAAGCCTCTTTGGGTGAGTACGATCCATCTTCTGACGTCGGAATATCAGCTCAAGGTTCACTTTATGTGGCTGGTCATACTTATTAAATAAATTAAAGTGATCTAGTTTTTGAATTGTTACATTTTTCATGCTTTAATATTGGTATTTAGGTGTATGAGGCACGTTTTACAATAAATTTTAACTTCCTTTGTTCACTTTCTTTGTATCTTTTAATTTCCAAATAAAAGAAACGTTAATTTATTAAAATACTTTAAAATATTGAAGAACTCTGATATAGTTTAACTTGTCTGAAATTGATATCAACTAATCTCTGAATATTAAGATGTTTCAGATTTTAATTCGACAGTCTTTGTGATATAAAGCCAATTTACTGTGTATTTGTAAATTTTTGTGAACAATATTTGCTGGGATAAATCATTTAATGTGAATATTTTTTTACTCTGGGCGTTTGGAAGTTATTTGAGAGTTTTTGTTCATATATTAGCCTTTCCTTATTATTCAAATCAATGTTAACCCATTCATTACTTTTCGGTTTCATTGAGGGGAATACCCTATTGTTTAACTTATCATTAAGCTTGAATTAAAAGTAAAAATATTCGACAAATAGTGGTAAGTTGTAATTTTAAATATCTGACATAAATTCAAGCGATCGACGTTTAATTTATAGAATAACTGTATAAAATTTAGTTTAACGTTAAAAGTAGATTTTCTCGCCTCGCTCGTATGATCCTGCGCATATGATAGGTAAAATTAATGAAATCACTGTCGTGAATTAAAATAGCCATTTTTACTTTGTGTAATATTCTTAATTAATATATACCACGGAGGATTTAATCAACATATTTTTATCATCTGATGATACTGTAATCTGTTTTATCTAGTTTAGCTTATCACTCAGCCGATCAGGCTCAACTGAACCACAACTTGGTTATCATTAAAACTCTGCATGTTTTAAATGATTAAAATCTATAATATGGTCTAAATTTTATTTTCAAAGATATTGCTTTTGTAAAAATATATCTTTTGCGCTGTAACTTATCAGCCAAAATTATTATTGTACCATATGATCATAAATTTGTCACTCTTATTTTTATAAAATTAAAACTATCAAAAATAAACTTGAATGGTAAATTTTTATCGCTTATTATTTAAATTTTGAAATCCCGCGTGCTAGGTTTAAGTTCACAAAACTAAGATTAACATTCACCTCAATAAAATTCTCTCATAATTTAACTATTTACAAAATACTGCTTTTGCTTTCTATAGCTAAATTAAATAGTCACATTTTGAGAGACTTGATTCTTCGATTTAACATGTGCACTAGTGTGGCAGATTAAAGTGCGATAAAGAGATTATTAGCATATTTTTATTCATAACAGATTTTTTCTGAAAATTTTTTAAAATGACACCCATAACCTATTTTCACACTGATCTCGTGAAAATACCACTTGAGGATTTACTCTCATTTTGAATTTGAATCATCTTTAAAAATGGTCTTAAATTTTTAAATTTTCAAAACTTCCATCTATTATGGTTTTACATTCTTTCAACAAAACTAAAACGACTTTTAAATTAAATAATCAGCAAAATAAAACATAAAAGACATTAACAAAATGACTTAACAATCAGAAACGAATTTTACTTCCTATATCAATGAAAATTGTTTCTCTCCTATTGCCCTACGAAACACCTTCTTCACATTTGTTCTAGTCATGTTTAAGTTTTGAATTTCTAACCATAATAAAGCCTATTTAGGAAACAACATCTCTGGAAGTCATTCAAATCTATAGGAATAAGATAAAAGTTTAACACCGGATTGCAAACGTCACCCTGACTCAAAAAAAAAATATACTAAATATTATTCGGTTTCAAAGTCAACTTCTCAAATGCTGAAAACATAGAATGTTGTTACTTTGAAAAATAAGGCTGTATCGGTTGGTTATTTAAAGACATTTTCTACTGCGCGGTTCCAAGAATCGTTCAACGTGTTTTTAACGCATGACAATTAGTTAATTCATGCAATATAATTTTTTCATGGAAGTTTTTAAAAAAATTTAAGAACACTTCGGATGAAAAATATTCTTTGAATAGTTTTTATTTGCAAGTGCTTATGAAGGATTTCAGGCAGTGAAAACACCGATCAGCAAAATACTTTTTTATTCGTAAAATGGTAATGATGCCTATCATGTGAAGAAGCCAATGAATAAGGATCTGGCTTTATATAGACAATGAAAAAAATTATTAAAACAGCTTGATTTCTCACAAGAAAATTGGCAACGAACCTGTTGAAAATTATCAAATGAACAATTTATCAAAAACTCTGGACTTTTTTTCTACTTTTGAAAAGAAATGTAAAGTACAAGATGCCAACACTAAGTATTTGTCATAATTTAAACATCCATAAAGTTACCGTGTTTGAACTGAGTAATAAAATTATTGCCTTACACATAGATTGAGTCTAACATTTGGTAAATTCCACGCGTAGTTGAACATAAATGAACTTATATTGAGTGAGATTTTCCCATTAGTTTTCAGAAGATGATTTATTTTGAATTTCGTTGATTCAAAAGTATGAAAGTTATTACAGAGTCAGAAATATTTATAATTTTTCAGAAATGTAGTTTTGAAGACAGTTTACAACTTAAATACTCGATTTTGGCAAGAGAAACAATGAAACGGCCGACGTAACTCGAAAGTTTCATGAAGAAACTTTCGAAAAAATAGATTTCCACTTTATTTTAATTTTGTTTAAACTGTGTCGATTTAACTGTTGGCCTCAGTACTTTCGTCTCTTTTAAATCGTGTTTAGAATTTTAAAAACGTTAAGAGCACTTGATAACCTTCATATTTTTGAAAATGGCAATTAAGAAATCAACCATGATTCAATCTTAAAAATTCATCATAATTTCCCCTTTTTTTGATTGAATATTCTAAAAATTAGTTGGAATACTTTTAAACTAGGAAAAGGAGCAGACAGAACTGCAATGATATGTTGAAACACGTATTTTGCAAATAACTCCTGTTCTTGAGATAATATTGTCAATTATTGATCAACGTTAAAGCTGTATTTCCTATTACATAAAACGATATGCGATAAACAAATTAAAAATATTCGAATTATGACAAACGATTAAAGTTATAGCTTATTTACCTTTTTACGCAACATTAGTTACTTTCCAAAAATTATTCTCAATATTATGAACTATTTATCACAGGGATTAACGATGAATCATTCAATCTTTTAAATAAAATCGATTCATGACTACGTGACTGTTTTTGACCAAAGAAATCTTGAAAAAAGGCAATCATTCAAAAATAGGATAAAAAACTCTTTTCGATAATTCGTAATAGAATCTTTACACTTGTCCAATCTACTTAAGGGTTTTTCTACCAGAAAAAGGTCCCATGCATAAATTTTTCGTAGCGATTTAAAAAGAAAGTTTTCGAGCATGTAATATGTGATGTACGTTTTAAATCTGATTCAAAAATAAGATCTTAACTAAAATTCACAATAATTTTCTGAGCTGAAACCGTCTAATTGTTGATTGAACGAAATAAAAAAAAACTCAACCGTCTGAAATTTCAAAAAATATTTACGAACATGTTTCGCTTATTTTAATCATAAAAACGTGCAACTCACATCGTTAGCTTTCATTTTGAATTATGAATTTTTAATCGTCAGATATAGGAAATTTTATTTTTGACAATACATAAGATCTGCTAAAATTTTTGACATTCAAAATTAAATTATTATGTCGTGAATTTTTCTCGGTATTCAAATAACAAAACACCTGATGTAATAAAACTTTGAGAAAGGTTCATTTTAATTTCTGTAACTAACTCAGATAATAATAATAACTATATGATAATGTGCATGCGTATGTAAATATTAAGATGGCGTCCAGTCCTCGTCACTTGTATCATTGTCTGTTACAGTAACATTGATCTTTTATACAACCCTATGACATTGATATTTCTAATAATCTTAAATTTTACACAACACTTTTACTTATTTGATAAGATATTAGAAGGCTTCAACAGATCTTAACTAAAATTAAGGTTCTTTAAATATTCATAATGTAAATTTGATTTGTAAAATAATTTTGAAATATTGGTTGCATAATCCAGCAGCTTTATACGATATGATTCATGCCATGCGTATTCAATGATTTTTTTTGTCTTTAAATTTACATAAAGCTTTGCTTCGATTCGCCCGACGTATAATATGGACATTCCTCAATCTATGAATAATTTTTTTTGTTTTATTTTAGACTAGAAGCCTGCTTTTTCTATTATCCAAAATTAGTCATTGCAAAAAATTTTATCATAGTTTATTTATTTTAGAGTAAGTTTTACTGCAATCGTCAAAATAGGAGGCAGTTATATAATTGAAAATGCCTTACTTTTACAACGGTTTTATGATTTTACTCACAACCAATAACCAATTTGCACATAGCACAATTAAGCAAATTTTTAAAAGAATCTTGGGGCGTAAAGTATTAAACTATGGTTTAAAATATGCATTTATTTTCAAACGAACAGGCACAAAAATTTCCGATATGCATCCTCGAAATAAAACACTCGAGCGGCGGTGGCGATATGAATTTTTAAAATTACAAATGCGAAAATTTATAAAACCCAGTTAATGGGTAATCTATTAAAACTATGTTTAATTATCACTCATCTGCTGCCTTTGTATGAAAATCCGACTTTCGATTGTTTTTGATTCGTTAAAAGGTTAATTAACAATACTTTTAAGAAACTTTTTCATTTCCTCGCGCACGAGAGAAGCTTTATCGGTATTTTTATGTCATAAAATTATATATGTAGTTCTCTTCGGCCTTTATATCATACATTTGATCCATTCTGTGACTGTTAACCTTATAAAAGGTTAAACTTATTGAAAACTCATATAAATTTACATTTGAACTTTTACAAATTAAATTTTAACAATTATATATGTGAATATTTTGTAATAGATGAAAAACATATCACCAGCAATGATAGTTGATTTATTAAAATTCAATTTATTCTCATAATTTATATTTTAATTCATAATTTAGAGCCAAATATGTTTTTCATTAATATATTGAATAAGTAAATGTCCGATTATGAACTTTGCTGAGGACTCTGCATGTTTCAGATCTTAAATAGAAACTACTCATTGATAAATGAAAAAGACAATCAAAACATTTCACTCATAAAATCAGCAGCTTCCATTCATTTTGAGATAAATTATTTCTCAGCATAAATGATTTTAAAAAAATTAAGTTCACCAGAAGAGTCTTCGGGGTGATCCTTCTTGTCAAAAGACAGAACATATAGGCTTTCCCTTTTATAAGTGTTCGCGGCATAAGCTGATTGGGATTTTTTGAAGACATCTTAGATATCATCCATTGAACCTAAAAATTAGGTTACTTTACGGGTTCACTGCCCAGGTAGTGAATTTTTTGACTTTTTAACGAATAAAGTGGGGCATTTTGAAAAAAAATTTTTACTTCTTCAAGGTTTAATTGACTTTTTTTTCATTTCCCCCTTTTTTTGTCAAATTTCTCAATTAAATAGTCAACACCAAAAAACAAAATTTAGTATTTATTCAGTTTAAAATCAATAGAAGGTTGAGCTTTTACCTATAACAAATCAATTAATGTCAAAAAATACGTAATTCATAGGTATGAATGGATTATCAGAGAGGGAATAATGAAATTTTGAATTTATGTGATTTAAAAACGTGAAATGAGGCGCCTACCTGAGAGTACTAACATGAAGACATAACCTTAATGAGAGAAATTCTCTGTTTATTTGTCTCACATATTACTGTCTGTAAAATATTTACATGAATTTCACTCGATAATACATTTTAAATAAATCTTATGATTTGTGAGAAGTTTACTTATTATTGAAAAAAAGTTCGTGGACGGTTAAATAAACAATGAAATTCGTGTTATATGCAACGACATTTTTCAATCTAAAAAATTAAAATTTTAACATAGTTTCAATTTTTCGTGATTTGTAAAACTTTTGCTTTATCAGATTTTATAATTCCAGCAGCTCTACATTTAACATTCCATATTAGAGGAGAAATGTCAACAAATTGAATTATCCAAACATACTTTTTGGTTTTTTTAATGGGATGATATTTCCTAATATACCTTCCACAACTATTGAATAAATATTTGGATTTTTTAAAAAATGAAAGTTGAAATTCGTTTGGATATTAGCAGTTACACTAGAGTCTCCAATGATTTTTTTCTCAATACAGCTTTACCAATTAACGTCGCCAACCAGGGGTTTGCTCAAAATCGTTGAGATATCATAAAATCAAGATGGCCACAAAATATCAACACTGTTGAAATTTCTTTGAACATTAGAGAACCATTTACAGCTGCACGGGCAGTTGATACTTAATATTAAATGCGAACCAGTAATGATAGATAAATTAGAGCCTAAGTGAACGTATTCTAAGGCTTGATTGGCATTAAAGAAATCAATTTTAATTTATGCTTTCAAAGAGATGTATATGTTTACCAAAAATACAAATTTTCCCTCATAAAACAAAAAGATACGTAAATTATCAATATAAACCATTCTTGATCTGTCTTACATCGTTCCCATAAAGATCATTCCCATTGTCCAAAAAACGTGAGGTTTATAATTAGTTTAACCGAAAAGCTGACTCATCACGAAATTAAAATGAAGAGTTGTGATAATTTAATTCATGGATAAGTAGCGTGCTATTTGTGACGACGGTTTAGCGCAATATACGACGCGTGGTTGATTTTTCCCTTGACAGTATGTTTAAATGGTTCTAGCTTACTTATTCGGTCAAAAATACTTTCAAGTCCGACATAAGAACTAGAGAGTAAAATTTTTGACACATTTATACTGTCCCATAGGAAAAGGGATGTTGTTCCAAATCATCGTTGTCGTTGTCGCCAAGAGAGTGTAAACAATTCTTTCATCCATGGTGGTCCATCAGTGACGAAGTATTTTTATTTTTCAATGTTATTTCTGAAATTGTAAAAATTGGATGGCCAGCTCGTGTTTATCATCTTGAACGATGGAAGATGAAAGACTTGATTTGACTTCCCATCAGTTAGTTCTTTTGCAGCTCTTAATCAGTGGGTCTGAGAATTAGAATCTGAAATATCCTGAACGACGCAGTGCATCCAGCATTTTAATATTGGCGATTTCCTCGAGTCATTACAGGCCAAATCTGGAAGTTCCCCGCTCTTAAAAAAGAAGTTTAGAGTGAGTTCATTTGTATCATGGATGATGTATAAGCACATCAACGTTATCCTTTCATGAACCCCTCCCTTATCCAGTGGAGTGATCTAACTCGTTGAATTATATTTGAAGTAAAATATTTGTAACAGTCATTAGACCAGGAAAATACTGATGAGTTATTCCTCAAGTTTCTCCGAACGTAACTCCCTGTTTCGTTTTTATTACAAGTTCAGATTGAAGCTCCTTATCCTCCTCCAGGCCTTTGGCTAACTAGCATAGGGGCGATTGAGAAGTTTTATCTCCTTTCACAATTAAGGCTTCATGGACTTTTAAAAATGTAGAATGGGAAATTCGAGGCTTCGGTCCATGTTAGCAGCAGATACCCCCCTATGTCAGTCCTTTAGCTTTATAACACCATGAAAACCTGTACCCCTATTTAACTTCGTTTTGTCCTTTAAAAGCATTTCCAGAACACCCAAGTTTAATCCAAATTAAAAATTTTCAGATATTCCAAATCATAAGCGTGATATTTTTAAATTATGAATCCATTTTATGTTGAAGAAAACTTCTCTTCCCACGAACTAATATCAAGAATTTTTGATGACTCTTTTTTAAACGATCTGGTTATCCCTGATTTTTTTCAAATTAATGGCGGATAGGCTTTATTTTGAGAATTTGTCTGTGTTCAATTGCAGAACATTGGCTGGATGTTTTTTGAAAGCATGTTTTTGAACTGTTGATTTTCTGCATCGTCGACACCTGTATTTCTCTTTTCGTTCAAAATAAACATTTGAGAAATTTTCTGAAAATTAGCTCATTTATTTTTCAAATCTAAAATGCAACCCGTTGTCAAAGCCTTTTGACAACTCACGCCCTCAGACCTTATTCAATTTTAATGATCCATTTTGATTCATACTTTCTTGTGACTAATTGTCCAGTTTGATCTTTCCATCTCTTGGCGTTTTTAGAAATTACAAAATTAGCAGAATAGCAACAGTGTGTTAGTCTTCACACAGCCTCATCAAGGCTGAGAAGGCGTCATTGGCGTAAATAAAACTACAAACCCTAAAGCCCGCCCAGTGACCAAGTGAGATCGCCAGTTGATTCTTTTAAGCTCTTTCAAGTGTTAAAATGGCCAAAGATTTATAAATAAATCAAAAAACTGTTTACATGCTAAACGTATTGTTTTTCCTCCACAGAACCCTACTTTTTAAAATTTATAAAGTGAAATAGCCGAAGAGTGTACATCCTGTGTTGTAAACTTCTTGAAGGATCCCGCCCAATTCTCTAATACGCCTAGTTTCAAGGAAAAGTTATCAGAAATTCTATAATCAGCATGTTTAAAAGCCGATATTAGCTGTTATGTAAGATTTAACTGACTTTGAAATGATTAAGAGGTTATAAGCTTCGGATTTCTTCAACGTTTTAATATCTTTGTGCGCAGTTTTAGATAATTTGAAATTTTAAGATTTCTCATCGAAAAAATGAAATGATTTTTTATTCCTTGCATATGTGTGCCAGGCTTGATAGTTTAGTAATGGTGGATAATTTATACCTTTAAATTTACCAAATGGTCCAGCCATGTTTTTATTAAGCTCGTGATTTTCCGTGGTGATAGTACACTTTATATAAATTTCTGGAACTCAAAATCAGACAAAAATCGAGTGATAAAGACAAATTTTCAAATAAAAACAGAAAAATAATTAAACCTGACTTATATGCTCATTCTTTACATAAATTGATCATTGAACTAAGTTGAACAAGTATATATTGCACAAATTATTGTTTTTATTGTTCATAACAATTATTTGTTGGTGCAAAAAAGTCAGATAAATCAAGTTGATAATAAAAAGAGATCACAAATTGATTAAAATTTTGAGAATGATAATGAAAAATGAATTTTCATTTCATGTTGACATCTTTCAAAATGGTTAAAATTAAAATAAAGTCGAGAAGGAAAACGGCTATTTAATATTATTTTTGATAAAAAAGAACAATTGGAAAAATGTGCGAATCTTTTCATGTTTTATTCCATGTAATTATGGAGGATATTTTTTAATTGAATACGCAAATACAAAATATTTTAACTCGCGCAAAAATAAAAGGCGTCGCATTTTTAAAAACATAATGGTTTTTATAATTTTCCCTGTCATTCAGGATTATGGTTAAAAAATTTTTAAATATCTATTATCATTGTTACTCGGTCAAATTAAATCGATGCAACTGTTCACGGTTACGTATATATTGAAAATGACAAGATGTTCACGTAACATGAAAGCTAGTATTAAAAGTATGTATTATGATGTTCCAAACATTCAAAAAAGTTAATATTTTCATTGTCTCTAACTTCAATGAGTGATCAAAGCTTCAAAAGAAAAATATAATAGCATTACATTATATTAAATTACGATTTATAATCACATTACTTGGTTTACGAGACTGCTCTTACTATCCTAAAGATACTATAATAAGTTTAATTGTAAGGAATTTGAGTATTTAATCAAAATTTAGGACAATTTTCAAGCTATTTGTTTACGTGATTATTTTGAAGATAGGATTGAATTTCATAAAAATTCTGATTTTAGGATTGATGGATCAGATGCCTTTCAATATAATTAGAATGTCAAGTTTACTGCCTGGAATATGGTAGACTTATAAAATTTGATATTAACGTTATTTTTGTATTGAGGATATAAATTTTCAATTATTTTGAAAATTATAGGTTATGGAGTTCATAAAGTATGACTGGAACAAATCAGCTAATATATATTTATTTGTATTCTCAATGAGTAAAGTTTGACATCCCGTTTTAAAATAAAAATGTTGTTTTAACAATTCAAACTATCTTAAGTCACAAGTTATAAATACAATTGATTTTTCATCTATGATCAATTTAAAAACAGATAAATCACATCCAAAAATGGATTCTTATATTTACAAAAATGATGATTTTTTAACCATCCAGTTTAATTTTAAACTAACTCATCCTCTATGCTTGAAACTATTTGTGCCGTCAAAATCTCAGTAAATTTACAGCGGGCCTGAAAACATGAATGCCTTTATTCGAACTTTTGTTAATACGATTTGAAATATAGTCATAATATATTTCGAAAGAACATTATTTAAAATAAAATTTCATCTATTAATTTTATAGATTTTTGAACTTCTGCTAATCTTTTAAGAGCATGCGTAAATAAAAATTCCGCTCTATTGAAATTAACTGTCAGATTTTTCCGATAAATGACTGTTATTAAAACTTACTGCTTAATATAAAGAAAGTTGCAGTTACATTATTTAAGTATCGAATTTCATTTTCGATAAAAGACGGCAAATTTTTCAAAAGCGTTTTTTATTCTTGAAAACATTGCCAGTTTATTGATAGATGGATTTCTTAAAAACTAATTGATGGCTTTTATAGAGTAGATTTAATGTATATTCAGTCATTAGTTCCTAAAAATATTTGTTAGTTTTAACAAGTAGTTATATTTAAGTTTTGCATAATTTGAGTCATGAAAATGATACATGAAATTTCTCACGAATAAAGGTTTTTCATCGTAACAAACGAATAATTTTATTAAAAATATCTTGAAAATGAAGTTAAAATACACTCTTCGACGACTGATTTCATGAACTAAATTAAAAAATTATCCTAGGATAATTTCAAATATTGTTAACTTACACTCATAAAAAATTAAAAATATAACAAAATTAGTTTGAAAGTTTATTTTATCATTTAACGAATAAAAATAAGTAAAAAAAAACGTCCTTATTAATTCCAACATTTGAAAACACCTTTCAATAGATATCCGTTGAATATATTTTTAAAAATAAAAAGTCAGTTATCCATGTTTGAATATTGCGCAGATGCGTAGTTTATACTTTTTCAATAAATGCTGATTGTCAATTTTAACATGAAATTGAAAAATATTAAATTTTTGAAGGATAGCATCCTGTATAATGATAAAAGTTTAAAAAGCATTTTAAATTTTTGGTTCAAAGTATCTTTTACCGTTTTTAACCGTTTCAATATTTTCTAAAATAATTCTTCTTTGCGTAATGAACATAATTAATGTCGACATTCATTTTAACTCAATGGATTTAATCTTTAGTCGAAAATTGCATCAACATACATCGTTAATGCAAATGGAAATATTGACACCCTTAAATTAATAAATTAGTTGATGATTTTTATCTGTTTCAGTGTTAGTAAGATTTTTTGTCAAATAAGTTTTACCTGGTCAATTCTTTCGATCAACCTCAATAAGGGAATGACATTCGACGATCATATTCCACATCAAAATCAAACATTTATGAAAATGTCCATTCAAAACGTGACTTACATTTTCACTGATTTAACAATTGAAACGCTTAATTTATCCTGCCAAATATCAAGAATCCTCGTCAATGATTCTGTATGACATAATTTTTGGCATCATAGGTACTCTGCAAGTTGTACGAATCTAAACTCGACGTTTTACTCGAGATAATTCAACAAATGTCCCAACCAGACTTTTTATGCCATGAATTTTTTAACTGTGAGGATGACATAGGTAAAAGCGTGTTCACATCGATCTTCGATTAAATCTTTTTGAAATTTAAGAAACAAATGATTTAACATGGTTTTAGCAGTTAAAAATCATTTAAAACTTAACATATTTTCCATGCATAATAATTTTAAATTACAAATAAAATAAAAACAAACTGAAAATCATGTATCTACTTTTATACTCAAAATAAACACAAACAAGCTAGTCTTCATTTCGCGCATATATTTATTTTGCTCTTAAAAAATTTTAGCCATTACATTTTTTCGTTTTTTAACAATTATAGGAATAAAGTTATTAAGTGCACTGTCAAATTCTTAGTCATGTTAAGTTTTTGAATAAAATGAAGGGATTTTCAAGTGCACTTTTGATAAAAGTTTTACATCAACCAAATTGGAGTTAAAAGTTTATTTATGTAAAATTTTAGATTATTAAAGTTCGGAAATAGTCGGACTTAATGATTCTAATGACAAAAATATTTAATTATATTCATGCGCATCGAAAGCTTAATTTAGAATATATTGAGAATTTATTCTAATATATATCGAAGGACCATAATGCTAAAATTTTAAATTATTTTGATTGTTGACAATAAAAGCATCATCTTATCTAAATTCTTTCGTAAAATCACAATTTTTGGTCTTAACTGGAAATAGAAACAGACAATCAACTGATATCACTTAAATAGATCGTTCACATTTTGTTTGTAAAACTTTAAAAGTTAGCAAATATTTGAAAATTACTCAGAAACGAATTCATACGTTGTACGCATGTGCGTGTTGTGAATTTTACCTTTCAATTTAAAAAGTTAATAAACATGAATACTAGATTATCGATAAGATTTATCCTGTCTATAGTGAAGTAATTATTACCATAAACATGTATATAAACGTCGATTAAACAATCTTGAATTGTTTAATTTATTTCAGATCATATAAATTTACGAGGTTTCGTGTATCATTCCTTATAATCTAAAGATATAAATATCCAGCGATACCTTTGAAACGTTAAAATTTATAATTTAATTTTTAGCAAGGTTCAAATTCGTTATTTGATCAAACCAATACTCATAAAATATGTCTTTTAAATTCTTTGTAGTTTTCTTAAAATTTGACGAAAGTTGATTCTAGATTTGGCTTAAGATTTATTTTAGTTAAATTTAGCTCAAATAAGAATAACGGGAATCTAAATGTCAAGATCTCAATAAATCATTTTGAAAATTTCTTCGAATAATCATAAAATTTACAACGCTGAGAGCATTTTCTATATGAGGAAAACTGTAGTCTTTTCAGCACAGGTAGATTTAAAAGTGAAAGATCTTTGAAAACATAATTTAAAGTATTATTTGATTTTTTTAGCTTTATAACCAATAAACATGTATCATTCCATGATATAAAGGCGGGCATAATATCAAAAAGTATAACAGGTATCTTAAAATCAATAAAAATGGAAAGACTATTAGGAAGAAAGTCGATGTACTCTGATATATCATAATTTAAATCTATATTAAAATTTTAATTTTAATATAAAATTACTCGGCAAATTTCGTAAAATGATTTAAAGATTGAAATCACTTATAAATATTTTTAACGTTCAATTTTTACATTTAGTCATTTAAAAAGACCTAAAAATTAACAAAATTATTTTTGTCTTTATGAACTTATATTATTGCTCGAAAAAGTGTTTTTTTCTGAGTAAATCATTATCCATAAGTAATTTTTTCTTATTTTTTGAAAATTAAACATGTATTTATTCAAGGTTTTTAATTATTTTGAGATTTATTGATATTATTTGTAAACGCGCACAGTAGCCTGTCACTAACTGCTCGTAGCACGTTTGAAACATAGATCTACCATAAAAAAGGTTTCTCATTTTTATTTATACGAATAATCAAGTCTTCTTTGAAGATTTTTAATCATTTTTGTATCATAGAACCGATCATAATATTTAGCAGTTTCCCAGAAACAGAATGCAATGTGTTTTTCCTGCCAGGTAATGTTTTTTCTTGAACAGATTTTACTAAAATTTTTCAAGAAAGAAAAAATATTCGAGGAACTTTTGAAGTTGGGCATCATTATATGCGAGCACTTTAAAGAGACACAATCAGTCTCAACTGTATATCAAATATTAGAAATAGTGCCTCGATCGAGTTGAAAATCTGCACAATAAAATATGGATGTTTATGTTTGACGAGAATTACAAGTCGGCCTGTCAATTAACATACATGTGCGATTAATTCTCATGCAAGTCAGTCAAACACATTTATACATTTTTATCATTCAAATTGTATTTTTACTGTTAGAACTTAAAGCTTAAAATCATTCGTGTTTTATAATAATTTTAAGCTCAGTCTAAACAGTCAAAAATATCCCTTTTGTGTGGTTTGAACCAGAAATCGCGTTCCTACACAAACCATATTGCAATTCATTCTCCACAATCAACAATAAGTCGTTTGGTAGATAAGATGTAAATTTTATAAGAATATCAAACAATGATGATAATTATTTATACCCTATATAGCTACGTTCGATTAAACTTTTTCTTAATTGTCGACAGAAAATTCGTATAGCATATGATAATCTTTACGAATCTAACGAAAAAGCACGAGGATATTGAGCAAAAATACACGTGGGTCGATTTAAGACTGCTGTGTAATGGACAGGTTAAAGATAAGATTTTAAGTTTACTGAAAATATTACGCCTCCGATACGCTTTTTCTCGTTTCGTGAAAATTAATTGTGGAATCGGTCAAAAAAATTGAAGACTGAATTCAAAACAGAAAATGAGTGACCAAACAGCCTGGTATAATTTTTACAACAATAGCGCCCGCATTTCGCGGAGTTCATGAAAAATAATAATGGAGTCCATTCGAACTTTCTCTAATTCATTTAGTGACGAAAAATATATCGTGAGATATTTTATGTTAAAAAACGTTTTCATAAAGCATTAATTCCCTTGTCTATGGATCAATAGAGCATTATTCTCAAAAAACCAAAAAGTGGATGTGCGTCTGCAGAGTTCGTCGGCAGATAACAGGCTTATTTTAAGGGACATTTTTTCATTTGCCATGTTCCATCAATCCTATATTATTTGAAATAAATATGCAATTCATCATTTGGTAGTCTTGATTTAAAAGATATTACCATAAGTGATGATGTAGTTGTCGTTGAAGTAGATAGTTAAAGTTCTAAAAACATATAAAAATAAGGGTACAAATTTAAAGAACACATGCTTTGACATATATAGAGAGAATCAGTGGACTCAAAATTATTTGTTTGGGATGTTCGACCGAACCATTCATACTCTTCTAAAAAATGGGAACTCATTTTATGCCCCGTTCCACAAAAATTAAGGACTTTCATAAAACATATGAGAGGAAATCATTGAAGTGCAGTTTGTTGATTCGGTGTCAGGTCCACTTTTTAATGCAATATAGGGCCATGGTAAGTGAATTAAAAATAAAATATCATTTAAAAAAGATAATCATAATGATAAGAACGTAGACCTGGTTACGTATGTGATTATTATTACCTTTGAAAACTCCATGGATAAATAAAAAATCTTGATAATTTTGGGAATCTGTAAATACTTTCATAAAATAACGCGAATATACTTGAAACTAGTACCGATTTTAATAACAGTCATTAATTTTTTAGTTTCAATTCTGGAAGAAGAGAGATATTTGAAATTTCAACAGATTTTTACACGATTATTCGTTTAAAAGTTAGTATAATTAGAGGCGGAGTATACGCCACCTTGGCACAAAAATAAAGTTGTTAATTTTAACAGTACATTCATTGAAAAAGAAATAATCTAAGGCCGAGTTGAATGTAAAAAAACTATGATATGGATTATAAGGTAAATTTAACATATTATGGGGTCAACAGTACGATGAAAGGATTTTCGAAAATTTACTAAAAATCCACTTTTGATGGTTTATCAAAGACTTCCATTCAAAAAAAAACTATTTTTAAAGTTAATACAATAAAATCATAATTCTTGAAACTATAACATCGAGAGTTGTATCAAAATAAATGAAAGTGGTATTAACGCCATATTCGCGACAGCCTCCGATAAAAGCACGAAATTTGTGGATGAGTTATTACGGAGCATGTATAAAGAAAACAACCATGCGTGTATTCTTGAAACATGGTTTTCATCTTAAATTTTAAATACAAAAAAGTTGTTTCGTGGGTATTTATTATAAAACAGAAATATTAGAGTTTTTAAATTTAATTCAACCGAGGATAAAATTAAATTTTGTGTTAAAAACGGTTTATCAAATGTTCATAAGCAGTTCAGATGATGCTATAATTTAATGGAAAAGATAGAAAAATTCCCAATCAAAAGACAATAAATCATCAAGATGCATAAACCAAAATTGAATCTAGTAAGTCATTTATTTCGATGAGAAAAAAGACCGCATTTAAAATTTGCAATCTGCCATTATCTCGAGGTATCAACATTTTTGCAATTGGATTCATACTCCTCTGTGACGACATAACCGATGAAATAGCAGTGAAAATACATTTTAATAAGAATTTAGTACTTTATTCGAAGGAAAATATTCCAAAATTATGTTATTGGAACAGTCTGTCAAATAGATAAAGCTTAAACAGACATAAACTCCTCAACCATTGATGGAGAGAAACTCAAAATTAAGTTTTGCTTTTTGGTAGAGGGGACACATCTTTCAGCCCGGTAAATATTTATCCAAAATTCATACCGATCCGAAAAGTAAAACCTTACTTTCAATCATTATATAAACTTATATCGAGTACAATCATGTTCAGTTATGAATGGCGTTCATTTAAAAAATTTTTGGTAAATTTACATGTGACTGTGAAGTACAGCTTGTGTTATATTGATTTTGATACTTCCTCGAAAATTCAAAAATTGAATTAACCTTAGGAAAATCAAAATTGTTCATTGAAAAATGCACGGAGTGTGCAGTAAAGTCGTACCAGGTTTTCTGAACGAAATAATGCGCAAGCCCAATATCCAAAAAATTATAATGCTGGACTGTGCAATCTAGTTAAATTATTTCACAAATAAAATAATTAAAATACTGTATGAATTTGTTATCACAGATTCGTGGATACTTTTGAATACATTAAATCCATGGTGTGTTTTATAATCCATGGTGTGTTTTATAATACATGGTTTGTTTATAACTATGTTGAAATTTATAGTTATAGACTTTAAATTTTCTAATTTTAACGAATTTCCGATTTCATAAATTTTCCGAACACCACATTTGAAATATACATTTGTTTGCTTATCAATGATATTTTAAAGTATGATCCAGGCCCGTGTATTTTCCCTGTGTTGAAGCACAGATGTAATCCGAGAATATTATATTCTTTTATTTACCAAATTAAAATTTATCAATGAAATAGGACTGAAAGTTATTTTCATGAGAGTTTAATATTTTTATTTCTTGAGAATGGGAGATTAAAAATATTATCAATATGTGTAAAATGTTTGAATATTTTTATTATGACGCATCAAATAAATAGAAAATACATGGCCACATAATGATAAAAGGAGATTCGGCGAGACAACACGATCATATTATTTACTAAAATCAGGAGACAAAACCTTTGTGGATTAAAAATTAAAATAACATCTTGCAGATTCAAAAAATGTTGCTATAAGGTAATACTATTGTTCATATACTAAATTAAATTATAGTTTTATTGACATTTTAGGTGTCTAGATACTATTATAAAAAAGGTATGAATTTAAAAAATTATTCAGAATGTGATTTTTAAAATTTCATAGTTTTTCATCTTATAAATTTAATTATTAGTTATTTTTCGTGTTACAATTTACACTCCATTGGTCGTATGTTGGCTCCAGTTAATGGACCAATGAAATTTTCTCAATGAAAAACGACCTCGTGTTTGAAACCTAATTCATGAAATTTTTGATCAGCAAACAACCCATAAATATAATTTTAGTATCCGGCTCAACATTTTCAAAATGGATCGGCAAAAGTTTTTCTTTTTCTCTTTTATCAACATGAATAAGTCGA
Source organism: Neodontobutis hainanensis (assembly GCA_024349245.1). Lineage (NCBI taxonomy): Eukaryota > Metazoa > Chordata > Actinopteri > Gobiiformes > Odontobutidae > Neodontobutis > Neodontobutis hainanensis. The sequence goes on along the minus strand of JALDNG010000489.1, from coordinate 133,160 downwards.
ATGTAATTTTAATTGAGTTCAAGTATCCAACAATTCCAAGGATCATCTATAATATCACCATCATTATATCTTCTTGTTACTTTATTTGTTTCTCCCAGAATCACAATCACCAAGAAAAAGACTACCACGGAAATAATATATTTTCCTTTGAAATAAACTTTCAACGATTTGAGCAACAGGATAATCTCGGTCAAGTTTTCAATACCGGAACGCCAATGTTATAACATTGCGAGTAAGAATTTTTTCTAAAAAATAGCATTGGGTGAAAAAACTCCCATACTTCGTTTTATTCATTGTTCCTTTTAACAGTGATGATTAATAATGTAGCGGTGACAACGCGATACTAAAATGTAACCGTCATTGTCTTCTTTTTTAATTTTCACTCATTTGAACATAACATTTATCACATACTTTTGAACTTTTGGCAAATATTACGCATGTGCCCTATAAGAAATCAAGAATTTAATTTCTATTGATCCTAGTAATACAAAATTGTTCGGGATTCACGCTATTCTTTTTGTAATTTTAGATGTGTTTATTTAATATTTTAATTGATTTTTAATAAGGGAGCGCTAGATGCTGATAAGTGGCTGAACGCTAGTTAGGTCGCAATAATTATTTAGAATAAATATAAAATGGTGGAGATGACGGGTTTGAAGAAGAATACAAAATTTGAAGAAAATTTAAAACGCATTATATAACTCAAAATTGAGAATCTTAAAACCAGAAAAAGATAATAAAAACAGAAAATAGTAAAGGTGATAGATAAGCAGAGTTTACCATTTCGTCCATTGTCTTCTTTAAATACGTGCTAGGCGGGCGTCAACTATAGGCTAGAATTTTCCAAAAGTTCATAACTTTTCAAAAGGATATTTGTATAATAATCCATATAATGCCCTATGAAGTCTTTATTGAAAAGAAAATTTTTAGAAAACTAGAATAGTTTCATTTACATCTATAAAATACCTTATAAATGAGATATCAATGTTTCTATATTTTTCAATAAAAAAAGTATTAGGTATCGAAAGGCTGAGAATATTTTACTTAATTCATACACTTAAATCAAATTTATAATTAGAAACCGTGAAGGTAAGAATAAAAATGACGAAATGTTCTCGCTAAACGACGCTTGCGCTTTTTGATTAAATATACTCGATGGAGTTTATTTGCAAATGTTCCAAGAAATTTTAAGAAATGTCAAGAAGTGAAGTCAATCGTTGTTTTATCATATAATTCAGATTTTGTATTCAAGTGACATTTGAAATATACTTTCTACCTTAGTTGCAGGTATTTGATAGTTTTATTCTCTTTAAATTGTTTTTATTGAGTATTTTGAAAATTTTTATAATTTTTTATAATGATTCATTTTATCTTAAACTTAAAAGTTTTAAACAAAGGTGTAGTGTTCATCAGTTTTTATTCGAGGTGGGAAGAGAATTGCCCTTGTATTATGAGATAAAGCTATCAGAAATGAACTTCGGTATTATTCAATGAGCTTCCTACAAAAAAATTATATTTTTGCTCGATTGAAAAGCTTGATTGACCGCTTGAAACTCTGGGATGTCATAGAGGTTTAAGAAAGTTAACACATTTAACGCTCTCTTTTGGTATCATTCAATGAAGGTTAAAATAAACTTATGAATTTTTATTTAACATATCTCAGCGCCTAGTAAAGTCTGTTAAATGTGCTTTATCAGTCGGTAATTGTAAGTATATGTTTCACTGATATTTCATTAGAATTTTCCTTTATAAATATATAGAAACGTTAAAAATTGATAAATTAAAATCGAAGATGAACATAAGATTTATAAAGAAATCCTACTATAGCTGATACATTTTTTTATTTTATGGCTAAACACTGTTCAGTTTAAGCACTGATGTTGTTATCAAAAATAAAATGTATTCATTAATTTAGACAGAAAAAATTAGCTATTTTATTGGCATTATGTTTAAACACCCCGAAATACTTATTATCGTAAAGACAATAACCAACTAACAACTTATAACACTGTTGTTGATACGAATTTTAAGAGCTTGTCAGATTATCTAGGATTATTTTAAATAATAAAGCGCTCAATGAATGTAAACTCAAAGTTCGCGAAATTTCGTAGAATATTGAGAATTTAGACTTTTTATTATTTGACGAGTTAAATATCAAAGGTAACATTGAGACATGTTTATAATTTTTTAAATTAAACAGTTGCATGAATTCTATAATGGAACTGATGTAGACAATAGTAGAACATCAGATTCTGTCAAAATAATTCAAAGATGTTTCTTAAATATGGTTTATATAACCTTAATTTAATAATCCAACTGTTTAAAATTCTAAATTTTAATTTTGAAAATTACATTCTTATTGACTTATTCAGAAGAGTGGTACTCCGATCGTAGTTGAATAATCTCTTTGAAAGAAAATATTTCCAGATATTTTATCCTGGATAAATTGCACAAATTTAGTGAAAATCTCATTTTAGGACTTTCATTGAAAATTATATGGTGAAATTTTAATTTAAAAAATCTTGTTTTCAATGTTTTCGTAGTCTTGCTAAATCTATTTAACGATGAATCACTAAAGATCGAGTTAGATATTTATAAAGTTGAAAATGTAGGAATTTTAAGTTAAGCATCGTTTTTTACACTATACAAGTTTAAATTTTAATTATTTTAATAGTTTAAATGCAAATTAAAACAATAAATATATTGAATTATAATTTGGTTAAGCGCTAACTCATAAAACTAAATTCTGCGCGTGTCTGTATTCCATTAAATATCCTTCCAATTAAAAGGCATTTTGTATGCTCAAATGGTCAAAATATTTTAAGAAAACTAATTTTTTCAACATTAAGTAAATTCTACTTGTTCTCGCTTAAATATTATTTCAAAACTTTTTGATTCATTTGTTTGTCCAATGTTTATGTTGTCCTAAATCGACATTGGACTTGATATTTTCAGCAATTTTAGTCAAATTTCACAAGTATGATAATGCAAAGAGATTTTAGATAAGATACTTCCATTTCGATATTGTATAAATTCTCTGTTCAAAATCAAAACTTTTGCACAATTAAAAGGACAAAATTTTGTGCCTTTCATACATTAATAATTCGAAGAATTTTAAGATTGAACTAGATTAGAGTTACAACTCGGAGATTGGACCAGACTAAATCCAATCAAAATTATTATGTAATTCTCCAGTTTTTTATTGAAAGGATTATAAAAATATGAGTTTTAGTGCCAGATATAACTTCATCGATGATGGTTTGCATGATAGTGTTAAAAGATAATTGAAACTATTTTTACATCATGTAGATTTCAACTATTAAATTGAACAGAGAAAATAAAAACATTAAAAATATCTTATTTTAAGTTGATAAATTTTTTGTAATTTTAAGAATAATATCACCAATGGTATTTTTCGACATCTAAAACCGTGTTTTGTCTTAATCGATAAAAATTGGTAGTTGAGACTAAAATTCATTATAAAAGTGCATCAATTCTTTACTCGTGTAAACCTGAAAAATAAAAAAGCTGTAGAGAACACTCGCCAAGCATAGGCAGGCGGAACGGTCACGTGATATTATGGATTCGCTACCAAGTATTATTTTTTGAAAGAAAATAATCACTGAATAATCAATAAACTTTAACAACGTTAATAAACGAGATGTTCCCCTCGCTTTTAGTTATTTAAAAATCAAACTACCAAACATTCCAACGAATATTTAATAGGAATTTTTTTCGTGTTCAGATAAAAGTTGTCTGAGAATAAGAAAGGCTCTACGTACAGTCATAAAAATGATGTATCCGAACACTCGTTTCATGAAAACAGATTTCGATATCATAACTCCTAACAATTATCGCACGCGCTCAAAATATTCTAATTTTCTTTCATGTCTAATGCACAGAAAAATATGAATTTTAAATTTTTTTGAATTAATTTAAAAACAGCTTAGAAAGTGAGCGGGCCACACTGATGAAACGAAAACAATGATTGTCTTTAATTAATTTCGTTATTTATCCCATCAGTCTATCAATTAACACTATTTTGAGCTGGTTTTAAGTGATTCTCTTATCGTGTAATGTTTATTGAAAAAATTAAAAAGTTTAATCTACAAATTAATACTTTTATGATGTCGGATGTCCACCCTCTCATGATATTCGTGTATCTCGGTTATATTTCTAGATAAGGCAATTAAGTTGTGAATATAGACCACAAATAATAGCACTTAATTTACAAAATATAACACACATAGAATAAAAACGATGGAAAGCGGTGAATATTCTCTTATTTTCCTCCAAGAGATTAAATTATTTTTCAAATAAAAATGGATCTCATTTTTCCGATTTGATGTAGTCTGTGAGACGTTGTTGACTTTTGCGTTGAAATTTTTCTCAAAAATAGCCAACTCTTGCTCAGAATGTGTTTCATTCCATGGAGTAACACCTGAATCAAACACTCTAACCCACCGGTTTCCCTTATGGAATCTGTAAGAATTTCAAGATCATTTCTGTTGATATCTTTTCTGGTAAAAATCCGATTATCGCGCGTGAGCCAGGAAATAGCTTGTATTTACATCAAAACAACTACCAGAACACACGAATGAAATATTCGTCGGAATGTCGACTTCCAACAGTTGTGCCTTGTACATCCACACCGTGCTATGAATCTGATACCTTCATATACATTACCTTAAAATTGACAGAGCCCGTTTTCTCGACTGGCTGCAAATCGAAATCTAGTTTGATAGCATGAAACTCGAAGAATATCGAATCCCCGATCCGCAAGCTTTTGACCACATCGTTGCATGTGATGATGATCTTTTCACCCGCGCAGTCTAGGTGAATATCCATTTTTATTCCATATCTCTGACACTTAACATCTAAAATGGAACAGGGTCATACTTTGGCAATTTTCAGACAGGTGGCAGTAATGCGGAAGTCCGAATTCGAATCTGCAAACACAAAGCGTTCCAATCAGCTCTAATAAAACAAGGAGGAAGTATTTTTTTCTGACTGTCAGGATTTCATACATAATTTAAAAGTCGGCCGCGATCAAAGATTTTCGTTTTACACTTTACGAGTGCGACATGTATCCAAATGGCATGTCTGCATATATTTACCAAACATTGTCATTCGGCCAATTTTATCGAGAACATTTACAAGCTATAAATATTAAATTTTACAAATTCTATTTTTAGGGGTATTTTGTTCGATTATCTCATTTTGGAATGGACCTAGTTGAGCAAAATTGTCCATAAAATAAAAAAATTATTTTCCCTTCAAAGCTTATTTTTAAAAATGACTATTTAACATAATTAAAACCGATAACAATTAGTATTTTGTAAATTGTAACAGAAATAAACACCAATGATAAACTGCCAATAGGCTAATTCTTAAAAAAAGGTATGGTAATCTTTCATGTTTTAATACTAATCAGAATTTAATAGAGAATTTAAATCATAAAATAAATAATAAACATGTTTCAAATTCCATGTTTGCTTTCTCATTGTTACAAGTATAATGATAGAATTTATAGAATTTATTTCCTTCGTAACTCACTGTATTCTTGAAAAGGTTTAATCTATAAAATAAACTGGGTCTAGATCTTATTATTTTTAAATATCAACGCCAAAACTGGTCATTTGAGGAGGCCCTTTGAGTGACCAAAAAGTGAAAAACATCACGCCTCATATGGTTTTAGCTTGTTTCTTCACAATTTTTTCATTCAAAATTCCTCCATTCATTCTTTTAACATTACTACCAAGGATACTTCTGTCCCTGTTATAAAAATTTAAAATTATTCCCTCGTTTTTAGTTTCGATCACTTTACCTTATTCAGGTCAGTACATTTTTGTAATTATTCACTTAGTTATAAAAGAAGCCGCATCTACATTATGGCTGTTAAATTATTTGCAAATTATTTTTACACCTCTTTTAAAATTAAAAATAATTTCTTTATGAAAAGTAACTTCTGAAAATTCTAATATTTTTTGAAAAATAAGATTATTTTTATTTTTAAAGTACATGGTATTAAAACGTTTAAAACATGGCGCGATTTTTATTATTGGCGGTTACACAAAAAATACAACACTATTTATCTTCCTAAGATATTTTCAGAACTATCGGATATTTAATTGTCAAAAAAATAAACCCATCTGAATTCATGTTTAAATAACCAAACAACAGTATATTATGAATTCGAAATATAATCCCATGCCAAACAAATATATAAACTGTCAAGTTGATTAAAATTAATCATTTTCCAATTATAATATTGCAAGTTTCCGGTTTAATGTTTGAAAATTCAACATTGATGACAATCGCCGACTTTAATTAGAAGGACTCGATCCTAAAGTTTCCAACTTGAATAAAGTTATCATATTTTGTCACGCTTGTGTGTTTTTGGAACAATCTGAATTAAAACATTTTAAACCATGTTAAAACATAAAAATCGTTTTATTTTTCCATTAAATAGACAGCTGGTCTACCACCGAGCAAAGGGCATGTAACCAGACAGTATGAAAGACTTCTCATTTAACTTATGACCCATAAAATATTTAAAAATAGCGCATTTTTAAAATTATGTTTTAGATCGAAAAATCCAGATATTTTGAAATAAAATTTCCGACAATCCCTTTTTGCGTACTTCTTGTTATTCTTTAAAAATATTTCTCAAATAATTTGAGTTATGAATTGAAACAAAATATAAGAGCTAATTTTATTTTAATCAAATAGAAAGTGTTAAGGTTCGGTTTAAATAAAGGTGCTAATTCGTTCACAATCGCACATGTAAAAAACGAGAAACAAAAAATTGCAACGTCTGAGAATTTAAGTTTTTTTGTTTTTTAAAATTATAAAAATTGAACATATAAGTTTGAGAAAATATTCACATTATTCTGTTGCGAATAGCACAGATAATTTAACTTGATAAATTTAAGGAATATATGTATGCCATGGATTGAAATAAATCACAATTAGGTGGGAAAAATCTTCAGTTTTTTAATTTGGTCAGATATGAAACCACGTTGAACAATTTTTATTTGAATTAAACACGAGATTCACGTTTTTTATTCTTTCGAAAAAATTGTATGAATAACACAAAATCAACTTTGGAGGGACCCGAAAGTTAAATTTTTCAGTTAAGTAAACCAAAATGATAAAATCAAAAACTAAAAAGCATAATATATTTACAAAAAATATTCTCTTCTAGGATCAGTAAAACAGGAAAACTCTCAAACTTTCGCAAGATTTCATTCTCTCTATTTATTTAACTACTATATCCTTAACAATTTAACCTTTCGATGTGATGTTTGTCTTCTTGTAATTTCCCAGTTCAAAAGATGAGAATTTTGAGCGATTTACCTGAAAGAGTCATGCGCTGACGCCCTCTTCTCCTCGATAGTAATAAAATAGTCACGTTTTATTTTAATAATTGCAACTAAAAATACAGTTTCGTTGTTGAAAAGTAGTGTGTCATTACGTTATAAATATTCATCACTCAGATTATATGAGTGAACTGAATTTTATACTACATCAGATAGACGATATCTAATGCAAAATCTCTTTATAAAAATTGGAAATCAACTTTAAGTAAATTTCCAATGTATAATAATTGCGTCAGCTCAGCTCAAACATTTCTTTGTTGATCATTAATGTTCTTTGTTCAATGGAGTAACAGTGGACACGAGATTGAACTTAAAACTCGAAAAGTCCAACAGAGAAGATGTCTCATGGTCTTAATATATGGACCATATTCAATGAAGTAGTGAAGGACGTGAATACGCTCTTCCTGCTATCTAAAATTGAGTAAACGACTTATTCAATCGTGAAGACCTTGATAAAAGGACATAGACGCGTCCTAAATGACTGCCAACGATGTCGACGAGATAATGAGCTCTCACATATCTCTTAGAGTTCTGGTTGTAGTGCAGCGCAACAAATTTTGATGAGTCACTCCGAGACAATCCTAATAAATAAGAGTTTAGAGGTAAATCTGCTGAAAGTTAGCTTAGAACCCCGATTTTTGAGTCAAAGACAATGGTCACTGTGATACTTTTATTCGTAGACAAAAGATCCTCAAGGTAAAATACAACCTTCTCTAGTTAAAATAAACGATCTATCCTTTGTAGAAAAATTAGGACAGCTGAAATGATTGCGAATGCATCATGAACGCTTGAATGATTAAAGGGAAAGTTAAATTTATAAATAACTTGAAGAATGCGACAAACCACATGATAAAAAGTGCTCTATGTCCTACGTGTGTATAAATAGACCGAATGAGAAAAAATACCCTCTTAAAGAACCTGTTCTGTAACTGTCCTCAATTAAAAAGAATACGTTGTTAAGGCATTTTGAAGAAAAAATTAGAAATAGACAACTAAGTGCCAAGATAAATCACATTTCCTAATTTTATCTGTTTACTAAAATTGATGACTTGTACCAGAGTTTTGAAGTGGAAATTGAACAATCAGTGACAAAAATGAATATCATTGGTTTAAATGTGATAAACCTTAAATTAATGTGCATTAATACTATTTTACAGGCGTCTAAGTTGGTAGTTTATAACCTTTCGATACACTCACCGAAATTTTTCATCAGGTTATGGATATGAGTGTGGATCATTGTATACACGCCAAAATGTGACAAATATAGTATTCCGTGACTTGCTATTACAACTCCACGATTAAAATATTCAAAAAAACATCTGAGGATTAATCAATCATCAGTAGCTTTGAAGATGATTTAAACGATAGTTCTAATAGGGCCTTGGGCTCATGAGAAGTTATTAAGCGTCCTTTAGAGTACAACCTGAGCACCACGAGATATTATGTCAAGCAGACTATATCATTTTATAAGAAAGAGCTTGTGACAAGGGTTCTTCAAAAATAAGAAAATGATGGAACTATAGAAAAGGTTCCTTATTGTAACTTATCGACTCCAATTGTCACACCCTTAATGAAAGGTAAAACAGTTTGGATTTACTCAAACTTTCACGGAGAGATAAAAAATGCATACTGCGAGGCGAATAACCCCTTATAAAAATCGAGATGAGCTCCTGTCAAAAATTCCAGGTGGCTCCCTCTTTTCAGTGATTATCCAAGCACGGCATACCAACAGCTTAAAGTTGACTAAATAGCAAAGAGATCATCAAACCATAAACACTCATCTTAGCTTCAAAGATTTCGTCGATTGATATTTGGCAGAGGATAATCGAAAAGATAAAGGAACCTAAAAGTTTGTATCCTTCTGTCCTGTCAATATAATAATAACCGGAAGCCAGTGGGAAAAGCTTTCGACACGTTCTGAGCACTCTAATTGAAACCTGAACTGAAACTTTAAAATTTTGGTTATTTCAAAATAAAGTCGAGCATTGATGAATTACTGTATAATGAGATGTGGCCAGTATTTTGGAAAAAATGTTTGAAGCAGTTTATAAGATGACATATCAAAAGAAGAAAAGTGAACGAAGTAGTTTTTGTGACCTTATAAATTATTATCGATCATACGTTACAAATATGCCAGAAAAACAGTCTCGAAAATTACGATCAATTAAAAAAGACAAGAGCTCTTAGCTCAGAGAGTTATAAAAAGAGATATTGGCAGTAGTTTGAGGCGTAAAAATATTTTCAAATTTCTATCGGATCATCGACCTCTATCGTCTGTATTCATTCAGAAGAGTTGAATATCTTAGATGCTGTCATGATTCAAAAGTGAGCTATTTTAATGTTTTTTCTAACTTTTTCAACAGGAAGTCAGAACATAAGGGAAATACCGATGCTATACCACGATTGAGAGTTTGACAGTTTAAAATCTTTCGATTCTGTCGATCAGGCCACGAAAGATTTCTTTATTTTCTGACTGTATAAACTTTTAAAATAGCGAGACTTCCCCCAAACCGATTCAATTCAATTACACTTAATCTAAGGATGAAAAGCCTGTTCCCAGAAATCATCCCATTCTGGATAAAACTAAATTAAATATCGACTCTTTGCGAATGAGTAACTTAGAGGAATCAGTTCATTATCCAAACTAGTTTGAGATAGAAAATACTGACACTTTTTCGTAAAGAGCAAATAGGAATATCTAAAATTACTGCGCTTGGTTCAGTGCACTTCCAGTGGTCTGCAGTAGGTTTACATAAGAAAGTTACTGACTAATGCGTCATGTAAACTCAAAAAGCAAATAAAAATTAAAATCTAGATTTAATCACCGGAATAAAGTTAAACATAACACGTCTTTTGGCTATATTAACTTTGTCAGACCAGTATATGGAAGAATTCTCCTTATTTTTGTTAACGAATTGAGTAAATAGCCTGAAGTCGCGTATCTGAACTCAACAGCACCAATGGACAATTTTACAAACTTAACCGGAATCTTGTCGTGTTTAGGTACTCCACAAAAGGCGGAAACAAATAATGGTACACAATTTTATGGGCTGAATTTAAAATTATTCATAAAATTCCCCTTATTACAACCCAGAAACAAACGAGCGTTCTGAATAATTCGCTTAAACTGTCAAATGAAGTCATCGAAACCGTCACAATCAAGATTCTCTCAATAATTAGCATTTTATTTTTCACTCTCTGAATTCCTAACAGGTAACTACAAAAGTGACTTTACCTTTGAGAGTTTATGACCTTTAACTTGTATCATGGGTGGAAAATATTTTTTGGATCATCCAAATTTTTAATCAAAAAGAGGATTGATTCTGTTCTGATGACTTTTGCCTTGATAGAAACGACCCAAAAAGTTTCTCAAACTGGCTGCATGGAAGAATAATCAAAACATTAGGGGTTATAAACTTTTAAGGGGTATAGAGGGTAAAATCTTGCACAAGTATCTGAACCCATTGAAGGACTCTATATTTCCCCTAAAAACAAAAAAACGGAATTACAGCTTTAGTTTTTACAAATACCTAAGCCCCCGCAAAATCGTGACTACAAGTCTGACATAAAGTCATATGCCTCGTACAGCCAGGCGAGTGAACAGAAAATCGACATTGATTACGTTCCATCAGAACAGGATTATTCAAGCACTCAACAGAACAAATAAAATCCAAAAGCTTGAATTCTCGATAGGGAAGAATTTTGTGAATGTGTAGGCATCACCAAAGTGACCTTGTGTATTTTTAAAAGGTGTAAAAAATGGTCTTCAGGTGTCGATTGTAAAAAAAATATCAAAAATCATTTTTGGGTCGAGATTCATAAATACCATTAATAGCCGAATTCTACCTCTTTATACGCTGTAAATTAATTTTCAGGCACGTGAAAAATGTTATCGAACTGCTTTTTTTAGAACGTATGACGAGATTCGTTTTATCAAAAACGCAAGAAGCAGTTGATATTTATGCAATTTTACCAAATATTTTTTCCAAAACAAACTAATGATGCAAAATATAATTTTAAAATAAATTTGTGGCCTATTTCTAATATCCCTACCTCAAAAAGCTCACATTAATAAATGAGTTTTTACTTCAATTTAATTTAGAAATCAACTTAAAGAAACCAATCATCGGAAGAAGATATTTGTATTTTGGAAGATTTGTAGATTTTGAAAGTTTTAGCGTACCTAATAGAAATATAAGCGCCAAAAATCGAAAAAATGTTGGAAAAAAAATTCCCTTAGGAATCATTTTTATGAAAAGTTTCAAATGTTCAAAAATTTAAAAAAAGTACAGTGGAACATTCATATAGGTCGCCATCTTTAAACTGGAAAAGGCGGCGTTATATGGATGTTCGAATGACTTAAGAATTGAATCATTAATTAAACAATTATTTGAAATTTCAAATTGTGAACGGTGATAGGTGCGTAATACAGACAATACTTTGAACTTTAATAAATATAAAGGAGGGGTTTAAATCAGAAGAAGTTTAAAGTCCAAAAAGAAATATAATATATTCACGTGAGAATAGCCCAGAAAAGATGTTTGGACAAAATACAATCCTCAGGATCTTGCTATTATGCCACAAATAAACGCTCAAAATAAATAGAAGTTCTCAACTTTAATAATAATAACTCGCACGTATTTTTCAAAATAAAATCATTTTTCATTTTATTTTATTTTCAAATTTATCAGTTTTTCTTCTTTTTTTGAAAGGTACCTTTCAATAATATTTTCAAGTTGATCGCATAATTTTAACGTGTTCGAATCATTCATGCTATTCTCTACAAAATTGATATAAATACCAAAAACTAGAAAAGACCTGTGGGAAGTAACTTTTTGTTTTTTCGTTTTTTTCAGCATCATAAATATCCTTCTCTGGTATTCTTAACTAGATTTTACTATATCCTCTAAAGTCTTTGAACTACCCGTAATTCGTAACTGGTCGACAGCAGCATACCTATCTATCTAAACATCCTGTTTGATTTTATTTAAATTCTTCAATACCTTCCAATTTGAAATAATTTCCTCATCAACTTTATTTTGCTCCCGAAAAATATCTTTGATGATTATGGATTTTGACTTCCCAAAACATACTCTTATAGAGTAAGAATAAAGTATCGGTTAATCTACGAGCTTTTCCGATATAGTCACGTGATGGCAACACTACCTTTCCCAGTTTTGTAGTTATATCTTCGGTAGCCATCATTGGGTGGACGCCCTCGTGATCTTGGTTATGATATTTTAATTTTCGACGATGAATAGATGTTGGAGGATTTAGTCTGTCGATCGACACGGTTTCGTTTTTTTCTCCTTTTAAAAGTTTGTGTGTTTCGCTCCCCGTTTTAATTACTTCGAAAGGGCCAGAGTAAGGTAGGCTTAGTGATGTATTAGGAGCATCAAGACTTAAAAAGCCAAAGTTGCGAGTCTCGAGGATACGTGGAAGGAGAGTCTTCACGCTTTTCCTATGATTTGATCGAGAAAATTGTGCAAAAGACCTCACTGTGTTCCTTAAACTCATCAGTAGTTCACAATGCTTTTTTTCGTCCCTTTGATGAAAAAATTCTCATTGCACGGCAATTGGAGATCCATATACCAGCTTGGCTGATGAGGTTTGTATGTCCTCTTTAGTCGCTGTGCGTATTCCTAACATTACCCAGGGCAACTCATCAACCCAATTATTGTTTGTCAGTCGAGCATGCATAGCAGCTTTAAGGTGACCGGTGGAATCGTTCTACCATCCCATTAGCTTGGGATGGTAGGCAGTTGTGTGATGCAGCTTGCTTCCGTAGAGCTTTGCTATATTTTCCCAAAGGTCTGAAGTGAATTGTGCTCCTCTATCGGACGAAATGTCCGATGGAACCCCATAACGAGAGATCCAGTTCGCGATAAAACTACGGACACAGGTCGCAGTCGACGTGTCTGCTAAAGGAATTGCTTCCGGCCACCTTGTGAACCTGTCGACTATCGTAAGGATATGGTGAAACCTTGGGAGAGGGGAAGAGGTCCTCCATATCTATGTGGATATGGTCAAATCTTCTGTGTGTAACTTTAAATTCTGCTTGATGAGTCTTAATGTGGGTTTGAATCTTTGAACTTTGACATGGAATGCACGTACACGACACCATTCTGAAACTTGTTTTTAAAGATTTTCCCAAACAAATTTGTCAGATATCAAGCGAGTGGTGATACGTCTCGACGGATGTGAAAGGTTGTGGATAGCGTCAAATATTTTTCGCTGCCAGGTCAAAGGTACGATCGGTCTAGGTTTCTTGAGTGATACATCACATAAGACTTGATCTTCGGTTTGGCCAATTATTACTTTTTGAATAACAAGACTCGAATCGGGTTGAATGTTACTTTAGCTTTCCTTATCTTCTAACTGTGCTCGGACAAATTCGGAATAGTCGATGCCAGATAATACTGTGTTAATAACGTTGATATTGATACTTGAAAGAGATTCCGCTTCTGGGTTGTCCTTTCCAGAAATGTGTTTAACATTTGTTGTAAATTCCGAGATAAATGACAAATGGTGCTGCTGCCTTGCTGTCCAGGCATCTGATATTTTAGAAAAAGCGAAAGTAAGCGACTTGTGATCGGTAAAGGCTATAAAATTGTAGCCTTCTAGATAGTAGCGAAAATGACGGATTTCTAAGTACAGGGCGAGTAGCTCCTGTCAAAAGCGCTGTATTTTACCTATGTTTTGCGTAGTTGTCTGCTAAAAAACTGAGAGGTTGCCAATGGCTATTGATCTGTTGCTCTAACACGGCTCCGATAGCGGTGGACGAGGCGTCGGTAGTCAAGGCAAAGCTGCGTTATACAGATGTATAATTTAACTTGGTAGCTTCCGCGAGTGCCTTTTTTGTTTCCTCAAAGGCTTGTGTCACGGTATGTGTCCAGCTAATATATTTCTCTTTGGCTTTCAGAGCGTCAAACAGGGGTCGCATGATGTTGGCGGCATCAGGTATGAATCTATGATAAAAGTTTACCATGCAAATGAATTCTTGCTATAGTTTAAGAATGTCAAGAACCGGGAAATTTTTGATCGCAAAAACTTTGTCTGGCAACGAGGTAACTCCTGTATGGGAAATGCGATGGCCAATATAATCTATTGCTTCACACCCAAATTTGCACTTTTCCACGTAAATAAAAAAGCTGAGGAAGATGACGATCTTGGTCCTCCCTTGACTAACTGAAAACAAATATATCATCCAGATAGGAATAATTAAATGCTAGGTCCGGTAATACAGTATCTATGAGCCGTTGGAACGTTTTGGCTTAGTGTTTGAGCCAGAAAATCATGCGTAAGAACTCAAACGGGGTTATTCATGCAGTTTTATGGATATCCCTATCTTCCATGGGGATCTGATGATAGCCCCTATTGAGATCTACTTTTTAAACAATTTTTGGCCTACAAGCAAACTAGCTAAGTCGTGAAAATGAGGAATCGGGTTTCTATCATGGAGGGTAGTGTCGTTTAAGCGCCTGTAATCCCCACAATGCCTCCATTTGCCACTTTCTTTAAGTACCCTAAGCAAGGGAGAGGCGTACTGACTGTTTGACATCCGTATGATGCAAAATGTTTACATTCGGCTAAATTCTAGCTTCGTGCAAGCTAATTTGTTTTGTGGTAGATGACGAGCTTTGGCATGTACAGGGGACCGTTTGTGATAATTGAATGATAGACTCCATGCTTTGGCGTTGCTTGCAGAAAATTCTGGGATTGTCAACTCTTTGAATTCGGTTAACATTTTTGAGTACTTATCTTCAGCCTCGACAGCTCCAAAATGATTAGCGTTAGAGAATGATTTTCCTCATTCGATGATAAAGTATGATTGCGGATCGATTAGCTTGCTGCCTTTGATGTCAAAAAGAAGGTTTTGAGTCCTAAGAAAAATCAGCTCTATCAAGGGTTGTGTAACGTCGGCTACAGTTAAATTTCAGGTAAATATGCGGTGAGAAAAGATAACTTCGATCTTTCGGCTTCCGTATTTTTGAATGATTGATTTATTAGCGGCTGTAAGCTTAGGCCCTGAAGGTTTATGTAGCATGTCTTTCCAAGTTGCAGGTACTACAGAGATGTCTACTCCTGTATCCACTAGGAATCGCATTTTAGACTTATTGTCAAATAATTGGACACGGCTGTTGAAACCTTGCTGAGACTGCAGTGAACTTGTTTAAGTTCTTTGAAATCTTTTATTTGAAAACCACTGATGGCTGACATTTTTTGCTTAACTGCCGAACCTGGCGTTGTAGAAACATAAGGGGGCTTTCGGAATTGACGCAGTTATTTATCGTATTCCTTCAGTTGAGAGTTTTGGAAAGGTATTGGTTCCTAACTGCATGTATTTTTGAGTGCGGCTGTTAATCGATCCAGAGTGCGTCGGCTGTAGAACTGATCTCGTTAAGGTTGTGAAAATCCTCTGGGACGAGATGAAGTCTGATATCTTCTGGCATCTACCTCATGAATAACTCTGCAAAAAGTAAACATGATATGTGACCGCCAGACACTGCTCTCATCTCGACTAGCGACTCCGAGGGTTTGAAGTCTCCCAAACCGAGCGAGCCTAAGAACCTTCTAGCTCTTTCACACTTCGATATGACCATAAGCCTCCACAGCTGTTTTTTGAGGGTTTCATACTTGTTGTTGGCAGGAGGGTTGCTCAGAGTATCAAGGAGACGCGTTGCGGTCTCTTGATCAAGCGCTGAGACGACATAATTGTACATCGTCTTGTTGCTACTGATTCCTCGGGTGGCAGATTTTGACTGTCTGGACGAACCATATTTCGGGTTTGCTGGTACAAAAGTTTGGTAATTTAAGTGCTACGTCTTTCAAATCCATCTAAGCTTCGTCTACGAAAGCGGGGTCACCAATTTTATAGTAAGAATAAAAGTATCCGTGAATCTAAGAGCCGTTCTGATATAGTCACGTGATGGCTACAACATCATTAGTTTATTTAGTTCCCAGATTAAATTCATCGTCGTTCAATTTTTATTTTTGGTTTAATCATTAAATACTTATCGAATGAAGGATTTTGAAAGTATGTTTTCCTCGATATTTTGGCTTCTGGTTTAGTTTTCAATTAAATATTGATTTTAATTTGTCATGAAGCAGTAGCCAACATATATAGATGTTTTAATATTAAGATCGTTACTCTTTTTAAAATTTTTGAAGATATGAGCACATTTTTTCAATGTAAAATTTTAAAATATTTTATTGTTGATTCTATAAATATTTTTCAGTGAAATTTTTAGATTCCGAAGAGATAAAATTATTTCTAATGTTGTAAGAACATCACTGTCTCACGTCACCTCATTAAAATATTCGAGAAATGATTTGATTATTTGTTATTGCAAAGGTAAATTATATGTCAAAATATTCATTGAAATTTCTTGCAAAATTTTAAATCACTTAGCTACTAAATCGTTGAAATTCAAATTATTTTGCATGGTTTTATTCAAAATCTATTTCTCCGAATAAGTAAGTTGATTTTTATTTTGATCATGAATTAGAAATTAATGACATAAAATCATTTCTCAAAATATTTTCATTGATATGTCATAAAAGAGATGTTTTTCAAAAATTTAGAGATATTCTACCAAAATTACATTTTAAATGAGTCAAATATTGCAAAACTAAGCCTTTTGACATTCCAAAATTAATTTTTTGTATCCTCAATAAAAAGAACATTTGACTTTACAAATTATTATATTTTATCATTTCCAATAATTTTACTTCCAATGCCCTTTGTTTTAGTTCGCCCTACTTTCCTAAGTGTAAAATTTTTTCCAAAAATCAAACAAACAAAAAATTTATCGTATTTTTGAAGTAAATTAACAAAATAGGGAAATCTCATTTTTAATTATATAAAGAGTTTAAGTGTCTTAGAAGATTATAGTTAATGTGGGTATTTACAAGATTAATCACAATTATCATTCTTTTTGTCTTATTAATTGTACTTTATAACATATTTTTTAAGTTGTAATTAACTTTGAAAATCATAAATTACATCAAAAACTAGTGATTAAATAATTTATGTCATCGAATCATGGTTGTTTGTATACAACATAGCATTCATAGTTTATTCGATATTATACCCTAAAATTTACAATGTGATCTCGGATTTCTAAGATTTTTAATTCTTTGAATTGATAAATCTAGTTATAATTAAATATTCTATGATTTCACTCATGTTTGATTTTTCACGCGATTTAAATTTTATAGATAATTTCTAAGATTGCTTTATGGACATTCTAACAAATTAATCAAATTTTTGTGAAATTGACGATTTAAACTTAACTATAGAAAAAATGAAACTTTCATTTTTAACAGATTTACCCAAAAAATCTTAAAGTATTATTTAAAATCCATAAAATTTCAGTGTGGAAATTGTATTGAGTCGTTGAAACCCCAAGCAATATAAAACTAAAATTTCTAATTTTTGAGATCATTAAACATTTTATGTTTTTTAATTTTTCATATATATTTTTTATTTGAAATACGATTTATTTTACTCATTTTTCCATTTATAAAATCAAAAGCTTTCGTTATTTTATATTTAAATTCAATTATATTTTGTGTAAATTAAATATAATCGTAAACTAATATTTATGAATAAACAAACCTGAAAATTTTTTACTCATTTAAGTTTAAGATAAAATAAATAATATGATTATCATTTCAATAAATCAATAATGAATTTAACAGATTTAAGCAGAAAAAGATTTAATTTATCAACACGCATAAATATTATCGGATTTAATCCAAAAATCAATATATGATATGTGGAATTACCTAAAATTGTGCATGTATTAGGAATTAATTTATTTTATCTAATTTTCAAATCTAAAAATTTTGTTAAATTTGGAATGTTATTTTTGGTATTAAAAAAAATTTAAAAAATTACTCTTTGCATCTACTTCATGATTGGGGTTGACATGGTGGAAATTATTTCATTCTATAATAACACGTATTTTTTGAATAAATTGTTGGTTTTTAGTTATATATGATTATATGTCTCAATAACATTTGATACCATACTTGGGTCACTTTTATTTCAAGAAAAAATGGCAATAATCCTATCATGTTAAATTAGGTTTCTATTATTTATTTTTCATATGGAATCAGGGTTGAATATTTTCTCGTTTAAAAGTATTATATATTTGTAAAACTGTGATAAAAATGTCATTAAGAGGAAAAATTACAATTCTATATGATATTAAATCCAAGATTTGTGGCTTATTATAATAAACATCTCGGTTTTTATACCTGGATACTGTATGAAATGAGTTTTTCGTGTTTACCTTGAGAAAATTAATGTTTATCAAAGTTGATAGAAATATAACTTTGCATCATTATATAAATTTTACTCAAAAATACTTAAATGATTTCCCTTTAATGATGGAGATTAAGATAAAATTTTAATTTTTAATCCACCATAAACCATATATTTATATCTGTGGGCTTCCAATTATATTTTCAGAATATTTTACTGCTTTTTAGATTAAAATTTTACGATCATAGAAAAATTTATACAAAAAAATCATGATATTTTAAATGAACGATTTATTTAATTTAAAATATTTGAGAGTTTATACATGAGAAAATCATCTTAAATTATGAAACGTATATGTGAATTAATTATAAAGTTATTCACACATTGAATCAAGTAATTTGAACCTCCCTTTAAGAGGAGATCGATTTTATGAAAAATATCTGCTTGTCGACTTTTATAAATCATAAATAAAATAT
Source organism: Neodontobutis hainanensis (assembly GCA_024349245.1). NCBI lineage: Eukaryota > Metazoa > Chordata > Actinopteri > Gobiiformes > Odontobutidae > Neodontobutis > Neodontobutis hainanensis. The sequence continues at coordinate 114,030 of JALDNG010000489.1, read as the reverse complement.
TTTTTCTTTTGAATAAACATGACCGATACCACTTATTTTTATTTACTTTTATCGCCCAGAATTTTAGATTTAGAAGTAAAGGGAAGCATTAGAGGACAATTTGCATCTATAGATTCAGGAATCGTGTATTTTTGATCTTATAAAACTATAATCTTCAAACTTTCTGTCATTTTATTCATCTTACGATAAATATTAATCTATCAAAAATGTTAAATTTGCAGTTTTTTATAAGTCCGTACTCTAGGTAATTGTGGACATGTTTGGAATGAGGAAATACTCATTCAATTTTGAATTTATAATCTTTATAAATAAAAGATTTATCATTTGATTTGTCTTAAAATGAAATTTAATTTTTGGGATTTCATAATTTAAGAATAATTTTTAAAAAATAATTTAAGTTTTAGAATTTAAATATATATTAAATTAATTTATGACAAGTAGCTCACGATTTACAACTGTTGAAATTAAAACAAATAAATGAAAGTAGAATGAAGGAATTTGAAAATTATTTCATCATATAAATTTTATAAAATTCGAAGATGAAAAATTTTTACATTTGGATGAATATCATAAATCACAGGGCATATATTGGATAACTGCATTTTATCGTTAAAGTGTGTTTTACCAAAGTCTCGACAGCAAGTTGTATTATATCTGAAAATATCGAGAATTAACTTTTTTTATAATGCTCAAAGTTTGAATTATGAAAGTGGTTAATTTCACCCAAAGATGTTGAAATTCCAAACCATGATACTTGTTGATAATTTACACTTAATGAAAATTTCTTTTCGAATTATGAATATCTTTGATTTTTCAATATCATATATTTTAAAATTTATGGAGGTTGAGCAACATTTATGTTCAAAAGTGAAATATCTTTAAATTTAAGGTGACGATCGCTTGAATTGACAACATTGTTATTCTCAAATTACGAGAAATTCAAATTATGATAAAGAACAGGATCATTTGAGGTCACCTTAAGAGTATCAATCCATAATAAAATTCTATCAATTGAAAATATCTTTTAAATACATTAAAAATACAAATTATAACATTCTGAAAAATATAATTTCGAAAATACGTTGTGCAGTCAAGTTTAAACCTATTTGTAACTTGACCTTAATCTAAATGCCTGTCAATAAAAGACGATTTACTATAATTATTTTGATTAATCTTTAAAAAATAAAGATCCTATAAATGGTTGATTTTCTCCTTTAATCCGAAAATAAAAAGTAGAAAATATTCTTTCCGTGATAAAACCATATTTAAATATAAATTAATTAAATGTTAGTTCATGTTTATATTTGATAAAATTAACAATATTTTTATATGAAGGAGTTTTCATTGATATTTTAAAATTAAGTTATTACACATATTGATTTAGGTTTAATCTATAAATATACAATAGAAAGATTAACATTTGAGCAACTTTGCAATGAAGTATGTGCTAAATAAATGCATCAGAGGAAACATCTCTTTTAGTAACTCAGCGATGGATTTTTGAATTAAGATTTAACCGAATTACACTGATCAAGTTATTTTCATAATATTTTTTAATAATAAGCTCTTAAATTAAAAAATGCAAAACTGAAAAAATGCTGATTTTATATGATATATCGATTGACAGAATAGCAATAATATATTGATTTCGCATTCTGTAAATATTCAAATTAATCTTTCATTTGTGTGAAATAAAGATTTATGTTTGGAATTTTATTTTTTGAAACAAATTATTGTCATACATTTGTGTCTTTAAATTATTTTTATATGGTTGTATTTGAGAATATATGGAAAAACCGTTTATTATGCTTTTCATTGTTCAGAAAGATTCATATTCAAATGTTAATTTTGTGAAATAAAGATATTTCAAAACATATCAATAAAAATACGATCAAAATATAAGTTTAATTTTCCAACGAATACAGGTATATTAAGTCGTACCTTGATAAATTGTTGTGTAGACATATTACTTTGTTGATGAATTTATTTTACCAAATATTAAACTATTTAAATTCGTTCAAATAATCAAATGATTTTTACATTTTTATTTTATATCTTTAAATTAACAATGTATGTAAGTTTTATCAAAATTTACAAAACAAAAATTTCTATAAATTTCTGTTGATGAAACATACAGTCATTTAAGAAAACAATTTTTAAAAAATGAAGTTTGAAAAGAATATTTTTGCATTTTTGAATGTTTAAAATCATTTAATATCAAATGTTAAAATTGGCCTATTTCATCTAAATTTTCTTTCTACTCATATTTAATTGAGTTAATCAATTACACTTATCAATACACAGGATATTTTTATATATCACGAAATAATTAGAATATGTACATCTATGTCTATGTTTTTGTTACTTACATACATTTATTTTGCTCCTCTTTTCGTTAAATCTTATTAAAAGGAAATATATTATCTTACTTCATCATAAAAATATCTAATGTTTGATTATTCTAATTCTAGCAAAAAATAAATTGAAAACATCTAAATGTTTACAAAATTGATGAAAAGTCAAAATCCAAGCAGAATTGGTGAGAAGTATAATTTGCAAAAGTAATAGAAATTTGATCATCGTCAAATTATTTGAAAATATAGATATTGTGATTCTTTGATATAATTACATCTTTGATTTTGAGTATCCATGGTTATTGTGGGAATAAATGAGGATGATTGATGATCATTTACCTGCAATCTTCCATTTGATATTTAAAATTTATCATAATTAGCATACATGTTTTTACATGATATGAATACGCACTATATCTTTACAAGAAAGGCACTTGTGCAAGTTTGTAAATTTTGATTTCAAATACGAAATAGTTTAAAATATTAAAACAACTTCATATAAAAATATATTTAAAAATATCAGTAATGTTTGGTTTATTCTGTGACATCAAAATTTCTAATAAATTAGAATATTTTAAAGCTATATATCATGTAAACTTATTATCTAGTATCCATAATTTGTTGTTAATGAATTAAATTTAAAGTCTCCTGAATGGCTTTTTATAAACCTCGATCTTAATGTCGCTGATTCAAATATGTACATCAATTCATTCAACAGTATCATGAAGACATGTACTTACAGAATTTTTGGTTTAATATCTTTAAAAATACTCACAGAAGAAATTTCACAGTTTGATCAATATAATGTTTCATTTTAAATGACAAAATTATATCACTACGTTTTCAAATTGACAAAACGTAATCATAGAATGTTTTTAAGCAATAAATATAAGTCGAAAATATGTCAGCAATTTCATCTTGTAAAATATTTTGAACGAGATGACATTAATTTAATGTGAATAGGACATCATTTTTCATTTTTTAATAATAAATGCCTTTGAAGTCGTTTTATTGGTTTAAACATCAAGTGCCATGATGAGTCAAATTAATATTAATTTGGTGATTTCGACAAGCAAATCTTGGAAATTTGACATCTTTCCTAATATCTTTGAGAGATAATCCTTACCTGGCATTATCATGGCCCAAAAATCTGCATTCTTTATTCTCAAATCTATCTCATTTTGGTTGAATAAACAGAATTCTCAAGATTTTTTTTCATGTCATGGATACATCTGAAAATGAAATTCTGGTTATTATATGTGGACATTTGTTATTATCATTTTAAAAACATTTTAAATGTTTAGATTAATATATTATCATACCCTGATCAGTGAACAAAAGTGACTTAATTTTTACTGGAGCATTTATTCTGGGGCTTCATAAATTACATAAGTTTTAATTTTATCTCCTGGTTAGCTCGTTGTTTCAGTTACTATTTTTCATGCATATTTTTGTGGTAAGAGGGTTACTCCGCATAACCTCTACAGTGTGTTAAATTTATGTTTGAATAATAATTGCTCATGTCGATCAATGATTCAAAATTTGTCTGAAGGATGGCTTAAGTCTTGTGGACAACTTCAAAATATATTGACTTCCAGACAAAATCTTAAAGTTTATCTTTTCGCCTTGCTTTAACCATAAGTAATAACTCTTGTTTATAATCTCCATCCGAGTATTAAAGTGCCGAGTACTCCTTTCTACTTTGTGGTTGAGCCTCATCCATTATTAGAGAGATAATTGTTAAAATGGTGGATAGAATTCGTAAAATTCAAATATTTTTCCTTCCACATCCCTATTGCCAGTGCAAAAGGTTTTAAAATACTTTAATTAAATTTTTCATGCTTCTGATTGTGAAATTTATTTTTCGATAAATTATTCTTTCATTCAATGTTTGTTTATTTTGTATCATCATGATGCATATTTTCAAATTATTTTTTGTCAAAATAATTATTTCATAAGTTGATAATATTTTATCATATTATCATAATGACTCTTTAAATTTTTAAGACGTCACATTATAGAAGTTCTTCAACATCATGATTTATTGTCATATCCACAACTTTCAAGTTAAATGAAACATATATTTTATTCTGAAAAAATTAAAATTTATCAATAATTTTTATTTACAAAACGATTTGTAACTTCTTCAAAATGTTTACTCTGAACTCATAAACATGATAAAATTTATTTCGTAAAAAATTTTGAAAAAACTTTTAATTTGACACAATCTTGTTTTATAAAGATAATAGTACGAAGGCCTTGACATATATATCATCAATGTTTTGATTTTATAAATGAGTGTGTATTTCAAGTTAATCTTATCCTCATGATGTTTTAAATAATTAAAACAAATCAAAAGGATTTTTTAAAAGATTCAATATTTTTACTCAAAAATAGCATTCTTATGAAAAAGTAGTTTTCAAGTTTATTTTTTATTTAATTTTCATTCATGTTTCAAATATTATTTAAATCAACGAAGACGTATTTATTATTTTTAAAATATGGTTAAAGACAATGATAAACAAAAATCTACAAAAGATTAGATCTAATAATAGTTATTTTTCTTCAATTTCAAAATATTAATTTTCCAAAAACATATACAACTTGAAAATTATTTTTATAATCCAATTGAATCTTATTAATATAATCTAAAATACGTTTCATAAATTAGCCAAATAATGATTGAAATCATAAGAAAGGCTCTTATTATTTTAAATTTTGTATATTTTCGTGGTTTGATTACAAATTTTTTGACATATTTTAACTGGCATTCGACAGATATTTCATCTAAAATATAAATGATCATTTAATATTTAAAAAATGTTTGAATTTTTTATATTTATTATCATTGAATTACCAAAGTAAGACATTCTCCCATAGTCTGGAGGTGATTTTACTTGTATTGTTATGTTATTTTTTTCGTCCATTACTTCAAATGAAACTTTCTTGTTTAAAATTATCAAATTAGACACCGTCACATTATTAAGTATTATATTTATTGGGAATTCCTTTTTTTAAATCAAATTTTTAGTACCACTTTTGTAAGATTAGTAAATGAATAAATGAAGAGTCGTCTTTGATCAGTGAATGGAATTGTATATACTTCACATGAATCATTTTTTGAACATATAACACAAAGCGTTGCTTGTTCTGGTATCGTTGATCCTTCAAATTCTATGGAAAATTTTACATCTAAAAATATTGATTTCTATATTTTAGAATATTTTAACAACTTCATGATCAATGAAGGGAATAAAATTCCAACAGTCATGATCATCGCACTCTGAAACAGGATTTGGTGTATTATTTGCAAGATTTGTGATTTTATATGATTTTTTTATTGTTAACAAATCTTCAAAATATTCTTTGCTGAAAAAACGTAAAACTCATTTACAAATATGTACAAGTTCTAAATAGATTTACCACAATTACATCATTCATATGTGAGATATCACATTCAACAGAAAAATATAAATCATCTTTTGAGTTATCCAGAGGTGAAATGTAAAATCCAGAAGCACACGATATATCGTCATTATTCTGGTCAAAACATAAGTAAAATCTTCTTTTTATAACTTTGACTGGCGGAGTTTTGTTTAAACAGGCATGAATTATAAGTTTTTTTGTATTCTAGATAATCTATATCAGAAAAACCGCGTATTTTTTTTCAATCTGATATAAACGATATTCTAAATATAAGCCATTTTTATCGTCCTCATAAAAAATCATTTTGTGGCTGACGTTGTTTGGCAATTTTATCATTTCAGATCCAAAACATTTCATATAAATTTCCTATCATATTAATCATTATACATTCATGTAATATAAAGGGATAAAGTAGGTATAATTTTGTGAACCTTTTGTTAACCAAACTTGAGGTAATATTCTACATGTTTGAAACAGGGAAATACAACCATACCTGCCGCTCTTTATAATTTTGATTATTAGAATGTACTTCACGGGATGAATCTACTTTGTAATTTAGTATTTGAATTTTAATAATTGGTTTAAAGTTAGAATTTTTTATAATAGCGTTGGATTTTATTATAATGGCATGATTTTAAATTTACAATTATATTTTTACGAATTGAATAGAAAGAAATATTTGATATGACCAAAAGAAATTGTTAAAAATTAAACTTTAATAATTTTTACATTTGGATGTAGATCATAAATAACAGGACAAATGTCAAAAGACGACAATTGTACTTCAGATGATGGGATCTCCATTTGTGGACAACAATTTGTATAAAATAAAGTAAAATAGTGTGATGTGATCTTTATTATTCTTTCATGTGTGCTTTTTTTGGATGTTTGAATTTGGCCCAGAGACATTGATGTTGCAAGCCATCCTACTTGTTGATAGTTTAAATTTAATTTATATTTCTTTTATGATTAATTATATACATTCAACTCCTGAATATTGTATATGATAAAATTATTATGATTCTGAACAACATTTTTGTTTAAATGTGAAATTCTTTTGAATTCAATATAACGCTCGCTAGATTTCACTGTTTCCCCATTTTTTTTCAAATAAAAATTAAAGCGATGATCAAGGAGAAATTCATCTGAATCGACTTTAAGAGATTCCATCCACAGTATAGTTCTGTTATGTGAAATTATCTTGTGTTTAAATCAAACATACAAATTGAATTATTCTGAAAAATAGTACTCTGTAAACGAGTGTCATTTTCATATTTTCCACTATTTAACAAATCTTTTTGTCAATCAAGTATGAAATTTATATTTGAATGAGCCTATAATCTTTAACCTAATTAAGCAAACACTATTAATTTAAATCACAGATTATTTTTATTCACAGATGGTAATAAACATAAAAATCCATAACTTTTTTCACTGAATTAACAGTTAACTTAGAAATCGATAATATTCGTTCACAAGATAAATTAGATTTTAAAAATAATTTTTATCAAATGATATAAATTCTAATTTTGTATCTTAATGATTTCAATATTTAAAAATCAACTGTTTTAAATATCAATTTTTTTTTTATATCATAGAATCAGACTTACAAACATGAATAATAAAATTGGTAGAAAATGTTACTTTATTTAACCTACATAAATGAAATCATAATTTATAAATCAACATCTGTTAACCTCAAAATTTCAACACAATAAACGTGGGAAAATATAATTGAATAAAATATTTTACAATTGATCCTACGAATATAAAAATAATAACAAATTCAGTTGTTTGACAAAAATATGGGAATTAACATTGTGAAATTAATTTAATATGAATTGATTTTCATCAAATGAGCAGTTTGGAGATATCGAAGTTATTTTATCGATTGATTGGATCATATATTTCGATTATCTTAGTTAATAAATTTAATCTGTTAAATTTTGTTTTTATCTTCTAAAATAACTAAATTAATTATCTGTGTATTCCATCATATTTAAGTCTTTTTACTTCTGATTAAATTATTCATAGCATCACTCTGATTATAGTAATGTTCGGAATGTTATTTAAGATGAAAATTTCTTATTTCATGACCTTTATTGACTTTTTGTCATGAAAGTTGTATTTATAATTGAGTGGAAGGTTTTATGAATATATTATTAGAGAATACTCAAGATTTCCTTGATTTTTAATTGCGAAAAGTTTATTTTTATAGTTTTATATTTTGGACAGAATTTTAATTTTTGGTTAAATTAACATGCTTATTCTATTTTGACATAGTTTTCTGAATTTCAATCATATTCGGTAATTTTCTTGTTTATGTTTACTTTATATGCTTTTTTAGTTATTTTTTGTCGATTTTTGCGTATCTAGTTCACCAATGATATGAGCTCTTCATTATCTTTATGTACTATGTCATTGTTGGTGCATTAGTTGTATTTTTCTGAGACTATTATTCAACGATATTCTGTAGTTCATGATTTTAAAACAGGTTAAACTAGATGGTTCTATGTTTGTAAATTCTCTTTGAAATCAGTGTAGGATATAGGTGTTCGTTTTAGTCACTATTTTACTCCAGGTTAAAACACGTGTTTCGTCGATTAGAACTTTTAAATACATCTCAAATCCTTAACCTATTTCAGTTAATGGCCAACAAAGATGATAGAATTCTGCATATACCGATTTATCTCATATGTTTTGTAAGTTCTGTTCTCTAATTGACACCACTAAGAATAAAGGCGGTTTCATGAGATACCTATATATTATTTAAATAAAATATTAAACATTTGATTTGGAGTATCATATATTCGTTAAATTATATCTCTGATAACTTTTGTGACTGAGCTTGGAAAAGGAGGATAAATTTATGTATGAAATATGCAGATCGGAATAATTTAGTGAAGCCAAAATGTGATTTGAATGAAAAAGTAACAGGATTTATTTGGGTGAGTTATGCTAGATCTTTCTTAAGATGATATTTACCTTGAGATTTGTGTCGTTTAATTTAAATTAATAAGTGATATGAAGCAAACATTGATTTCCTAAAGTCATGCTTAACATAATTTTCAAATAATTTGTGGATGTATAAATGATATCCATTGAATTCATCATAAGTTATGCATCTTAGTTATCCTGAAACAACCACATAGTAGGCTCCTTTAGGAGAATGTTATAAAATGTGAATTTAAATTTATTCAAGGTAATTCAGTTATTTATAGAGTATCTGTCATTTTTAATTCCTCTTTATTTTAAAAAAGAACGTATTGAGACGAGGATCATTTTATCAATGATAAATGGCCAACAAAGTCAAGATATATTTCAATTTTTTTCTCATGTAAAATTTATTATTTTCAAATGAGTTATAAAGTCTGTCATAAACTTTGATCGTTTTTAATATTATATTTGCAATTTAACGGTCATGGCCGCCTATTAACCGTAACTATCATTTACTTTGGCTTACTTTGAATGCTTAATGAACTGAGAGTGAATAGTAGGGTCATAATGATTAAAAGAATTCTTATAAAATATCGTCCCAATTTTTTCGCATTCCGAACATTTCTTTATCATTTATCTTTATTCAGTAAGATTGACACATTATGATAGACTGATTTATCAACTTTTAAAATATAATCTGTTTCATTTTTATCTTTGATTTGATGCAGCCTGACTTCAATTCATGCTTTATCAGATATTTGTTTACAGGACAATATTTAGTACGTTCTTTAAAGATGTAAGAATGAATAATTTTTCCAGTTTTAAATAGATTTCGGTCTTTATCATCTTCATGATTTCATAACAAGGTTTTTCTAATAATTAAAAGAGGAAATATACAATATCTGAAAAATTATCAATAAATTTGTTTTACTACTCGCTGTACATTAAAAATATCTGATTTTTCAGTATATTCAGGTCTTTTGTCTTCCTTAATAACTTTAATCTTGTTAGTTGCTCATTAGATTTCTGCTCTCGTCAAAAAGTATAATTATCTTATTTGAAGGAAGCCTTATAAATTACTTATCTGAAGAGAATTTTAATCCACTTGCTTTTAATATAGATTTCATAAACATAAATTCCATCATTTTTCAAAAAATAAAGGTAAAGGGGAGGAAATCGATCATATGCCCATGTAATTATCTCTACTATTGTGATGTTTTATCACCTTATCGTTGACGTGCAGCCTGAGCGTTGTATTTCAAACATCATGATATTAAATTAGTACACTCTACTTCAGAATTGTGCTGTAAATGCTGTTTAATTATTTTTGTTTGACTGATTGGCATTCGTCAGTTTTGCTGAGATTTAAATCAAAAGGGAAAACTAAGCTTTAATACACTTTTGAATCCACCAATTTATAGGCGGAAAATTTTTTCGTTTATTTAATCTGTATTTCAATGTTCTTCGTTATCAATGTAGCTCGTAGTTTATGTGGACCATCATTTGCTTTCTGAATTACATTTACTGTCATAGAAGATTATTCTCAGTATTTACCAATCCTGATCTTTTTGAACAGTTATGAAATAAGTAATTACATTTACCTACATAAATTTTAGGACTTTCATCAGTATTTTTATCACTCAAATAACAAATTTTAACCGACAAGGGATTTGAAGTTGTTAAAAGATATGTTTCGTATAAATGTCAACAAGATTCGTCTTGTTTAAACTGTAAATTCGGTGTGTTTTCCTTTTGTTTGATTTTGATCGCAATGTATTTTGAAAATGCATCTTCGAGTTATGAGTTTCATCAATAGATTTGTACATAATTATCAATCGTATAACCTTAGATAGAGTTGTGAAACATCATCAATATATGAATGTTTAAATAATTTATGGCTCTTGTCATTGATAATTTAGATTTCAGACTGTCCACTTTCCAATTTATTTCAAAGGAATTCTTAACGACCGTAATCTCTAATGCTTCTATCTGGTCATCTTTGACCTCGATAATCCTAAAATTTGAAAATTCAGATTCTTCAATCCATTTTTGACGACAAAGTATCGAAAGAACTTTGTGTCGAAAAATTATAATTTATGTAGTTTAATCAAACACGAGTTTAGATGGCCATTGAGTTATTTTTAAAATATGAGACACTGTAGAGTAAGAATAATAGTATCCATTAATCAACGAGCCGTTCCGATATGATCACATGATGGCTACACTCTAATATTATGCGTTATAAGGTCATTCGTGTTTGGCGAAGAATTCTCAAATGCATCAAAAAGATTTAAGCTAAATTGGCTTCCACTATCTTATGCCTCGATTTTTTCTCAGTAAAAAACCCCTGTATTTTACTTTCAAATTTTGGATTTCCTTGATTCGTTGGTTATGCTGCAACTGTAATATTCTCTGGAAAAAACTTTAATTTGATATTTTTCCATTGTAGATTATATTGGTGAGTCACACATCTATCAGTAACCCATAAAAATTCTCGAAAAGTTGTTTGAGCTCTTTTATAGTAATCCCTAAGCCATCTCTTGAAGATATTAACAGTCATCTACTCCTTTGTATCATCTGTAACAGCAATGTGAATTTGTTGGTTTCTTAAACAGCGAGTCTTTGAAAATTTTCCAATCACAGTCAGAGGTTTTTCCAGTTCCAGTCATATTGTTACTGACCGGGACTGGGACTGGATCTTTGCTTTTTCCACATTCTTACAGTGTCCTCCCACTTAGACGCTCAGGTTTTATGAAGGTAATAACTGTCAAAAATGCCTTTCTTATGAACATTAAAAACGTTAAAAAGGTCAACTTTCAATGTGGCTTTTCTGAATACTTCTTTCTACCAAGTTCATAATCGATCTTTTAACACCAAAAAACCTTCTCTTGAATACTTGCAAATGTTAAAGAGTATCTTTGAGAAAACTTTTGAAGCCATCCATTACACGGTTTAAAATGTTAGATTCCTTTTGTGTTTGCTTTACCTTTTGCCTTTCGATCAAGAAGATGACATTTATTTGAACGTTTCGGCACCTGATATGTTTGAACCATTTGAAAACAGATTGATCAAAAGTTCCATATTGTAGGGTCTTTATTCTTGCCATTTTTAGTAATTTAGCCATCTAATGCATCTTAAATGACTTTCTATTTACTTTATTATGCTATTTATAGTTATACGAGATACTTTTGACAGATTTTCTAACTCGTATGGATTGTGTTTTTTGTCTGACAATAAAAGTTTTTTTCTTCAAATGTGCAGTTTGGGACAATTAGATTTCTGTTCAACTAATCAATGCAACGAAGGTATGGTTTCTCGAAAAGGCATAGAATAGAGTAAGGGTTTGATTGGATGAGTATCACACCACCCGGTTACCGGTGTTTGCCCTCAAAAAGTGTACCGAAAGGACTTATAACTCTGAAAAGAGCAGTAAGAAAGGGCGTACTTTTACGTTAAACTTCGTTCAAGAGAAGCCAGCGTAGGTTTAACCAACCCTTGCTTAACAAAGAATTAAATTTCTGTAGTTGCATTTTAAAAGTAGTTTGATGAATATTTTTTTTTAACTTAATTGATAAACATTTTTGTTTTCTAAATTAACTTACTAAAATGCTTTTATTTTTCAACTGTCGTTGTAAGGCAAATTTTAAAGGAAAAATCATCTGGGATTTCGAAAAGGTGACGTTATAGGTAGTTAAGTGGTTATATAGAGGTGAAGGAAAAGGGAGGTCTGACGTTATAGCAAGGGTACGTAAGAGTCGGGGTATTTTTGCAATAATTTAATCGCTTATTTTTTTACTTTGCTAAATGTGATCCTATATGGATGTGACGTCATTGAGAGGTTCAGCTGTATCTGTGTTATTCTCGGTAATTTGTCACATGAGAGAATTAATTGCCGAAAAACGTTTAGATTTTAATATAGTTACTTTTAAAAGATCATTTACCATCGTGCCAAATCCTACTCGTTTTAACGGGAGAAATTGAAATGAGGTAGTCAATATAAACATCAGTACTAATTTTAAAAACGATTTAAATACATCGCCTAGGTATGATAAATTTTACCTGTGGTGAATTTTTTTCTTAATTTTAAACCAATTTATTATGCATTAAAAAATGATATCGAGTTAATTTTTTGAGATTTGTATTGGTATCCAGATGGCAAATGCCGAATTTTTAGGCGAGGAATAATAGCCCTTAAAAATGCATGTCAGGGTTATCCGAAGATAGACGAGAACCAAAAGTGTCATGTCTGACTTGAGAAGCTTGGAAGTTCACCAACCTGAAGAATACTCATCAACGGTTTAAGTTGATATAATTTAAGTTAATATTGCTTCATGGACTAGGGAGCAGCGGGTAAATTTTAGCACTCCATTAGAGCGGAGATATTGAACATGTTTCTTCCTTACATTCCTCCACAGACGAAGGTGGTTGCTCCTACGGCGTTTCGTGTACCCTAGACTTAGGCCCGTAAGGTACGTAACAAGGTATCAGCGCGAGTGCAACGCTTGGTTCGATTCTTATGACGAAGATAGGATGGAAAAAGGTGACCTCAAAAATGTCCTTCAGAGTTACGCTACGAGTATCTCTATTTCGAAATATAAGTTATTAAGATCATACAGGATGAGATTGACAATGGAGTCTCACCGAAAAAAATAATCGTGGGTAATTTCTTAAACATAAAAATGTACTTTTCCCCAAATTTTCTTCAAGCAGCTCTCCGCCATTTTGCAAGGTCATGTCCATATTTAACATGACTGAAAAGCATTTAATTTTATAACTTATGGGGTTGGCTTTAACGAGTGAAATGTCAATAAAAATTAAAAATTATAATGTTCAGAACCCTCAATAAATGACAGATATATTTTTATTACTTTTATACTATTTACATCGCATATTCCCTTTTTATAAAAATCATCGATTATATTAATTTATAAAGAAATGGCTGAATCATTAATTAGTTTTCACACAATTACATTTAAACAAGTCATTCTCTTCTCCCTTAAAAATGATGATTTGCCCCGCAATGCTCGTTTTTTGATTTTCTTATCTTTTAAAATTATTGATAAAATTCTCATTATTGCAGTCATCTCATATTTTTTCCTCTTTATTCGTGTATAAACCATAAGTATTGAATTTAATTCAAATCTTTTCAGTTAATGACTTTTTTACACTAATTTTTAGTTTACATATGCTTAATGTCACAACTTTGTTGTGGTAAGTTCACTTTATAACTTTGGGGAAGGATTATTGTGTTCGTTCACCAAGTTTTCCCCTTCGTTTAATTTATATTTTGAACATAAAAGCGAAAATTTTAATTTTTAGCACGTGATTTGGAAAATTAAATGGCGGCGAAAATTCTTTCAGTTTTAATCATAATTTGAACATAAACTATTTTTTCTCTGTTTAAGATTAAAAATTTTGATAACTCCTAATTTATTTTGTATTCATTTATTGTCCAATCAGGTAATATTTAATATCGTACCATTAAAGTTTTTAATTTGTTTAATGTTCGAAGAATATTGTACACGTTTTATTTTGATGAATAAGTAATGGTAATCAAAAAATTGTTTTTAAAATTACTAACGTTTTCTGTCAATTTGCAACAAGATCGTCTTGAGCTTATTTTTCGTCTCCATACTATGGAACTGAAAATTAATCTTTTCATGCTCATAGTTCCATCGTCTTCATGGTGAGACACTGGTCTCTCTTATAAACGAAAGAAATTACACGTTCTTAGTTACCATTATGACTCGCCATTCTAGGAAATAAAGTTTATATTTTCAAAAATTTTGAATAAATCATCAATCTTGGTCGTAAACGCTTCTTAGCGACCCATTGAAACGGTCTTTTCTCTTGAACATGTTAGAACGATAAGGAGTGTCCTGACCGAACCTTCTTAACTATAGTTTCCTCATTTTCATACCGCTCGATTGAATGTAATTATCAACTAAATTTTCAACAAAACAAAACTTCCACCATTTACTTCTACGTCTTGTAAAAAGTCAGAAATATTCGCATTTTTATCGAATAACTTTTTTTAATTTTTAAATTTCCTCGCGTCAAAAGTTTATTATTCTGCTTCAAAGAGGATAATATTTTGAAATGGAGTTTTTTCTCATATGCTTATAAAATCCTAGTTGACCTGATTTTCGGTTTGATTAATTTGCTACCTCGCGTTTATCCAACTACTTTCCAGAAAATTCATTTGGAAACAACCTGTATTCATATTTAATTTTAAACAGAAGTTTTTTTGAAAATTAATTATTCTTTTAAAATTCTCAATACTAACTCTATAGCCAGGAGCGAGGGGATTCTTTGAAATTTAGGCAGACAAATTTTAACACAGGCGATCATTTTTATCAAATAAACTTTGTTTCTCTTTCAAATTTTTTTAAACACTATTTTTAAATGCGAATCAAAGAAATTTGAACATTTATTTTGACTAAAAATAAAATAATGTAGAATTTGATGGAAAATGTCATTTTAATAAAAATATAAATTTTAACTGTATTTCTCTCGGGTTATAGCTTCTTTGGTTCTCATTGATTAAAATGTCAATCTTATAAATTATTATTGACCATCTGCCAAGTTAAATTGTGCGTAAAAATTGAATTTCAATTTTTAAGTATTTATTTGAAAGATTTTTTCTGTTTTTGATTGAAATTAGGTGGATTTTCTCAAGGTGGGGCTTTATCATTCTTCTTGTCGTTGAAATGTCCAATACAGATCGGTGGAGTGTTTGTACTTGGCGGATGGCTTCCGTGTCATCTACATCTTATTGACAGATACGTAAGAACGTTGTACTTATCGTTAGGATGAGTTTAAAAATCATGGGACCAAAATTTTTGTTGGTCATGGTAGATTCCGAAATCAAATTAGGCGAGCTTGACTCACGCGTCCTTATGAAACACGTCGAAAAATCCATTGAGATTGCCAAAAAATTCGACGTGGAGTTGGAGCTGAAAATCTATCCCCTCGTAAAACACGTTGTGTGTGAGCAAGTAATTTTATTATTTAAACGTAGGAGCTTATCGATTCGCAGAAATTTATTATTTCAATAATTTTGAACGGTTATGACTTATGAACTTGAACTATTCATTTTATGGTTTATATCTCTGATTTTGTTGCTGACATAATTACTTTTTGACTCTTCATCTGTTTGGACCTGTGAACGTTGAAGTGGCAGCGAACTTGCAAGGGTTTCTTAGATACTGTGACTTGAGGTGGTGCTCGTTCGCAGCTTTGATGAAGAGGTAGCGTTTCTTCTCAAATCAATGCCGTGTTTCTAAGTTTGCTCCAAGATGAGAAGGAGAGGGTAGGTTGGTGGATGAAAGTGTCACACCACCCATTACTGGTGCTTACACTATGAAAAGATTCTGAAGTGGCATAGAATGTTGAATATGGCCGTACGGAAGTGCATACTTGGACATAGGTTTTCTAAATAACCCCTGGTAGATTTTCCTCCTCCTTTTTCTACAAATAATCTTCCGACTCAATGCGTAACATATTTTAATAGATTAATCACGCGGTCTATATTATTGAATATTGAGTATTCTGGCACTTCTGCCTGAATTCCTGTTATTTTTCTCGGCTAAAGATGCATGAAAGTGAAAAGATGAAATAAACTAAATATAATTATTGATTGATCTTTTGAAAGAGGTTTTTTTCAAAATTAGCACAAGTTTTAGTTAATTTCAAGTATTGTACATTTTTGAGTTCAAACTTGTGGTTGTACAATATGTAAATGATGGTTTTTTCATTTGAATGTTTACATCGCTTTTCAATTAACTGCAAAACCTTCTCAAAATCACTAACTGGTGTGTTTATTAAATTTTGCATCCAAAATGCTTATAATTATACATAGAATATGTCACAGTATAAACGTATGAATTTTATTTTTCAATATCAAGCTATTTTTAAGCTAATGATTAGATTATTCATTTAAAATTAAAAAAAATTAATCCGTTAACATTTTGGCGTTTTAAAGTATTCTTATTGCATATACTTAACAATTGAAAGTTTACTAATTCAATTAGATCTTTGTAAATTTTGAAAGTTAGCAATCAAATGGTCGACGATAAATTTAAAAATCATTTTTACATAACAAGGTAAGTTTAATGTCATTGTCTCCAAAACACTTCATCTACCATTCCCCTCTCTAAACATTTGGCGCCAAATTAATTTTTTCACCTGCCACATGACAATTTAATTTGCTGTTTTCCGTCTTGAGGTATCGATTTTTTAAAATGACGCCGACATACACTCCCATTGTTAGAGAAATAACAAGGTTTAAAAAATAATTTATTTGAATGACAAATAATTATTTTGAACTCATTTTCAAATATTTCAACTTAAAAGTAAAATTCATTAAATTTTAGCCATCGTATTTATACTATTCCATTCTAAGCGTATCAAACAAAGCATTCTTAACATTTTTCTTCCCCGAATATCAAAAAAGCCATTTCAACAACCATATGATTTTATCAGCATAGCACATTTTAATGCACACGTTCTAAGATCCTTTAGATGGCAGGCTATACAAACAACGTAAACCAAAGCTAGACGATATACAGGTAATTATTTTAGTTTGTTGACTGAAAGAAAAACGATAATATTTTACGAAACTTGATTACAAGAATAAAACAAAAAAAAACGCCATTTTCGACATTTCTGAATGCGAATGTTTCGGCCGTCATCGGACCATGATTTTCGTTATTATATCTTCCAATACAGATAATCAGATTATTCTTAATTACCTCATCACGAAAGAAAATGTTTAAAGTTTTAAAGTTATAAATTCTTGTAAATCCCAATCAAATTTCAAAATATGTACATTTTCTTAAAGCTAAAACTAATAGCATGTGAAAACTAAAATTATAAGTCTCATCATGCCAGTAAAATGAACATATTTCATTTGAATGTTTATCTTCAAATAACTATTTACAATTATTCTCGTTTATATTCGTTGAGGACATGTGAAAAAATCGCATTTTAAGGTCCTTGAAAATTATTTACTTTTTCTGATCTTTTAGGGAATGCTTCTATCATCTCTCCAGGATATTTTGGTTTTGTCACGAAACTCAAAAAATGTAATCACATCTTAAGAAATTTTACTTTTATTCCGTAAATAGGGTTATTTTTAAAAGAAAATAAGCCGGTGGGAAATTTAATGCCATGCTTTTATAAAGGCGTCTTTATATTCTAACGATTTGTGTTCCTTAATGTCACACTTATAAATGTCGTATTCTTTTATTTTTAACCAAGAAGGAGTAATGTTTATAATATTTCGGCTCTTCATTTTAAACTTCAAGAGAAATGAATAATATCTTGAGCATGCTCAGCTTTTTCTGTAAATAGCCGCCTCTTGTCAACATTCTTTCTGTTTAAACTTCGAAATCATATCCTTAGCATTAAATATAAAAATATTTTTGAGAGAAAAGATCTAAATATGTGAATTATTTTGACTACTTATAAGATTAGAATAATTATCTTACAAGTAGACACCCAAACTGATCAGTTGATTAATTTAGTCAAATCTATGGTAAGCCCTTGAAATTTATGAAATAAAATTTATACATTTATTCAGGCCCATTTTTCACTTTCTGATATCGGAGCCACATTCTCACGAATTCTTCAAAAATTTTGTTTTACAAATATGAGAAGAATATTTCGAGAAAATATATGTGAATTAAATATTAAACTGATCCACGCTTGTAACCGATTCAAACCCGTCAATATCTCTACACCAAAACAATTGGTAAAGGAGTTATGAATACAGTGATCATTTTATGTCTAAAGTAGTAAATATATCCCAGTATTAAAAATTAGAACTTGTTAGGCTGCCTGAAGATGGTGTCTCTTATGGTATAAGTTATTGTTTTCATAAACACCTGTAAATAATTAAGGAAGGAGTAATTTGAGAATAAAACATACAGTTATAAATAAAAAATTCTAATTTAGAAGTAAACATTGTTTTAAAACCGAAATATTATGAACTGAAGAGACTTAAAATTATTCAAGGTAATGAAGCTGCAAAAAATTATTCTTTCAAAATATTTAAAGATTTATGGAAAAGGCATTTTAGTAAAATCTAGATTTTGACGATTATAATCAGGAGGATGTCGCTTCTTTTGGTTTATTGTAAAATGTTTATCACAACTGTCCAAAAATAAAATAAGTCTTTTGAGTGGACTCAATGACGCGAAAGGTTGAAATTGTTTTTATTTTTTGAGTACGTTGTAATATCGTGTTTTTCCATTTAAAAGACACCATTTCGATTCACATTTCAAAATAAACCCAACAAAGTATTCGTTCCTCAATGCATATAAAATAGCTGATCCAGCTATTTACATGAAAACATTAAATATTTGAAGCTAATTTCAAAATTATTATCAATTTAATTCCTATGCGCTATACGCAGAATCGTTATTTCGGCTCATCCATTAAAATTGATTCAATCCTAGATTTATGTTATAAAATTGTGATATATAAAGTCAATCCAAAACTTTAACTGATTTTTGGTAAATTTAACCTTGGTAGTTTTATGAAATATTGAACCAAAAAAATGGATGAAAAATTTTATTTTAAATAAAACTTCTTTTCTGCTCACATCTATGGTAGAAGCGGGTAATCTATGGAAAAATCCGTTTGAATCAGAATTTATTTATGATTTAAATTTGTTTATTTCTGAGGGTCACGAATATCCGGGAAATAATAATTATAATAATAAGTTTCTAGATACGCCGGAACAGAATTTTAAAATGAAAAAGTTAATTTTGATTAAATTGTTTCAGCTTCCAAGTGCCAAATAACATTTTGTTGAAATTGGCAGCTTCGGTAACTTATCTGTGTCTACTTCCGGCAGAATTTTGACGAATCTCTACGCGTCGGTCCGAAGAAAATTCAAATTCAGATCTGATAACTAAAACGAAAGCACAGATATTAAGGCGAGCATTCATAAAAAGTCTCCGGGGTACTAATTACAACTTTCCAACGCGTTATTTGTAAATTCTTTTGATTGAGAGATTCCACAGATTAGTATGATAACGTGGCATCCAAGTTCTTTCGAAGTATGGCCAAAAAGCATTTAAAGATTGATCGGCTGTAAATTTTGATTGTATGAACATAGCCTGCAGTATTGGTCTCCGAGATACTCAAATTTGGGTTGGTGTACTTCCATCGTATCAAAATATGAATATCCGGCGTTTTTCGCAAGTTATTACATCGATCAAATTTTGCAAACCCGAGTTTTTTATTTGAGTTCTGACCCATTTTCGATAAAAATATTATATACTGTAAATAAATCTAATTTGGATAATTGACTTAGAATAATCTTAGGTGGGAATGAAACCATTATATTTATCAGTTTTTAAATAAAATTAACAAAGAGTATTCGGATTGTAACTCACCAATGTTAAACGTACACACAGAATATTCCAAATTTTGAAGACGACAGGTTTTTAGAAATCTTTAAAATTACTTTTTTAAAATATTTAATGTGGAGACATTCTTGAAAAAATAACAGCAAATAAAATCACTAAAGAGCAAAATATCTTCAACTAAGAGGATTACAAATTCGATTAAAACCAAAAGGGAAGACGGAAATAACCGATTATTTTCATATTATCTGAAATCAAAAAATAAAACTAAAAACACACTGGAGTTTAAAACGAATCCACCAAAAATACAAGAATTTAATATTTTTATTAAAAAGTAGAAAATGAAATTAAAAACCGGAAATCCTCAAATATCTACGAATTTTAAAATTGACATGGTTGAAGATAAATCATGCTCTTGAAGATCGTATTCTGTTTAAATCTAATAGCTGGGTTTATGGAAGCGATATTTTTTCTTTAAAATCGCAAATTTTTACAATGTTTGATATGAATTTGTTAAAAATAATTTGAGCCAAACAACTCTTTGGAATGCTTTCTTACTTTTTGTTGGGTCTGCAGATCTTTTTTAAGAGTTTTTCTTATTCGAATCACATAGTGATGGAATTTTTCTGGGACGATAATCAGGGATAAAATACAATCTACTTTCATTAATATCGATTTATATTGTACATTTCATTCTATATACTTTTAAGTTGATGTTTGATAAAGAGTGTAACTTTAAAAGATCGAGGAAAGTTTCTTATTTGTAACCTATAAAGAATTATTAAAACCTGCCTCGTGTTTTAAAAGCTTTAGATTTAAATTTACTTAAATATTCATAATTTCTGAATTTTATGAAATTTTTTTGTAGTTACCGTATTTTTATGTCATAAATAAAATTTCCATCCTTTATGAAAAGTTAAATCTTGAAATTTCATGTTTTAGCATTTTTTATCACAAGAATAAAGTTTATACACGGGCAAAAATTTTTCTTGGGATAGTCATATCATGTATAAAGTTTGATCGAAATCTACCAGCTCTGGTCAGCTTTGAACAGATATAAGCTTAACCCTCAAAGCGTATCAACAACTCATACAATGCATTATTTTAATTATTCAGTGATAATTATTAAAAATTCTAATGGGTTAATTTTTTTTAATTGGTGGACTCACTACTGAGCGAAATTTAGGCTATGCAAAATGTCACAGATAATAGACGAATATCACCGACACGAGATATATGCGAACGAGATATAAGTTGTAGCAGACATGCGCCTTCATTCAAGCACGCATTGAGCAAACATTTTTCTAGTTAGATTAGTTTGCTTATTAAACGTAGTTTATCGTCTTTGTACGGGAAAAAATGTTGAAGAACAGTTTTAAAAACATAAAATAAATCATTTTGGTCAACACCATTTTTTACTTGCAGTGTTTCTGTGTTAATCATCGAGACTAACAAGTTTTGCGTGAAATGATTGTAACAAATGATTTTGAGGGTAAATCGAGAATTAAGAAACAATAGGGTAAAAAAATGTTGATTTGTCTATAGTTGCGCAGTTCGTGTGTTTAAAGAAGACGATAAAAATATTAAAAGTGAGTTGTAAAGTTTCATGATATCCTTGAGTGATACGAGTGACCAATCAAAATTAATTGAAGTTTTATTTCACAAGATAGTGTTTTTAAATCCAGTTAACACATAATATTAAAAATGATTCAGCCTAGTTCAGGAAATATATAAAGGAAGTCTTTCAATAAATAAGCATGATTAATGGCGCTTCAGAAACAAAGCATGTTAAATGCTCTCAAAGTATATTCAGAGTTTTGGAAAAGCAATAAATGTTTATATACCAAAAATAGGGCAAATTTTGAAAGATGTAAAATTCCCAGTTACTTTATACGACACCCTTTATGTGAAAAAAATAAAATTCGTTACATTCACTAAGTATGGTTCTTTACAAATTAAAACGCGAAGGTCGTTGCTCTTTTTAGCATGCGGCTAGATTATTCTCGGCGAGAAAGGCATCAAACATGGGAAAATATATATTTTATGGTTATTCGTAGAATTCGAAAATGTTGCTAATTTCTAAACCACGTAGAAGAATCAAACCTATAAAATTACCATTATATTTTTATACCATTTTAGCTTAGCGCTAATTTATTATAAAGTCTATAATTGACGATTTTTGAATACCGATAAAATCAAGAATAGTTGCAGTTAAACCAGCAAAAACACATAAAACCATAAAAATAGATTAATGAAAAGCCATTATGATGTTATAAACAAATTATCTACTCTACACAAGCGCATTACGATGCGGGCAGTTTTATTTAACATTTTCCGAAAGTACTTATCAAGTGTTATCGATTGTCCAATATCGCTGACAGACAGCTGTAAATCAGTTTTATTACAATTAAACCTAGAGACTTAAAAATATTTTAAAAAACGATGAATATTTTAGGATTAGTGTTGAGCCAGGTGGTTGTAGCGGCTTTCAATACAAATTTTCCGTTACAGACTCTATTGAAAACGATGATTGGTATTTTTAAATAATGTTATAGTTTTTTCACTGAACATAACGTAAAATTCGTGATCGACGACATGTCGCTTCAACTTATTAAAGGATCTACATTGGATTATGAGGAGGATATAATACGATCTTCCTTTAAAATTGAAAAAAATCCTAATTCATCAAATAACTGCAGTTGTGGAACATCCTTTGACATCAAGCCAGGCTCATAACACAATAGAATAAAAAAATCTATTTTAAATCTCTCATTTAACTGATTCAGTTTATCTGGATTTATGATTTTACCTTTAAATTTATTTAGGCCAACGTTCCCTAGTACTTTCGTTTGATCCTGCTTAGGTTTTACCTTCTAATCTGTTGGATCTTAGTTATCAACGTACTTTTCTGGAGTAGGATAAACTAATTTTTGTCAATATATTATTTTCAACCGTGCATTTTTTCCTCATTAAAATTTAATAGTTCAAATAAATTCCGAAGTTATTCATTTAAAGGTCCCTACACTTATCTCTCACTTTACCCCCGATATTCTTACAAATTAACACATATTTTGGTTATTTATTTATTCTTCCTCTTAAGTTTCACGACATCGTTTATCATTCTGTATTATCTATATGGCATCTCATAAAATCACCAAATATGATAATCCTAAATAAATTAACTTCAAATTTGATATGCCAAAAATAGTGCGATTCTACCAGATGTTGAAAATTTATTAGTTTTAACCATATTGAGTCAATCTTTGCTATCAAAATTTGACAGAAGAAAGCTTCAAAAAAGGTTTGACCAACAATACAGATACAAGTGGACTATCAGTGAGACAATTCACTAATTAACCATAGCAAGAAAAAATGTTCGAAAACTCGTTTTTTAACCTTGTATGAAATTAAAAGGGATAATTTTCTTTCAAGAAACCCTTTTGGCGCATTTTGATTGGGTAATTTTCTGTTCATAATTTCGCATGCTCAAACATGTCTGAACATTAGAAATTTGTAGATTTACTTCACTGGCGAAATTAAAATTTCTTGAAGAAGCGATACTCGATTGCTGAGTTGATCATATGAACTTAATAAATCACTTTATTTATCGCGCATGGGCGTATAGGATATTTTGTTATTTATTGAAGTACTAAACTTCAAAATAAATTTGTAAAAACTAGTAAAAATGAGAAAGATTCAGTTTCATGTTATCTTTCTGCAAATAAAAGATGACAGATAATATTTACTTTGGTTCGTAATATTCTAATTACATCTGAATGCATTCTCATGTTTAAGCGTTATTGGTTTCAACATTTTTAAGACCATCAAATTTCTTAGGTTATTGTTTAATTAATTTTTGATTTATCAGAAACGACAAAAAACATCGGCCACGCTTGAAAGTATCTTATTTCGCACACAATAGATCTCATTTTAAGATTAAATTATTAAATTTGGTTCACAATAAATTATGATACACTATTCTACATTTTCCCATATTTATTTTATAAGCTATGTTTGTTGATACACAAAAAAGATAAAAGTTTGCAGAAAAAATATTTCGTATTATCGTCCAGAAGTTATTTTTATGTGCATAAACCACAAAACGTCCGACCTTACTTAAAAATGAGATAATTTATAACTCAGTATAATTAACACAGACATTATATATTTATATATTCCATCGATACTTTATTTTTAAGAAAATATGAATTGATTTTTTTGAGGAACAAATGATGAAAAGTACAGGATTTTTTAAACCAAAATGCTAACAGTTTGAGTCTAACATATGTAATCAATGATACATAGGTTTGTTTCACAATCCTGAATGAGTGATATACTTCTGAAATAAGAATAGATTGAGTTCAAACAGAAATTAAAAATATGATAATATCTCATTAAAATTTTAGATTTTATCAGATATTTAGAGTTTTCTTATAATTTAAACTTCATACTTCAAAATGATATTTGAAAAATAAAAAGGTTAGAAAATTGAAAGAGATACTTTAAAAATTATGTTTTGAGTCAAATAAGTTTTACGGGAAGAATAGTAATGAATCATACTATCTGTAAGAACGTGCGCAGTGCAAAATATGTCAAGTTACGTGAAAAATATCTATACAGCTTCAGAACACATGGATTTGAGGTTAACCCAACAAAATGTTTCTTTGATGTCATTTTTTTAGTCTATCGCGTGATAATAAATATTTGAATGAATTCTAATCAAGGCCTTAATCTGAATAGTCACATAAATTTCAATTATAGCATCTTAAAGTATTTTATATTGGTCCAGAAGGCATTCACCAAACTTGGTTGAAAAATTGTTGTGAATAAAATATCAAAGCAAAAAAATTTTCTTAAAGTTGATCATTCGATTCAAAAATGGACATGCGAAGGTTCGTACTTCAACAACTATTTAAAGTAATTAAACTTGATATAAATAATTCCTTGAAGCTAGAAACTAAAATAATGTCAACATGGTAGCTTTCAACATCTTAAAAGATTTAAAAAGAGTTTTAAGATATTCTGAATTGACTTAAATTTTTACCTTCATAAACGCAGAATAAGAACAGAGGTCATCATTACAACGAAAAAACAAAATTTTACTCTGATGAAAACCTTCATTACTATACGTTAAATATTTTTAGGAACTACTCAGAACATATTTTCTTCAAAGGAATTATTTTGAACTCAATGGTTTAAAATGGTTATCTTAATGAAAATTGATGTATCCGAGTTCCGTGTAACAAATGGGGTTCCAGATTTTTCTGTTTTTATATCAACAAGGAGAACAAGATTAATAGCAACAAAGATTCAGAATTTCACATATTTCGTTTTTTAAAATTGATCTGTTGAACTACAAATAAACGGATGTTTGTAAGACTTTTCAGAAGACTATCAATTCAGAACACAAAGAGATTTTCATCAGAGTAACGCAGTAATTTTTTACATTGAATAAAAAGACAGCACATCTAATTTATTTTTTATAAAAGTTTATCCACACAAAGATAGGTATTTTTGTCTGAATCGGAAATATTTTATAGCGTTGTGAAAAAAGCGATAAAGTCTGATTAAATTGACCCGCATCCATGGTCATTAACTCTACCACTTTTTCGAAACACTGATTTGTAACTGAGAATCTAGGTTTAGCTTTTTTGGTAACCCTCTTCAGTACTTTGTTTCCATTATGTAAAAATTCTTTCATTTTCAAATCTTTAAATGAGAATTTATCTTACTTATTGATAAGCATCATATTCGTTTCTTTCACGCTTTCTTCTTTATAACTAAGAATAAAACTAGAATCTCATTTAAATTCAAGAAATTATTAACACTAAAGAAACAATATTATCCCCTTTTGTTGATACCACATCGATACGCGGTGGTTATTTTCAATGGCGGAAATAAAATTTTATTCGTGTATTCTTGAAATTTGTTGTTTTAAGACTTTCTTCAACTACCAGTGATCACGAATAAATAGTTGATAGTCAATGAGAGGTATTTTGTGTTTTCACATAAATGGTAATAATTAAACTCAACGGGTAGCAGGATGACCACCAATTATTTTTTACTTGGATAGCAACATAGAAAGCTTTCGCGTGTCTGAATTTAATTGGAGAATGGTGTTTATTAACGTGTCTGCGCACGCGGGCTGTATCTAGCTAATTAATGATTCATTTAGTCTTATCGACTACCAAAGTGAGATTTGCATTCAAAACATATAATGTAGGTATATTAGCCAATCAAATTTGACATTTATCAGTTTATTGTTAAATATAATAACTTGTTTAGCCAAACAGCTGTAGTTTTGAGACAAGCTCAAGGTAAAATTAAAATTTTTAAAACATGTTAATTTCAAATAAATATTCCAAACAGTGTTTGGGAAAGTTTGGCTCGTATACCTAGATGTCCAACTTTTGAGAGAAAAAATTCTCTTGTTTTCAGCTTCGTCTAGTTTTAATGAAGCCATTCAAGCGTTGACATTTTTCAATTCATAATTTAACAAACCTTATAAAAAATCCTTATTGTCTCAGGTTCATTTATTTTATCAAAATAAAATTTGAAAGAATAATTTCATTTATCCAAATTGGGAAATTTTTATATTTTCCCAGAAGAAAATTCCAAAAAGATTAAATAGATTTGATTAACCTCGGCCATTAACAAATTATATTGCGCATCTAAATTAGAGAAGAAAAATTAAAAATTGGTGATTACAACTGTTAGTGTTATAAAAATTACCTATGGCTTTTTTGTACTTTTTAAGCCGATAATTATGATATGTAATTTTGCATGAGAAACCCATGTAAATTTTTGGAGCAGTCAAGTTTCATCTTTACGTCACAGGAGTTTTAGCTCTCACATTTGAAATAAAATCACAAATTATAGGTGTTTTGACTCTTAAAGATTATGAATTCTTCTAATTTATCCATCATTAAAAAAATGGCGCGGTTTTTATAATCACCGTGACGATTGATTTTTTTCATTTATTTATAGAATTCTATGGTCATCATTCGAGATAATTTTTTTATTTTTAGTAACAAACTCTTAAGATTTCTCAACGTGAATTAAATAGATATCCTGTTTAACCATGTTCATCGAAGATTACATTATAAGGTTCTCTAGTTCACAATGTGGCGGAGTCGGCGCATAAACACAAAGGATGGTTGGAAGGATTTGGGTTAATTAAACTGAAGCCCTTAAAAAGATTAATTTAACAAATTTTTCATTCGATGAAAGCATAAGAATATGGAAAACTTGCTATGATTTCTTGGATATAATCAGAATTTAATTTACTTGAGCAGTTTGCTCGGTTTTAGAGATACCTTTGGACAAAAGGTTACTCATGCCTTAATATGTGAGTTTTAAAACAGATTCATTTAACTCAATATCTAAAATGAGAATTATATTAATTTGATTTTTGTGCTATTTTTATTCAAATCATAAGAACGGTAACATTTTAATGTGAAATCTTTACTTTGAACTGCTGTACTAATAACTACTTCGAAATAATCGCTTTGAAGTATTCCATCCATAGATTGATCAAATCAAAAATTTATTCGTAATAACCTTGATTCAAAACGATGCGAACTCGAACGTTCTTCTCCTATTACCTTTCACGCAGCCCTTCTAAATTATTTTAATGCAAAAATATTCCACGTATGACAAAAAGATCTGTTGTCCTCTATGCTGAAATTCCAAAGGTATTTAATTAATTCTTCACAACTATCTTTTATTTAATATGATGAAAACCCAAAAACCTTGAAATAAAATTTTCCAAGAATTCTGAGCCTAAATTTTTGACTGATAATTTTGTCAGACAGAATGAACAAAAATGAAAAAAATCAGATAACTTGTCCTCAATTTAATAGACTACGCGCGTCATTTTTTATAGCGCACGCGGAAGCATTTATTTTTATTCTTTTTATCTGGCGTTCGTGAGGTACATCCTCACGCTAATGGAGAAAATCGCTTATTTTTTTAATTTTAACATTCAATCAAACCTATTTTAAGAGAAACGGCCTTCTTTGATTTGACCATTTTTTACAAATCTAACCTCGAAGTATGGATTTTCGGCCATTCCTGAACCAATTTTAAAATGAAAATATGTATTTTTATAAAGTATCATAACTTTATTTGCAGATGTAAATCCATTTGTCTCAAGAAAAAAGTTACGAATTTTAGGGAAAATATTTTCATGTTGAATTTATGCTAGTGAAGGCTGTTCGACTTAGTCAACGAATATGCCAATCAAATATTGATTATCATTATTTATGTTGTTTACAAAATGGTAAATAAACTTCAGAAATGTTTGAAATCTCAAGAAAAATGGCAAATATTTGATATTTGGTGAATCATTAGTTATTATATTTTGAACCGGAATTATAAATATACTGAAGGTAGTATACTTTTGTATAAACAAGTTTATAAATAATTTTCTGAATTTAAGCACATCAAACTGTCAAAATATTTATGAAAGCCCTCTAGATATAATTGATGATACTTTCTAACTTTTAAGATTAATTAGTCATTTCAAATAGCGGATTTTATCAAATTCATCATATTCATCAAAGTATATCAAAGTATCTTCATCCGCGAAGATGTCTTTATGGGGTTTCTTTCCATAAAACTGAGATTGATTTGTTGACTCCTTTAATTATACAAAAATAAACTCGCTTAGTTTTATGCTAATAATAATAAGAAAATACATTTTCCTGAATGCAGATGAATGGATTGTTTGGATTGTATGGTGGGAAATTTTCAAAATTTAAAAGATCATCGATTTTGACCTAAGATAGCAAATTCTAAAAACGTCTGCACTGGTGTTTGACACATCTTCAATGTATGAATCAAAACAATGACCGCTGTCGGTGTAGTTTTTAGATCCTTCACTTTGAGGAGAGTCAAATTTTGTCTGAAATGCAGATTCAGCTGTAGATCTAAGAAACATTCAAAACTTACAATTCATCGAGAAGTCGTATATCTCGTTTCGAATTTCTCGAGAGTTGTTAAAGCTATTCCCAAAGATTATTTTCTTCAAAGCTAATATAAAACGAATTTTAGCACCATCTGCAGTAATTCTCTTTGTTCTGAAATCTGATAAATTTGGTAATGAAGAAATCGTTGTGTGTTTATCTGTAAGAAACAAGACGTACTTGGATCATCAACGAATTTTATTGAGTTGAGTACATTTTTGATTCCTCCATTCTTACTAACATAATCAACAAGTCTTCGAGCAGCTGCAGAATCTGATAAGTTTTTGATTCCGAGTTTTAACGAAAAAAATAATGCGAGCCAGTCGTGGTCGCATTGTTGTAACTTTTAAAAGGATAAAAATACATTAAATCCAGTTTGGGGATCGTATCCACATATTTGTTGTGGGTCTCCATAAGATACGCTACAAAACTCGAAAGGTAATTCGAGATCCAACAGTTGAATGTTATCGGCGGATGCTAACTTTTTGAGATTAGTTCTTTTCTCTAATATATGTCAAGAATCTCGAAAAATGAAATAATTAATAAACTACACAGGGTCAATAAAAAGATATTTTTGTTACGTAAACAACCGAAAACCAAAAATTGTTGAATCCAAACGAAAAGCTTAAATAATAAACTTTTAAATAGATCAGATTGTAAATTAACATCAATTATTCAATTAATGATTGGTTCAACCCATCTAGTAAATGTGTTATGAAAGATAAAATACTGGAGAATTAGTTTTTTTAACTTACGCTTCATTAACAAATTACATTGAATGGTCACCAAAATGGATGGATTAAAATTATACTTTGCTTATGTTAATACTCATCTTTTTACAAAAAAAGCAGTTTAAGCTGATCGAACTAAATTGGAAACATTAAATAACGCCCTCAAAATTAAATGTAAGTTTATGTTTTCAATATTGTCGGAGACTTGAAAACATTGATATTTCATCAGCGCATGCGGGATATTTTATTTTTGATCATATTTTATGATACCGTGAGGAGAAAAACTTTCGAAAATGAAAATTAATTTATAGTATTTCTCGAGTTAAATTCATAAGAATAATGTTTTTAATTAAATGAGAATAAAGTCAAAAGTTAGGCGGTGAACTTATTAATTAGGTTTAGGATTCAAGTCATTTTAGGAGACGCATTGTGTCGATCAATCATGCTTTGATTATTCTCTTAACATAGGCACCGTAAATTATAAAAAAAATTATTGCGAAAATATATAGCATCTCTAGTCGATAAAATAATTCGAAAAACTGAACCCTTGTGTGAAAAAAAGTATCTGATTTAAATAGAAGTGATTAAATCATGAACAATAAGGTGAATTTATTTTCAAATAGATAATTAGAATCAAGGGAAATACGATAAAATAAAATATAAAATTTTAATATAAAACATGTAAATAATCTGGTAATTTTAAAATATTATCAAAAAATTACAGTATCAATTTTAATGCACGAAAAATACCGCAAAGGTTAACTAAAAAACAATTCAAAACATAATATTTATGCTCGCTCAACGAATAAGTTAGGATTGATTAAACAGTCAGGTCTTCATAAAAAAAGTATCAATTAAAACATATTTCGAACCAATTTCGTGAAATTATCTTTATTTATGTCATCAGTTAAATTTTTTTAACTATTCAACAAAAGAATTTATATTTTATGAAAATTCCAATGTGATATAAAATGTGAACAGATACAAGTCTAAGTGATGAAAGGCGTTTTGAAAAGTATTTAAAAAGGAAATCTTGTGTCGTTGCTATGCATTTAAAAAAATGTTAAATTCCACATTAACACACATGACTTCATTAAAGACATTCTGCCTATCGCCAAAATACTTTTGAAGAGTTCATAAGTCCTGATATGAGATAAAACTGTAAAATTTAGATTAAATACTTTTAAAAAAGTTTTAGGTTATCGTGTTAGGTATTCAACGCCAAAAAAGTATTTGTCAGAAAAATTAAAATTTTATTGCTCTCAAAAATTTTAATGTTTTCAGTTTAAATGATTTTTGCATTCTTAAAGTATTTTAAGCTTAAGTAATGCGCAAGCTCAACTCGTTTGAGGTTTACAATATATTTTTGCTGGTTCTATCAAATCAAAAATATAAAACTATCGATAAAAACCTGATCATCTGTAAGGAAATAACTTAAAAGATAAACTAAAATAACGTATGTTTAAATATATAGATGATGGGTATTCGAATCAAAGACGTTAAACTATGAAAGTAATATTATAGACCAAGAATTAGTTATTGTTCGTTGTTTTTACGGTAAATAATTATTTATATGATATTTTTTCATTTGAAAGAACAACGAAATATCGTCCTACTCACAAGATAAAAAATATTTAGGCTCAATCTATATTTAAATTTCATGAATATTAATCCTCAATATAAAATAAATTTGTCGTGAAATTCGTTCACACTTGCATTTTTGATGACGTTACAATAATTATAAAACATTTCTTTCATTTTCAACGGAGATATTTTATAAATTCAATTCTGAGAAAATTAATTATTGCTAAAAGATTGAATGTAATGTAAGAAAATAGGTTAAACCAACTTTTTAATGAAGACGTAAAAATTGAGAAAAGTTCTAAACATGAAAATAGTTGGTGAATATCGCGTTCAAATATTATGAATGCCATATTCATTTTACGACCTTATCAATTAGAAGCATTAAAGTTCATTTTAAAACAAAAATAAGGTTTTCTTCGTTTTTAATTGAGTAAAAATTAACGTAAATTCACAAAAGTTTAAAATAATGAGAAATCTAAAAAAATATCAGTTTTTATGTGACGTTTGATATTTTTGAATAAAAATGAAATATATTCAAATAAATGTGGCTGTCATCAAGAATCAGAACAAAGAAACGTTTATGTATGTTATAATACTTCACGCGGGTTTTAGAATTAGGAGTGGTAATTTAGGCCATGAAAATAATATTCGATTTAAACTTAAAAGGTGAACAGTTAACGAAGATTTCATAAAAATCCTTAGATTTTTTAACTAGGAGAATAAGAACAAAACTTGTTAATCATCAACGTTGTTCACATATTATAACCATCTTCTTAAAGTGTATAAATCTCACAAAATCAATATTCGCTGGATAGAGTTAGCGTATCATTGCATGCATCTTGTTGGAAAACCAGTATTTTTCATGGACATAGAAAATTAAGACGACTTAAAAAACAAAAGAGAATTAATTTCCATATACCAAATTAAAAAGTTCTATCGTTGAATTATTTATGATTGAATTTGGTTTAGATCTAGCCGTTTCAATTTAAAATTAAGGTCAACAGCACATATTTTTTTTATTATATTTCAAAGTTAAAGCTTCAAAATATGAAAGTTAAAAGATATTGTTTTGAAGCCTTTCTGATTGTTAAATTGAAAAATATATGACAAGAAATCGTCAGTCGAGTTCAGAAAAAAATCGGAATAAATTCTAATTTTTGGAATTTTTTGTAAAATTATGAAAAGAGTATATCAATAATAAATTGACCAACTATTTAGAGATGTTGATGCTTATTTTAAACTTATATACGCGTGCGTATATACATAAATAGTACGTGATATGCATGCTTTAATAAATTTTACGAAGCGGTCAAAAATACCCGAAACTTACTTATGGTAAAATTTGTATGAAAAACCAAAAATGAATGTCTAAAGAATTAGAATTTGTGCTCATGCCATCTTTACAGTTCGCTTTAAGAATGAAACAATCTAGAAATTTTGTATGCAGTAAAATTAAGGTTCAAGCTGCATACTTAAAATATAAAAAACAAGAATATATCCATGTTTTGGTGATTAAAAATAATAAATTTTCAAATATAAATTTAGCTTAAAAGTGTCGTTTGATAGGAAGGAAGAGATATCATACGTCTATTTATCTTCAAATGGAAAGAATTGAAGTTCCCAGAATATTCAAAATGACAACTAACGCCCAGTTTCATCGATCGACAATTCATATTGTCTGCAACAACCCAAAAATTATAACAGTTGAAAATTACTCAATGCAGCACTTCAGAAAATATGTTTTTAGAATTATCAAGAAATGAGGGTTATGATGGCATAAATTTCAATCTAACAGGAAAATTTTTGTTAAAATCCTTAAAGGAAACATTTTTGGCGCCGTGGTCAAAGTTCAAGAATTGAAGATATGTTGACAGACAAGGTGCTTTAAGAACATGGTTTTTAATGAAGGCGATATTTAGGTATTATTTACCTTTAAGATTTCTGGATTTTGCAAGCTGAGAAACTTTTTCTGATTTCGGCACTAATCATTTAATGCTGTGTACTTTCGAAGTTTATAGAGTCACTGATTTTGGCGGTTTCCAACATGGCTACAAAAGAGCATGCCTCGTCCATATCAGCAAAGTTTAAACCAATTATACATTCCTATTATAATGACACGAATATATGTGTTAAGGTGTGTAAAAGATACCTTTCCTTCAAAGCTTATAAAATATGGTCTGAAAAGGTTGAAAATGAAATCATAATATAACGTTTCGTCGTAGAAAAAGCGATTTTTCTTCATAATGTAGGATGAATTACCTTTAATGAAAAAAATCTAATTCGATGAACTTTGTTTATTGATTCTTCAACTAAACACGCCACGCTTGTATCCTTTTGTATATATCTTAAATGTTTTGGTTTTAGAGAAAAGTAAACTTCCACGACGGCCAGACAGATTATCTGTTTATTTTAATTTTCGCAGACCTCTTCCGAAATAGGCAATAATTTTAGAATTCTATCAGTCTCTGACTTCGTTAATAATTTGGATCCAGAGCACATGGCAGGGTAGTTGACGTTTTGCAATAAAAAAATTCGCTAATTTTCGGTGAAATTTTCGAACAGCATCAGCGACACAATAATATATTTTTAGTTCAAAATCAAGGTACGTAATCATTTAAAAAATAAGTTGATAAATCTGAAAATTCATATCAATTTATGAGTAAATTCAACATATTTTTTGTTTTGAAGTTAATTTTTATGGAGTCGATATCTGATGCGAGTTTTTTTATTACGCCAATGCGCATACGAAAATTCACGTGTCATGATCATAATATTGAAGTTGAGCTATTCATAGTTGATTAAAGTAAAATAGCATCCAAAAAAGATTGTTAAAACGATAATTTTCCAGGCTGTCACCTCTGCAAATGGATTATGCCTTAAATATGAGATAATTAGGTGTTAATTACAATTCGTTTGATGGCTTAATCTGCTATCTTTGAGTAGAATATGGAATTTAGAACTGCATTTATTCAGAGTTTTTGTGGGATTTCAACGAAAAATTGATTAACCTTTAACTTAATAAAATTATAGCGCTTTAATCTTTGACCTTAGAAATCACGAAATTTGTCTCACCTCAACCTAATTGACACTTAATAACCTTTTATCTACAAATCAACATTAAAATCTTTTCCTTTTACATTTATAAAGGATGTAAAGTTAAGATGGGTTTGACCGCATAATTCAGCCACCGCATTAAAACGCAAGATAAAATAAATTTTACTGTCGTTAAATCTATCCTACAATCGGTCGAAAAATTTAATATAATACCATTTTTGATAAATTCTATTTTATGAAGTGAGTTTCCGATTTTAATTATTTTAAAAGCACAAAATTGTGTTTTTATTTCATGTTCATTTTACTGTGGGTTTTGTCTGAAGAGTCCCATTACAAAATTTTAAGTCAAATATGTGTATAGTAATGACGATAAAAATGCGCTTCGATACAGTTCATGCGCCGATTAAGTGATTAATTTATAACTAGGCAGCAATTATTAATGAAACATGTATCTATCTCGATTGAGCCTCGAAATCAATTTGAGTGAAATTAGCGTATTATTTTCCATATCCTTTTATAAAAAAGGCTGTATAACTAATTTTGGAGTTTGAATATAGTGTATCATTGACTTATTGAAAAATCTCTAATTTAATTACGGGACATTTTGAGCTGATTCCATATACGAGATTTTTATTTACGATTTAATCTTTCTAAAACGACTGATTATGTTTCATACGTTATCGTTGTCACGTTAGAATTATTAATACTGATTTTCATAATTAAGTACAAATATTTTAAATAAAACTCTACAAAAATCGTGCCACAATTAATATTAATATTGCGATAATTTCTAAAATTAAGAAAACATAAAATATGTTCTACTATTACATTTTGAGAACGAGGTATATTTATTTATATTGCGCATGCTTCCAGAGCGTAATTAGAAAGTATAATTTTTGATTGAATATACAAGCGTTGGTTCATTGGATGCTCCATGTATTTTTAAGAAATAAAATCTCAATGTGTAACTTCACTTTTCGTTCAATTTTCGTTTGTCTATATTTAGAGTTTTGAAAGTATCTACGAAAAATTCCCTGCTTTTTCCCAGCCTAATTTTATTAAATTTACATTATCTTATGTTAAAAACCTATTAAATTTTCAATCTTATATGGCTAATTAATATGCTAATAAATGTTGACCATCGCCATTATGCGATTAACAGTTATAGACAGGTTCCCAAGAAGATTATACTATGGAACGATAAATGATAAAATATTTTTAAATTATTTTTATTATCTTTAGAAAACGTCTCAAAGTAATTTTGAACGAACATAATATTTTCTAGGTATTCATGATGCTTTTTTGTTTTTCGTTGTTTATTCAAATTGAAGACTAAATTTTCTCTGTTTTAAAATGAAAATTTGAACTCGCATTGTTCAACTTTAGGATATTTGAGAATTTCTAAAATTAGTGAAATCGAAACTCTGTTCGTTAAAAAGGTTTGTATTAAAGTTAGAATATGCATTTTACGATGGTAGATAAGCCAAGTTTTCATTTTTTACCTTCAAAACTTTATGATAAACCTTCAACGTTTAAAATATTTCTGGTGTACGAAAGTACACTTAAAGTGGGAACTCTTATTTCACCTATTTCCTCAATATTAAAACACGATGAAAGTTGGTTTTACTGATGATTATCAGCCCAGTACTTCTTATAATCCTCGAATATTGACTATCTGTCAGAATCTTGTCAAAGTTAGCAAGTAGAATAATTTAATTCCTGTGGCCTTATTAAAACTCTACTTAAACATTTAAACTACCTTTAGAAATCTAAAACAAATAGAAAAAACAACTGAATGAGAAAACTTTTGGGCTTAAAAAACTGGGATATTTCATAAATATAAATTGATTTAAGAAAGTTTAAACCGCGATTTTCACAACTAATTACCTGTTAGACTCCAGTTTGTTGTTGAGTTTAGTGTCAGCTCAAATTAGTTCAAATTTTTCCTATTTTTATACGCTCCTCCATTCATTGCTCCTAAAAACCTTCGAAAGAATATATATTTTACAATGCCCGGTTAAATTACATGTTAATTTACGTGGAGGGCAATATCTAACTTTGTCAATTTTTCATAATAAATGTACAATTTAAAAGAATGAGTAATATTAGAAATATTAATTTTGTTAAAATTTATAATTATCCACATTAAAGCTTCGATTGGCGCGTATATTAAGAAATGTAAAATAATAAAATCAGTTTGATGCCCCTCTATATTTTTATATTTTAGTCTGTTCATTTTAAATATAATTTCATTTAATCGTGAATAGGTTGTATTTACTCATTTGAGCGTTAATTGAAGATAACAGATTTGTGAATTGGTAATACTAAGAAAGTATATATAATATTTAAAATCTAAAAACCAAATTCTCTCATTGTGTCATTATTTCAACCAACAGTTTTCATTTAAACGATTTATATTCAAAGGTAGAATGTTGAACGTTTTAATACTCGAAACTCAATTCGTTCATTTTAAATAAAGTTAATCTCGGCAAAATATGTGAATGTATGCCAAAAAACTGATGAATTTATTTTAAAAATAAATTAACAGAAAATTCGTACAAAGCTGCGCGCGCCTCATTCGCAAGACTTTTAACATAAAGAACTGTAAAAGCTTCCAACAAATCAAAACTGTTCAGGGGAAGATTTCAATATCCAGTACCTTGTATTTTACATAATTTAAAAATATATTTTTAAATAATGACAAAATTTTTTTTTTATTTCTCTCTTATTCATACATCATTAGTTATAGCCATATCAATTATATTATCAATCCAAAGATACGATCTTTCCCCAACACTGTACGACTGGTTTGAATTTGTTTTGGCTCTAACAGATTTTGGATTCGATACGAAACTAACAATTTTTGTATTCAACATGAACTTTTCCAAACATCCATTAAGTGCCGATTCTGAAGGTAAAATAAATGTTTAGCACAGAAAAATATAAAATGTTGTGAATCACATTCACAGCTTGTCCGCTGCGATGGAGGTGCACAAAGTACAAACACACAATAGTGGTAGGCCCGATACCAGGTTCGAAGATAGTAAAATGCCAATCGAAAAGGTAATAAAATCTTTCGAAAATAGATATTAATAATTATCTTTTGTTTAACAGAAAAATATTCGTGTATTGAAACAATGATCGAGGCCTCTATTGGTTCTGAATCAATTGTAGATTGTTACATTATCTGCGAAATAGTTATACATAAATCTAAACCTATCAGGGGTCCTGGGTTAACCGTTTAAATGGACTAGGCTAAATAAGGCGAGCTCAAATATAACAGTTGAATGATCACAAAGGTCGTATTTGCCGTGAACTAGCGAGCGTTTCCTTTTCAAGATTACATCTCGAGGTGCAAATACCCTCATGCCAATAAGCATAGAAAATACCAGGCCTGGAACGACAGTCATGACAGATTTTTGTTGGTTTAATAGTTCTATATCGCTTCATGAGTACAGCTATCAAAGAGTTATTCATTGCCTAAATTTCGTGGACTTTCAAAGTGGTGCTCACATGCAAACAATAAAATTAATCTGTTTGCAGATCAAACTACAAC
Organism: Neodontobutis hainanensis; assembly: GCA_024349245.1. Lineage (NCBI taxonomy): Eukaryota > Metazoa > Chordata > Actinopteri > Gobiiformes > Odontobutidae > Neodontobutis > Neodontobutis hainanensis. Next base: position 76,047 of record JALDNG010000489.1, on the reverse strand, counting down.
TTTCTGAATCTCATTCAAGATATGACAGCCTCTGTTTATACCTGGGGAAATATTTTTGGAAATAAATAGTTTATCGAAAAGGAGCGAGTTGATTCGATACTTTTTTAAATATCTATCAAAATGAAGTTTTCGTTTTGGTGATTATTCGAATAAAGATGTGAATTTTAAATTTCTAAATTATATGTCGTATTTGTAACATTTGTTTCTTCATTAAAATTGCCATTAATATCTTCTGGATCTATTTCTTATTTGACAGTTATAAAAATACATCGAAATATGTTTTACATGATGATTTGTATCAGGATTATCACGATATATCGACCAACATTTAATTTCCAACAATCAACCTAATATGTGTAAAAACGATATGTAAATGGCAAAATTTTAAATAATATAAGATACATAAACTTAAAAAATGAGTTTTCTATCGAAATAAACACCAAAATGTACGTTTTCGCTACAAATTATATAAATTATCACTCTTGAACGAAGTAAAATTTTCCTGCTCAAGAAAATTTTATACGAATGAGAGGTAAATAAAACCGCATTCTTGTGATCTTCTAGAAGTATAAATCTAGAATATGCAAAAAACAATATGTAGGAAAGGAAAATCTTCTCCTGATCTGAATCTCGATTTTATCATGGTTAGTGGGTTTATAAAGTGCATTTTGTTTAAATTAATAAGATATAGGTTCGAAGAGTGGTTTACATATTCTCAAAAATTATGTTCAAAGATAAGATAAGTTTATCAATCAATAAAAAAACGAGAATAATAAATGTCCGTTTTTGATGTAAATTGGTGATAGAAAGTTTATCATTAACAAATTTGAATATTTTTGAAAAATACAAAAATAAACTGCTAAAAATAACATCTAAAGGGATATTTATGCGAGAAAATTTTTAGCGTACATGTATGATATAATCACTTACTTACTAACTCATCTTCGAATAATACTTTGAAATTTTCAATATTTAGCAAAGCGCATTTGTATACGGCAACAACTTCTCAATTTTATATTCTTATCATATCGACGATTTATAGTTATATTATGATCTTTTAGAATTTCTGAATATAGAAGGACAATACGATCACCATTTCAAATGATAGTTAACTAGATTAAAAATAGCACAAACGCACAAAGAAAATACACTTAATACGAGAAGATTTTTCAATACTAATCAGGCTAAAAACGACTTTTGAAAACTACAAATAGATCGGAAATAGTGTTGGCATAATAGATTTACGGAAAACGACGGTCGGTGCCGAATGGAATCATCGTAGAAGATTTCGTGAATAATCGAAGTAATATAAGTTGAAAAAATTATGAACGGAAACATGCCCATGAAGCAACAGTAAAAATGTTTATACAATGTGATAAGTTCACTTTTTCATATATAAATGACGATAAATGAATATTTTTTTATAAACTCACAAAAGTTTTTATTTGGCTTTTTTATCTAGATTTATCTGATAATTAATTTTAAAAGAACCAGACTAAAATAAAATATTATAAATTCATTTTTAAAGTCAATAAAAGGTAGCGCAGAAAAATACTTCTCTATTTCAGTTGTATACATTTATTTTAACATTAAGTTTTATTATTTATATTTTAATGAAACATTCATCCTTAAACCTGCTTCCTGTGATTATCTTTGCTATCATAGATTATTTTATTCGATATTTGTCACATTTGAGTTGATATTGATACGTTTTCTGCTCGATTTAAAAATATCAACAAAAGTTTTGAAAGAAAACGGAAATCTTTGTTCAAAATACATAAACTAGAAAAATATGACGGTTAGACTGTTGGTATTTAGGATTACGCGCGCGTATATTAGTTTGAAAGATTTATGTAAAAATAAACTGATTTTATAAAAATTCATGGTTTTAAGTGTTTTGGGTTGTTTTGGAATTAAGTATTTGTGCTCATATCTCGGTTACAAATAGAGTCAAAATTATTAAGATGGACGTTTTATATAATTCACTTATTTTTGTTTTTGTTTCGCCTAAAACATACCCATGGATTATATTATCAGGTTTAAAGAATTATAAATAAATTGACGACAACTTAGCTGCTTTTTCAAAGATAAATTATATATACGACACGAGAGGTTGTTTATACGTCGAACTCACTCCCAAATATTTGAAGCACGACAAAAGATATACTTGCAGTTTAAACTTGTATGTTTCGAGCATAATTAAAAATATAAAAATATCGTCGTGTTACGGTTTTTAAGGAGAGCGGTCGCGGCTTATTATTGGTTGGAGTACTTTTACGTCATTGCACTGTTGAATAGAATTTAAGAACATACATAAATGCTTTTTGGTTAGAATTTCTCGATAAAATGATAAATATGATTGTATAAACCTAAAACGACCTCACAAAACAATTGTGGAATTTCTGAAAAGTTAAATTTATAAACCAATATCAAAAAACGAAAACATAACATATTCAGAAATACGGCCTTTTATGGACTAATTTAAACAGATACAATATAGTTAAATTTATGGATGATTCCAGTGATTCATCCAAATGAAAGGTGAAGCGAGTATTCGTAAAATGATTGAATCATTGGAAATTAATACGTTTTAATGAAATTATCCCACTTTAGAAGGTAGTATGAAACTGCAGGATTTGAAAATGATGATTCGGCCAGAGTCAAGCTAAAGACCGATCTACGCTCATTTGGGAGCTACCCACTCGATCACTCTTCTGTCCATTCAACCAGGCATACATTTCTCTCAGTAAACATGTTGAGAATTAAATTTTTAATACAGGGATTTGCATCCATTTTCGTCAATTTTTCATTCAATTTCGTCAAAATTTTTTTAATAATTAAAATTTATATTTAAAAAACAAGGGTTTTATGCGCAAATAGTCTGTATATATAGTCATAGAAATTAATTTTATTAATCATTTTTTCTTCGCGATTCAACGATCTTCGTATATATTGCATCATGTTTCGCCAGTATCCTGAACAATCGTCAGCTGATATTGAATTCCCGCACTCTGTTATCAAATTCATAAACACGCTTTCATTTTGTGGTGCTGCATATTTAACAAAATCCTTCCATTTCGCAAAACAGTTCTCAATTGGGTTGAGAAAAGGTGAATAAGTAGGAAGATACAAAAGAATATATCCATTATTTGCGATTATTTGTTGAATAGAGGCACTCTTATGAAATGGGACATTGTCCATTATCAATACGACTCTATTCATATTTTTGCTGCCAATTTCAACCATAAATCTCTCCATATATTGGCCATAACACAATGTATTATACGCAGTTAGAAGTGTTTCAAAATTTTCAACACCGATCCTGCTAATTGCGGCACATAGAGAAACATTACGCGATCTTAATCCAGGCGACGAGAAAATTGCCGGTTCTCCTTTTTTTAGAGTATCCTCTACAAGCTCGCATTGTTGCACATAATCCCGCTTCGTCAATGAATAAAAATAGGCGATCATCTACTTCTTCGAGTAATTTCATAAAAGCAGCAGCATATTCATATCTTAACTCAATTGTTCTGGCATCATTGCCTCGTTCAGGTATTAAACTTGTTCGCTTTAGAGTATAATGGAAATTTTTTAATGTTCGACAAATTGTGGATTTCGAAACCGAAATATTAATTGTGGCTTGATTGTTTTGAATGCCTTTTAAGGTAACACGGTCATTTTCATCAACCATGTTTTTATTGATAAACACGTCTCTTCGTTTAACTTTATGTTTCTTGGCCCACGGGGATTTGCCAATATATTTCCAGTTGTCCGATATTACAATATTACACTTGATACTGTTGTTCTTTTAAAATTAAACCATTCTGCTATCTCGGATGCCGTTTTTCCTTCGTTGTATTTTACTATTATTTGATTCCGTTCTTCTGCTGTTAACTTTTTTTTGTTCATAAAATAAATAGGTATTAAAATTATTAATAAAAAAAATTTGACGAAAATGGATGCAAATCCCTGTACTAATTGAAATTTAAAAATGGCGATGCGCACTGAGTAATGTCGGATTCTCAATTTAGTTAATCGCTATATTTTGAAATTAACTTAATGACATTTCAGTAAATTTTCCAAATAATTTTAAATATCTGATACTTCAAAGTCAAAACAAAAAATGTACGTTTAAATAACAATAAATTATTTTTCAGGGCTATTTTGAAATAATTCAAAATAATAAAATGTTAATTTTATGAGTATTTTATAAATATGTAATTGATAACGATCCCTTACAGTAAGCTAAATTGTACTGTTGAGAATATTTTAATGACTTCTCAATTTTCAATTTACTAAACTAGAAAATGAGAAATATGAACAATAAGCTTATGAAGATTTGTTTAAGTTAGTGGTTATTCTCGTTTTTGGACTTAAAGGCACAAAATTATTAAGCTATTTAATGGTTTGAGACACACATGGATGAAAAAGTATCGATTGCTTATTAATTAGTCATTACCCAAAAAACCTCAAAATATTTTGATGTATCAGTAAAGGCGTTTATCAAAAATGTTGGCGTGTATACATTCTATCTGGGATGGTTTGTTATTTTTGCTTATGATTATTTGACGCTTATTTGGTATGCAGTGCGTCTAGACTAATCTAAACCTGGTTGTTCTACCGTACGCAAAACATAAAATACATCCATCTAAAGTCAACAAATTTGGCTTTTATTTTCATGCAACTATTTATGAATTTGTCAGTGGGACGTAATTTCAATTATTCTAATTGAAATATTTCAGATGCTTTTGAATATTACTTACTTAAGTAAGCTACAGATTAGAGAGAAATAAAAAATTAGGAGTGTCGTTAATTTTGGGAAATCCGAGTGCTCGCGTAAGTTAATAAAGTGAAAGTTGGAGGATTTTGCTATTTCGTTTCAAACGAAATAAAAATTTTGATTTGTAATTATATTTCATAATTTTCGGAAAAGGCTACATATCTTCCACCAATTTTGAACTTGCCAATTGAATAACTCCTTTCTCAATGACTCAGTATCATGGAAATTTAGCGTGTTATACCAACCTGAGTATAAGAATGTAAAATAAGCTCTACCGTTGGCTCACATTTTCGATTTACATCGGGTTTAATTTTTACATTCATGACATTACTGCCCGAAAATATTCGGAAAAACGCATGAATTATATTTTTGATATTGTGCAACGTTAAAAATAATTTTAACCCATGAAATATTTCATTATGCTTCAATCAAATAAAATTTATGAGATGGAAAGTAGAAAATAACTCAGCTTATTATGTCGTGCGCACTCCAGTCTAATTTAACAATTGTACATTAATTTCCCTTTAAATTTAAGATACGCAATAATTTTCGAAAGTATGAAAGAAGAGAGCAGTAATAACTGTTCGAAAAACAAAAAGTATTTTTTAATTATTACAGGCGTTATAAGGTTCTTCTACTTGCAACTGGCAGTGTAGCGGCAATAAAACTACCTGAACTAGCTGGAAAATTAAATGTGGAAGTATTCTGTTTATTCTTAAATGTTCGATGTTAAAATTGTAATTACTGAAATTGCAAAAAATTTTATTCCTGATGAATTTCGATCAAAATGTTTACAAGATTCAGATAATTTCAAAGTATGAAAAAAATTAATGAAAAAAATTCCTTTATCATAATTGTTCAAAAACAAATAAATAGAAAAACCAAACTAATGTCCGATATTAATTTAATACCACATTTATATTCTGTCTATTAACTATCACCAATACTGAATGTATTTATGTCACTACATAGCATTAACTGTATTTCTAAACAAAAATATATATTTAATAAATACGAGGAAATTTACTCGCCCTATTTTTAATCACTCACTTTGTGAACATTTAGATAACACAAAAATTTTTTCCCTGGTATCAAATATTGGCGCGTGCGCGAACACTTAAGCACCGTTTTTATACATGCTACTTTCTTAGCATAAGAAAAAATTATTTCCCGTGAATTTTAGAAAATTTTTATTTAAAAATAAAAGAATGTTTCTATCTTATTCTCATCTTTTTTTCTGTTCATGCACATAAGTTAGGTGTATCGTGTATATCTAACTCTTCATTAAAATTATTCAATAAGAATCAACGATTAATTTTCTAACTCAACAATTATCATCAAACATAGATCCACTCAAGAGTCTTAAATTTAAAAAATTAGTAGAAATAAAATGTTTAAAATATTTAAAATAATAAATCTATGGAGTTCGGGCCTAAAAAGTAATGTTTTATGTCTTAAAATAACTTGTAGTACTTGCAAAGATAACGTTTTTTGGTATTATAACAAAATATAAATTAATATCATTATAAATCTGACGAGAAGTACCGATTTAGGATCAAATCGAAGGATATTTATGTAGAATAATTTTAAATTTTTCACGTGAAACATTTTCTAGTTTTCGTAGTCGTGGTCAATCCGATTGGCGTAATAAAAATATATAGAATGAATTTTTAAATTCTGGGGCGATTTTTCGCTACGCAGTATAACACTAAATATTATAAAATTAATAATCAAAAGAATTTAAATGTGAAAAAGCAACCGTCTAGTTTTAAATTGTAAAAATGTGGAGCTTATGTCATTAAAAATTTTTACAAATAGCGCGCCTGCTCAAATATATACATTATTTACACCTTAATTATTGGTCTCTAAAATAATTTTAGTCAAAATGTGTTAATTTCTAAGAGTAAATGCAATATAATTTCCTAAAAACTAAGAAAATTATTAACTACAGATAAGCGTTGGTAATTTTTATGATGGGTGTACCTCAATTTTAACTCTGTCATAAATCCATTTATATCGTTCTTTCTACAACTCTTTATCCATGGTAATCGATTTTCTCATTACTTTTGAATCATTCTTGCTTGGTATCAGTATAAACATTTGGCTTATCTTCAACAATTATCATGTCTAATAAAAAATTATATTCTTCAACAAAATTCGTTCATGTTGCATACTCCATGGCCGGTAAGAATTCTCGATTTAAAAAGATGATGATATCTTCAATAATGCCGTTTAATGTGAATAGTTATATGATCTATTTCAGTCAGTTTCATATCGTTTATATTCGCATATTTTCAAAAGAATAATTCTATTTTGATGATAATTTAATAAAAAATTGGCATAAATTGAATTTGACTGGTGTTTTATCTTTGAATTATTGTCTTGTATTTGAATAGCACCTTGTATATCCTAAGAATATCTATTTTTCAATCGACTAAATGATTTATATAACAATAAATATCAAGAATTTCGAAACTATTTAACGAAGTTGTTTTGACAGCATCCCTTCTATTCCGATAAATTTACCAAATTTTAAAAAATTACATGAGATTTCGTCTTTAAAACATTTGTAAAAAGTCATCTTAAAGTGTTCTATTTGCAGTTTCGGAATTGTAAACTGTTTGTTAGAGTCTTTCGACAGATTGATGCACTCAACACTGAGTTCGAACATACGACCAAATAAGCTTTTAGACCTTTAAAACGAGGCTAACTAGTGAAAAAAAAGTAAATTCAGCCAATTTTTATTTTAAATGTTGAGGTATATTTTACTTTAAATTGGTTCATCTAACGTTAAAAACTTTTCACAAATTAAGTAAATTCCAAAAACTTTGTTCTTTTCAGATTCGTCAAACGATTTTAAAAACAATTTTGACATTTTTTTATTTTTAGTTACATGTTAAAATGGTGTAAATCAACGAAAAAAATTAAAACCTGTCAAGGACTACTAACGATAGCTAGAGACCTCACAAAATTTTTTTTTATTTAACGTGTGGCAGATCCAATGTGTATTACTTGGGAAATTCTTCAAATGGAAACATTTTATGGTCGTATAAAATAAGAATCCTTAATTAATGAGCATAAGGTTGGTTATATTTTAGACACCGATTTATTAAAAAACCATATAATAACTTTCAAATTTAACAGACGTTCGATTACAAATATATGAATTTTCATAATTTGGCATTTTATGGATGTTCAGAAAGAAAAATAAAAATTTCCCCTTATCGTAACATTTATAAATGTAACGGCTCCTAAGCTAAAAAATTATCACATCCTCATCATTAAATTCAAAATAATTAACATTTTTGAGCAAATGAATGATTTTTAGATGATGAGTACAAAGATGTTCCAACATAATTTTATTGTTACTCAATGAATTTATTTTGTATTTTTGAATTTAACTGATCACGTTATTATCTATAATAGTAAAGAATATCAATACAAGTGAGAAAATATCTTCTACCTAGTATAAGTGATGTGAAATATATAATAAGATAATGGTTCGAAATTCAGGCAAATTTCAAGAGTAAAAACGAAAAGTGTATTTTCATCTCCGAGGTTAAAACTTATGTAATATTTCGAGTAGTCGTATAAATATTTTGTGATAAAATTACTGCTTCGTAAATTATTCACTCTAAAAGAAGAAAACTGACATCGTCATAAGCCCAAATTTACTGAAGAAACTTTTTTCTGTCTTAACAGAAATCAAACAACCGTAAACATATACTTGGTTTTTTACACAGTTCAAATAAACGAGATCTATAGACCTAGAATCTCATTCATAAAACTTATATTCTCGCCTTTATATACTAGTTATTTATTCCAGAGTGAGCATTAATGTCATGATTTATTTCTAAAAAATGATTTGATTAAGTTGTCATGATTAGTTCTTTAAGTCAAGCTTTAAAAGTTCAAAAAACTTATTAAAGTTTAAACACGTCATTTCTCTTTGAAAATACTAAAAGATCAAGCAATCGTTTTGACCATATTACAGAACATTTTAGCTTCATCAAAAATTTAATTTTCTAATTTGGTCAACAATAATCTGGCCTCTACTTGAGAATATACCTTTGTCGACATATTTTCTAAATCGTTAAACAATCATGCTTTTCATTCAAACATAAATTAATATTTTTAATTTTTAAAAAATTATTTTCAACCTTTTGACTCAAAAACTAATATAATATTCTTTTGAAACTTATATCTATGTTGTGAGTTAAGCTTTAGTGCTGGAAGACGATGGGAGATGCGGTCCTTCACGTGGAGGTGTTAACTGTAATTTAAACAGCTGAGCAAATGGGCTGACTGCGTAGTGATTGCTCCTCTCGACGCTTGCACACTTGGGAAAATCGCCAGTGGAATATGTGATAATTTACTGGTAAAATTTTTAGCGATAATTTTATACGGAAGTTGTTCGAGCGTTTCCACTAAGCAAGCCATTAGTCTTCTGTTTGGCCATGAACACAAACATGTACAACCATCCTATAACAAACCAACAATTAAACCTTTTGAAATCGTGGGGATACGTTGAAATAGAACCAGTTTCGAAACGCTTGGCGTGCGGAGACTATGGTTCACATTTCATAATTTAGGAATGGGTGCAATGTGCTCCACAGACGATGTAATACAAAAGCTGAAGATGATTTTTAAACAACATTAAAATATTTATTTCCAATTTTTGATAAGTTGAAATAAAAATAAAATTATTATAAATATATTATTCTAAGTAATATGATTAAATTTAACAAATAGAGTTCTTCGGATTAAAAATTTAAGTATTTGCAAGATATACTTCAACTATATTTATTATGTCGTTAATATGTAGATGTAACAAACGAGTTTTAAAATAAATTTAAATGTATAATATTTAAACATACACGTTTGCATATAAAATTTTCAAATGAATTTCAATAATATTGATCGTTTTCTTAAATATTTTGTCCTTATCGATAAATAATGAAAATTTACATGATATCACTTTGATAAAATTATTTTTTGGTTTTAAAAATTATCTAAAATTTTTTATAAAAATATTTCCTTGTATGAAACGCCAATTCAAAATGTACTTTTCGATTAACTATAAAATCTTACCATTTACTTATGCGTAACATAATTCAACCCCTGAATAATATATTTGAGGCGATCTCATGACACGGGTGAGCCTCCTTGGCTTTTTGAATTTTGGGATCGCCTCGTAATTACACTTTAACCTTTTGAAGAGTTTGTTAAAATAAATTTTCGGCGGATTTACACAATATATCTGATTCAGTATAAGGACAGGATTTTGATGAATTTAATGTAGAACGGAAAATCGAAAATTTGTTCTGGCTTGTTTATCTTTAAAGGAAAGCTGTCACCTTGCTTTTATAATTTTCAAAATAATTTAAAATAATTGTTTTTCTGAAATTTATTTTCAAAATATTTTCATTTTATTTACCCGCGAGAATTTTCCTTTTAGTTGTCATCCATTTATAACATAAAATTAAAAATTATCGTTGTTCAAACTTGTTATTATGTGAATCTTAAACTCGATAAACGATTAAGTTCTTATCAGTAGCGTTACCTGGCCAAGAGGAACCACGTTTTGTCCTTCTTTCTGAATCGCATAGGAAGAAGGGGCTACCAAGATGTGTGTCCTATTCATCAGATTCGGATTTAATGCAATGTCTCAATAGCTCTCTGAGAATTGTGTTTTTTTCCAAATGGCTGATTTGTCGATTGAATGAATTTATTTTATCAAATAGAAAATTAGAAGTATTTCATTTATGTTGAATATAATTTGTGAGTTTTGTGTGAGACAATCTTGTCGGGAGGCCAAAAAAAGAAGACTCAAATTAACTGTGCTTCGGCAGTTAAATTAAATTTGTTGTTTCGAAATAGAGGCTATCTTCACCAACTTTGTAACATAGTCCACTTATTTAACAATAAGCTCAGCTTGGATTAATGAGATTTTTTGATATTTTAAACAAGTAAAGAATTACAATTATTTAACACATTCTTCAATGTCTTTATTGATTATTGACCAAAAAACTTTCGTTCAGTGTCAGTAGTTTTCATAGTACTTATTATGAGAATCTGATTTTCAGTATGAATCAGATATAATTTTGATGCAAAGTTATAAGGAACAACTTGAGAATAGCCATCCCTCACAATTCGTATAAAAGATCATTTTCAACTCCAAAATATTTGTGTCTTTTTTATTAATCGTAGCTTTCCGCAGAGTTATTTGTGTTCGAATTTCATTCTCATTTCTTGATATATGTTCCAAAGCAGCTATTGATAGTGAAAAAGCGCTTCAGACTGTATTATATATTACTTTAATATATTTAACACAATGGTGGAATCGTTAAATTTCTTTACGCCACATAGGTCGTCACTTTCTTTGATCATTAATTTTAATGCATCTAATAGGAGGATTGCGATCAGTGATGAGACCTAAGTATTTGTCGTTTAAAAAGGGTCCAAATTTCCTGAATTTGACGAGAATGGCAAAACACGCCTTGTCAATCGTAAATTATTTAACTTTTTTTTGACGCAAAGATTTTATTTGAAAATGCCAAAGCTATTTACGTTACCTCTACACATTCCTCCAAAAGAGCACAAACTGTCTTTTTCTGATGTTTCGCACAATAGGATTTACGTCAAGAAATCTGAGTGGATGGGCACATTACATATTTTTTAAAGCTCCAGACGAAAGATGGTTTCCTTCATTCCAACTAGATCTCTCGTTTGAACTTAATAACCTATAAAGCTGTTCTTTTTTCTTTTCAATTCGGATATGAACATTTTGCGGATTCTCTTGCTTTTTTTAATCGAGTATCTCCTTTATTTTATCAAAGTGTGGTTTAACTTTAAGTTCTAACACTATATAACCGTGGTAATTAATTTATTGTTTGTAGAAATGGCCTTTATCTGACCTCACTTTTAATCCACGTTCGTGAATTTGTTTGGAAACATCTTTCCAATCTGAAATGTATGTTATTTTGTCCGTTGATAAGCAATTATATCGTCCCGATATGCCATAGCAGAGCAAAATCCATTCCAAACAACGTCAATAAGTCTTTGAAATGTTGCCGGACGTTGTACAGCTCGAAAACCATTCATTGAATTCTCTCAACCAAAGACCTGGTACCGGTGATAAATCTGTATATTTCATAGATTCAGTGCTCAGCTCGACCTGCCAACAACCATTTTTCAAAAAATAGTTAAAAATTATCAGACTGTTAATAGTCGATCAAAAATGGCGTCTCTCACGGCCAAAGTTTATTTATCTTTCAGCAGTTATTCAATCAATTTTCTGAAATCAACAGTGTATGAATCTGCTTGACATTATATTGCCACATACTATTTGAACAAAGTGAATGCCTTCAGTGGTCAGAAAGAATTATATGTTTGATCAAAAAATCAAACTGCTGGGTAATTTCATTCTATCCGATAATTCATGGCTATGCTATGGTATTTTTATTATCTTTTTCACATCATTAACCGTGATGCGATGTTTAACAACGTTTGTTCTCCCAAAATCATATCCACGTGTTGAAAAAAGACAGTGGAATTCCCAAATTAAAGCCAATTCAAGAGACGAAAAATCAAAAAATGGGATTTACGCGTGATTTTCTTGAAGATCAGAACACTCAAGAGCAAAATTCATTCTTTCCTCAGAGAAAAGCATGATATGTATGCATAGAAAGCATCAAAAATAAACTTCGTGACCACTTTAAATTTCCACTGAAAAGTAAAATCTAAAATTCGTATTTTGAGATCTACTTAGCCCGCTATATTTACAAAGGTTCCATCAACTCAAATACGATGGCGACATTTGTTTCTTTTATCAATTCTGAATTTACATAATTTTTTTGTGGATCAAGAGTGAGGTAAACCTATCAGGGATCGTTCGAAGGTTTACGCCTATGAAGGTCTTTAGTAAAGCTCTTTTCAGGGCTTCACCCACTCGGCGCCATTTCTAAGGGTAAACACAAGTTATTTAAAGGTGTTTGACTCTCGCCCTCTATTCAGCCGATTAAAGTGACCTTAATTATGTGGAATTAACTTTCTGGGAACAACTTACAAGATAACTGCAAATCAAACTTATATTTGTTCCAGTGCAGGTGAAGTAATTTATCTTTTTGATTTTATATATTAAACCTAATGATAAATTTAAATCGCTTATTTTTGAAAATGTACTTTCGATGCAAAGATGTATAAAAATAAATTTATTCTGTGCTTGTCTGGTTTATTATATATCAGGCAAATGAAAGCGATATGTCCCCGTGAGTTTTATCTTTGACAGAGGGCTGTTCCTCCACAGTCTTCATTTTGATGGGCTCGCAACTCGTATTGCTTACAACAATCTCGTTCATGATCGGAAGCCTGTTAAAGGATTTCATTTTTGAAGTGCTGTTCGAATTTCTTTAAAGTCTGCTTTGTGGCTAGGTTCTTCATTCTTCTGGGAAGATTGAAGATTCCACTTATGCTATTAGTTTTATGTTCTTATAACCAATCGTTATTATTCCCAACGAACTAAATTTGTGAGTTAAGGTTGCTTTTACTGTTGGAAGAGAAGAGGAGGGATTTACCTTGTGAAAGTCTCACACTTCCAAATTAGTGGTTTATTCACTACGAAAGTGCACAGTTGTGGCTAAACTTTCTTCAAAAGAAGCCATTACAGGTATACCCCATCCTTGCTCAACAAAAAAACTTCCCATCGTAAGTTGACTGGCTTTTGCAACTGTGACTTCAAGAGTTAAATCTAGGAGTGTTATAATGACGGACGGAGTTTTTTGGGGTAAAAATGAGAGTATTTTTTGAAGAATAAAAGCGCTCCATTCTCTTCAATTAAATTCGATCGAGCTAAGTAGAGTCTGAGACAATTTATTCTTTAACTCTATGAAATCTTTTTCCAGGGTAAATTTTATGTTCGTGAACTTAACAAGGGCTCTAGATATATCCTTATATTCACTTAGGTTGAGAACCATATTTTAAATTTTTTAACTCCTACGTTGAGGAAATTTAGTTTTGATGAGGTGATTACATTTATCAATCTCATGCATCATCTCTAGAAAAGACCTGCAGAACAGTAACCTGTCTGATTTCTTCCCATAAGTTATCAACTGACAGTTTTTCAATTTGAACTCAAATTGTTGACCTTTGGATTTAGCCAAAAATTCATGACCACTCTTGCAGAGAAAATACTGTTACCACTTTGAGGCCTCATTAAAACAGTATTTTATTCAAATAAATGAAATTTTTTGATATGCTACAATGACTACTCAAACTGAATTTTGGATGATGTAAGTAAATAAAACTATTATTAAAGTAACGATCAAGATGTTGCAAGAATATATTGGAGATTTTTGAAAGAAAGAGGTCTCCGATGCTAGCTTTGCTGCTATGAAATAGGTGAACCAAAAAATCAACTCACTTACTTATGAACATTCAAAAGAGTTTGTTAGACTAGCGGTCATTCATTTATAATCGAAGATAAAACATCCTGCTTCTTCTTTTTAGAGTCAACCTTGTATAGAAGATGATATTCGTCCATCATTATTTTGAATGGTTTTTACGATATTCACGTTGAACTATATAATAACGTGAATCTTGAAAGAGAGATTATTTAAACTGTAATCTTTGTTGAATTAACAGTTTTTGTGAAATGTGAGTAATTCTTAGATTAGATGGTCGTCCCAAACCATTTTGTGAGCCGATTTTCACATGTCGAAGTGGCTCAAATTAATCGTGTGACCCACAGAATCAGTGTTCTGTACAAAATCTGCTTGTGGAGCTTAAGATTTAACAGTGATGTTCAAGTATCTCCTGAACACGCACCAAGGGGTAATAATAGGCATGCGTCGACCTTTATCAATTATTTTGATCATTAATCCTTCTAGCGACTCTTGAAGTGACATTTTGGAAAGAAACGAACCACCAAACATATATTGTTGCACGTTGAAAATTAAAAAAGTCAAACAGCTTAAATCTATTCAACTAAGTTCAAGAAATTAAAAGGATGAAATTTTTAGATCATTAAATACCTTTATAAATATCTTGTAAACCATAATGAGCTTGAAAAACGTTGATCGTGCAATATTAGTTCAGTTAAGGAGTTATTTGATCCATCGTAGGGACAGTGAATTTAATATTGTTTGCTTGATAAGAATAACGAAAAACAACAGGATGAATGTTGAAAAATTGTTAGTGATAAAATTGTTTTAACGTGAAAACAGATTAAAGATGGTTGTTTTGACAACATTTTCAAACCTAAAAATGATGTATTGAAAGTCAGGATAAAAAAATTACATTTAAACTAAGAAAGGATTAAAAATTTAATCATTAAAAATGTCTAAACATCTTAAAAGTCAACTAGAATACAATTTTCATCCTTTTTAGTTGTTAAAGGAATTCAAAAACTGAAGAGTGAACCATCTTCATCATCTGATTCAAATGAATCACCTGTTTAATTTTTAAAACATACTTTCAACAAAATGCCTCATGGATGATAATCGTTTTGCAAGCTGGTCAACGAGGCTGTTTCTTTCCTGAGTTAAAAATAGTGATGAACCTCAAACTCATCAGGTATGTTCTCATGTGATGATATTTTTTTCAATTCAAAGCGATTTTTAGAAATTTGGTCTAAAAATGATTCGCGAGGAGCGATCTTTTAAACTCAAACAAACTCACGCTAATATTTTCAAAATTCGAGGTTGACTGAGCCTTTTCTGGTTCCTTTGGTGGTAAATCGGGTATCTTTCTTCTTGGGCGCCTTGTGGCGGAATCTACTTTTTGATGACCTTTGGAGAAAAGAAGAGTTTATGATACTGGTTGGGACAGCCATACTCATTCGATTTTGTCGAGAGGGTATTGATGGTGGCTTGATAGTAGCATGTGTATTTTCAAAATAAAATAACACGGTATACCTTCTTTTGGAATAATTTCAACGTTATAACAAGGTTTATTGCTGACTGTGGATCCCTTCAATGGTTCAGAGTTATCTGAAGTTTATAAAAATGTCAAACATGATATTTCGTTTGTGTTAACCGACTCCATGATTGCTTTAATTCCCCCGTGTTGTTTAACAAAGTTAACAATGGATCGAGCGATTTTCACATTTGTTAAACTCTTTCTACTGAGTTTGAGACAAAAAAAGAGTCGTGTCCAATCCTTCTCACATTGTTCCAGCTAAATGTTAAGGACATTTTTAAACGTTGAACCCTTTTTCAGGATCGTATCCAGGAATGGAAGATTCCTCTTCGGTATCAAGTTTACGAAAGTCAAAAGGATCACCAATATCCAATTTTTTAAGTGGAACAGGCCGTATAAAATAACTAACGACATTGAACCTGTCTATGAAAGAAATTGTTTTTAAAGGAAAGTATAAATTCTGTTTGGCATGGAATAAAAAAGCTAATTAAGCTTATATTTCAATGAGTATAATTTTTTATTTTTACAGGAACAGTAAAAAATGAGAAATTTAAACGATATGCAGTACGGTAAGAATACCTTTTTTACAGCTTGCAAGTTAAATTTATTTTGTCATGTGATTTATTTTAAATTTAAACCATGTATCGAGAACAGAAAAATAACTTTATATAAGATTAAAATTGAGGAATAGCAGTTTCTTGACAAATTCTGTGAAAATTTGAGCATAAATAACACCAACCCAAGCATTGTGGCGTAGATATCAAAAACACATTGACAGGCATCAAATCAATAGTTATTTTAATCGGATAAATCCAGACATATTATTTAAACACCGGTAGAAGAAAACATCATCTGTGGATCTTAAAACATATTTACATATAAAAAAAGAATTTACTACTTCAAGCGAAATTAAATATAAAGCCAAGTTGAACGATTTACTGTCATACTATAAAGGTGAAAGAACATAATTTGGCATTTGACAAAAATAAGGCCTTATTTTTTTATCTCAAGAAAATAAAAAAAATTAATTGATAGACGAAACTAATTTTAGAGAGTCATTTGAAATAACATATAATTTAAATGTAAAATTAAAATTTGACTGCATGGTTTCAGCCAAAATTTCAAATTTTAAAGTCGTAATTAACTGATTCTTTGAAGATAAAACAGAAAAACCCGATAGGTCAGGAAGTAATATTTTATTTTTGCGTGGATCAAACTCACAAAATCTAAGCTTAACTTTTAAATCCCATTTATATAACCATAAAAATGTAAGAAAAGTCGAAATTTTTATCAGTGTAAACCAGAAATATATATCTTAAAAACCTATGATCTCTAGAAATGTAATGAGGAAATCAAATTCGTCTACAGATTAATTCAATAGATTCAACTCAGACATGAAAACTATTTTTTTGTTATCTTGTAATGTCTGCACTGAAGTGTAATAAAGAACCTTAGTCTTGTTCTCAAAAGCTTTTCTGAGTTTTTTAAACTTTAGGAAAGCTTCCATGTTTAACATTAATTTAAACTTATGAAATTCAAAGAGTTAGCTTATAAACCGATCCCATTAAGGATCTGTGAAAACACAAAAAAGCAAATGTTAAAATCGTGTTAATCTTTAATTCTGTGCGTTTAAAAATACGCTAAACATCGATTAGTCAAGGTATATGCATTGCATAGGAAGCGAAATTTAAATGTAGTTTACTAATAGTGATATTTGTGTAAATTGGATACATAAGAATTATTTGAAAGAAGTAAAATATAATAAATACATCTTAAGAGGAAGGTCGAACATTTTAGCATTTGATTTGGTAAAAATTGAGATAACCATATTGATATCTAAAAAGGACAATCAACCAAAAAGATGAGGTTTCATGAAAAATAAGATATTTTCGGAATGTGAAAATAAAACAATTAAAATTGGCCGCAAATCTATCATTCGTGAGCAGGAAACGTTTTATAATTTATGTTACGAAAAATTAAGTTTTTTGGTGTCATTTCTACATAATCTGTTTGATAAATTTTGTTTAAAATCTATGGTTCAAAGGCTGGGAACTCAGATAATAATAATGAATTTGATAAAATACTCAGAATGTAGCCCTGGAAATTTCGTAGATTAATCGTTTAGCAAAAGTATTATAAGTCGCGGTACAATAGTCAACAGCCGGAAACTATGCTAAAATTCGTAAAGTTAATTTCACGGAAAAAATAGTGGGAAATTTTGTTATTACCTTTTCTCTTAGACATGTCTTTAGGTCTATGAATGGGCGGTTTGAGGACTAAAAATTACGGCGCTCTCACTTTCGAAATTTTTTTCATCTTTCTGGGATGAATCGACGAGTTTTGAGATAAAATCGCAGGAGCCGCTGATATCGGAAAAATTTAATCCTACTATACAGTTCTATATTTTTAAATGAAAAATGATTTCAGGAAAAAATGGATACTTTTCCTTCGAAGCTTAAAAAGTAAGGCCTTAGCAGCTTGAACTCGAAATCAACATATAGTTCCTCGACGTGGCTAAAACGTTGAAGCTTAACTTAGATTAAAGTCATACGATAAATGAATAAATTCTGATTCTATGGTTTTTAAGTATTTTGTCATGTGTCAAACAGGCGACTCCGGTGGTAGAAAGTTCATATCGATCATGCAGAGGAGCTTTAGACAGGTACAACTGGACAACTGCTTTTGAAATACACTACTATTAGAATAAATTTAAAAAATGTCAAAAAACACAACTTCTTCATCTTTTGGCAGAAACCTGCTGATTCTTTGTAATTCTAAATCAGATATCATAACTGGTATCGGTTATCCCATGCGCACTAGAATTGCACTTAAAATAATTTAATTTTCCAGCCACGCTATCAAATAAACAACTTAATTTTTTTCGTTTTATTATATTTTTATTTAACACTGAAAAACTGAGAATGTTTGAATATTTTTATGTGGCGTAGCTTTTTATTAATTTCCTTAAATCTAATTACACTCGACCTTGTATTTAATTGAAGATTTTCAATGTTACTGTTGAAATAAATACTCTATCCAAAATAAAAAATGTCAAAGGTAACTAGAATAATCTGAAAATTATTATAAAAAGATAATTAATGTTTTGAATATAGTAATAGTAGTTGAAGGTGTATATTAAAATGCGCAAAATCCATCCATATATCTTATTTCTAATGCACTCACTTTTCAAAGATGTACTACCGATATAAAATGGTGAAAAAAAACATTTACTTTTAAAATTTTGGCACTCCTAATAACACTTAGTGAATACATAAATATAAATTTAACAACATGAATATAAATTCCCAAATGCACACAGTTCAGTCAGCCTATCATTGAAGATGGGAGATAATTTATCAACGAGGAAAAATATCGAACATGAGCTCAACGCCTATTTTCTTAAAAATAAATGAGAACATGAAGCTGTTTCGTTTGATGTTTGCTGAAATTCAAAAGAAATCACTTTAATCAATGTAAATAGATTCCTTTTTTCCATTTATTTATTAATAAAGTAAAAACGCATATTTTACACATTTTAATTAACTCAAGGGTATTTGATAGGAAAATTGAAAATTTTACACCTTGTGCACACCCTATTTGCTGGTTTGGTCTCACCTCATATTATAATCTTAATTTAACTATCTTTAATTCCTACAACATCCAAAATTACAGAATCTGAAAAAATAATTTATTCATCTCAGCAGAAACCTTACATTCACAAGGAATTTGTCAGCTCTTCCTTTGCCATCTTAGTGCACTCAAGCTTAACTTTTTTAAAGAATCCCTGAAGGATTAATAATTAAATGCATTCATTTCATATTTAATCTATGCGCACGCTCATTTTAAATCCAATAATTTTTTGTGTTGACAACTTTTACACATATTAATTTGACGAAAAATCTAATCTAGTTTTTTAAAAATAAACCGCTAACTGTGAGTTTTAATCCTTTCCCAGAAAAGTAATAATAAATATTCAACTGTTTTAACAGCGAAGCTTATTTTTATTTCTCATTTATTATCAGTTATGTCATAATGTGATTTAATTTTGATTAATTTTTCGACATAAAAATTTTTGTATTGTATGAGTTAAAATACAAAAAATAGCAGAATTTTTCTCAAAACGATGGCGAAAATTTTTCTTTTGACTGATTTATTTTTAGACGATGGCATATTTAACCAACATATAATGTTAACATCTATAGAGTATTGTTCTCTTGAATAATAATCTTATGTTTTAATTGTGCTTTGAAGAGAAAAAAATATAATACTTTATAAATAAAACAATAGAGGCAAAAAAGGAATATAATAAAAACTATTATTCATTTCCAAATTAGAGGTTGACTGAAACCACATAACTCAGCGCTAAACCGTGAAATATCTTCATACTGGATGTTGAAATAAAGTTAATTTCTTAAGATTTATATTTGGTAAAAGCAATTTCACTTCAAAATGTGATATATCGGTTAAACTCGGAGCGAAAACACTTTTAGAACACAAAGGTATAACTTGACAAAAGAAATTTAAAAAATGGATATATTTTTGCTCGTGTAATTTTCCGCCAGAAAAAATTAATTCAAACGTATTCTATAATTTTAATATTAACTATTTGATATAATACAATTTTACGTTTGCTCGTTCTTATTAACTTGTAAAAGAACAAAAATATTCACTTTATCAAACTTTTAAATTTGTTCTAAAATATAGACTTGAAACAGTTAATCGTTTTTAAAGTTTCTATGAAAATGATGATATGAATAAATACAATATTTAATATTTCTTATCACAAAAAATGATTATTATACGCTATTTTTAGTGAAATAGAAGATAAATTTATAAATTAATTTTATACTATAAAAATAAACAAAACCAGTTTAACTTTTATGTAAAATAGTATTTTTTATTTGAGTTATCAACTCTTCATTAATATTTATTTATTTTAACACATTTGTTAAAATAAGTAAATTGTAATGAAAATTTTTCAAAATGTACGATAATTAGAAAACAGATCTTATTCAGGAATTTATTTTTCAATGATACTAAATGTATAGAATTCGAATTATGAACAATTTACTTCAATGAAAGAATTTTTGAAGAAAAATTAATCCTTTATCTAAGACGATAAAAAAAGAATAAATAAGCATATTAGTTATTTGTTTCTTCAGAAATGATAAAACTTGAAAAATAGTTTATTAAATATTTCAAACTCCAAGAACTGTTAAATATTTAATTGTGTCCACGAACTGCGAGCACTTAAACATTTATCACTGTAAATTTTGAGTATATCAAATACTTATCAATTATCAGTTAAAATGGCTGAAAATATTCGCGCGTACTCCTTCTTATGTTAATCTTATAAACATCTTTATATTAATTTTAAATTGTTAAAGATTTTAACTTTCAATGTAAATTTATACAATTTGAACATTTTCATAAAAGTACATAAGTATGTTTCAGTTAACCACCGTTGAGCCTAAAATAAATCTTATGCTTAGTATAACAGCCGTAAAAAGCTCTGTATACACCTATTTTTTATTCATTGAATCGTAATTTTAATTTCGTACTGTATTTAAATTGTCTATATTCGAAGTTCATCAATGGAAAATATAATCTCGTATAAACTCGCGTTTTATCGCGTTTAATAAATCCAAAATAATACCACATTAAGTCAAAGAAATAACTCAGCTTTGAAATATTTTTTTTCAATTTCCAGTTTTCCTCTAAGTTACATATATATTCTTTGATAGTTGAAATGCATACAATACTTTAACCCGGCCCAAGCAGCAAATTTCTGGTGAACCCTATATAACACATTTAGCAGCATAGCTATAGGAGCATTTCCGTTTTTTCAACGTAATTTTTTTCCATTAGATCATGGATGAAACCTATTTGGGAATATTTTGGAAGTTTTTGTTTATTTGATGAACTTCAATGTAGCTCTTTAAACTAGATTTTGGTGTTTATAACTTTACAGTCTTTTCTCAACCCACTTCTCGATGTAAACCTCGCGTGTCTGGTAGCGTGGAACTCTCACCCACTAAAATCCTTACTTCCTCCTGAGCTCTTGAGGATGACATAATGAAAGTTTTTAAAGGTTAATCTCGTTTGCCCCAAAATATTATTTAAAAACTAACGGCTATAAAGGTAAATTATGCAAAATATTCCATTTCCTAAAGTTACAAGGCAAACACAAATTTATATCTCCGAAGCTCATTCAATTATTTAGTGTTCCATCTCACACAAGTTGAAAAAATAACTAAAAAAACAATCATTAGTGAAGGTGATCTTTCTGTATTTTTCTTTACAATAAACCAAAAACGAATGATGTGAAATGTTAAATGTTTTAAAAGTATAAATTTTATAACGTTGAATCACAGGTAAAATTTGATTTGTTTTTATCCAATAAATGGGTGAATTTGTCAATATTTCAACTATGGATTTAGATTTATTGAAACTAAAAAGAAGAAAATACCAAACGCAACAGATTAAAACCAGTTACAAAGTTTGGATAAAGGTGTGACGATTTATCATCTAATCTGTAAGCCTAAAAATAACTGGAAATGAATGGGTCGTGAGTAGAAATAGATAGAAATGCTCATCAAAGATATATCGATTCCAAGATTCACCTTGAGTTAATGGAGGGACGATTTGGTTAAACCTACACTCTGGTTACAATTTGACGATTGTTTGGCCCATCGAGTCTTTGTATTTTTGAATGTTTTGATAAATGGTGGTATTCTTCACCTTATTTTAAACCATGGATTACGAAAGAAGTTGCTGAAACAGATATGATGCTCTTCTTTTATACGATAATGGTTTTGAAATATTGAATAATCCTGAATGGCTCTAGAAAAGTTGAAAATGATGAAATGATGTATCGAGTATGTTTGTTTGTTTGACATACACTTTCAAAGTTTAAAATAGCTGAATATCTACTCTGAGGATATAAATTATCAACATACATGGTCGTTTTGCAATTCAAACCTGAATAAGAAGTCGGGATTTTTGAGCTCGACTGGTAAAATTAGCATGTATTCACATTTATTTGCAATCTTAAATAAATTGATGATAAACTACTTAAAGTTTGTTACAAGCATTGTCACTTCATGTATGAGGGCGAGTTGAAATAATTTCTTCTGGTTGAAAATAAATCCTGTTTGATTTAGGATAAATTAATGGAGGACTATTCCTCAAATTGTTGTGATAACAATTAAAGCCGTTATTTCTAAACATATCAGTTCCTGTCCTTTAGCTTAAAAAAATTCACATATTCCTTAATTTGAGCAGGCGCGGGAAAATTTTATTATTACCTTCTATTGTTGTTTTTTACCGAATAAATTACCAACTATTTTTGAGAATTATTATGATTCGAAATTTCATAAAAATTATGGACAAAAAATAAAAATAATTTTGCGCATCATAACACGCTATTTTAACGATCTTAAAATGTTTTTAATTTTTATTTTATATCCGAAGTAAATTTTGAATAATATTTATCAAAAAATAAACTATTTTTTTCATAAATACCTCATAATTTAGACTTAAAGTCTTGTTTTGACAAAAAAGCGCCTTATAACTGTCGTTTATGTTAATCTATATCATTGATATGTTTATTTTTTGTGAAATTTTATCAATTTTTTTCGGGCATTAAATGATTAAAAATATTTATAGCTTTCAAGTTGAAAGTAGGAATTTTCGTTATTTCCTTCCATTTTATGATAGAATGATACAAATTTTGGAATTTCTATCTTTCGAATTAAATTTACATATTTAAACAAAATCTCTTAAAATTCAACTTTATTATAAATGTTTCTGAAGATAATAATATCAAAGTAATAAAAGAAAAAATATATCTGACTTCAAGCACCAACATTTTTCTTAAGTTACTTCTGGAAAACCAATTGAAAACATGTAAATATATGAGATCTAAAAATATTAATCGCAGTATCAATTTGAACCATTATAAATATGCCGTTTTTATAATATTTATTTTCATTAAAATTTTCTTTTATAACTGTCACTGAATAAAATATAGTTTCTCAATTAAATTTTGACCGACTTTCCTACTTTTATTTATTTCTGACATTGAATATGCTCATTTTTCAAAATGGATCTGTCTTAGAATTGAAGAACGCCCTTTATACATTTTAAAATACTAAAAATTAAAAATGATAAATTCTGGAAGTATATATTTTTGATATTAAATTTGATATGATTATTTTGTACCATGGTAGGTATAAATTCTATATCTGACCGCGACTGCGTTGTTTGTTTAAATATTATTTTCAAAATAAATGGGATAATTCTAAGTTTCTTAAAGTACTAAAAATTGTACAAGCATGATAAAAATACACGCAGAGTATCACGCCATTTCAGTTTAATACGGAAAATTCAATCTTAATTCGTATTTTAAATTGAAAGATGTTGAAAATGTAGAATAAAAAAAATACAAAGCGCGCGCTCAAGAAATTAAACAAAATTCAACTTTTTAATTCAGCCTTTAAATTATTCCTTGAACTTAAACGGTCAGATTTATACAAGATAGTCTAGGTTAAAAATAATTCCTTAATTTTGGTGGATTTGGCTGGAGTTTTATACAGAGAAAAAATTCATATTTTATGACATCAATAAATCAAGCCAAATTTGTGTATACATAGAAAATTCTAATTTAACTGCCAATTATATAGTTTTAAAACGATATTTCTTTGATTCTGCAGCTCTTTGTTAGAAATAATAGATTCACTCCCTTTTGAATGATCAAAGCACTTCATTCATATGTTTGTAAAATATGCCAAAAATCCTTTTAGTTTTGGATAAAATTCATTTCTTTTACAGATTTAAAAGCCTTCAAATGTATCTATAAGTATTTTAAAATGTTTCATGATCGCTTTCCTATTAATATTTGACCTGAAAATTTTTTATCTTCCTCAGAATGAACTGTTTCATATGGAAATTGATCCCCTTTAATTTGCTTTCTTAAACTCTCATTTAGAGCCATTAACAAAAGGAAATTTAAGATCCAGGATATACCCTACAACATCTGTTTGTTTTCTAAATGCAAAATTATTTCCTGAAGAACAGTGAAATCAATGTTATTGCTTGTTCTTGTGATTTATGGATATACACATGAAAAATATTCATGAGTTCCCGTGCCATTGACCACCACTATAGTGCATCGTAAAAACGGATGGTGAATTGATCTTAAAGTACAATCAATAAATGTGGACCAATTTTAGCTATTCAGAGAAAAGGATTCGTTTGACGTTATTTCAAAATACACTGATATTCTTTGTTTATTTCAACATATAATCTTTGCCAAAGAAACCTTCCTTTGTTAGAGAACGCATTGACCTAGAAATAGTTGATTAAGCGAAATTAAGAAATATACATCCTCTGCTTTCTCTGACTTTGATGTAAACATGACTTTTGTCTTTAAACTTTGACGTATTACAGCGATATTTTTGGATAAATCCGATTTCCAGTTGTTTTAAAATTTTATTAAGGTACAAATAAAACTGGTTCGCAATCTATTCAATCGTTTTTAATACTCTCACTATGAAATTTCAAAATGTGAATTTTTGTGTGAATTTCTTTAGCAATTAATGTATTAGTTCTACTTATCGTTACCTTTATGTCAGACACGGTCAATTTCGCAATACCCTTCTGTTTTAGACTGACTACGGCCATAATATTACACTTTTATTCATTTATTTTTTCTAAAATAATAGTCATTGAAAAGAAACACCCACCATGTTAAATTAAGCGTGCGCGCAGATTAAATTTTCACTGTTTTGAACATCATACATGCTACCATACACATTAATCAAAGTTATTTTATGTATAAAAGATTTTTCATAAGCTGCTTGAAGATATCCAAATTTCGTGTCTCAAAAACTAAAAAGTTATTTTTGAACGATAGAATAAACACAGTAACTGTTTTTGTTAAAAAATAGTTAGGTTTTTAGAATGAATAGCTTTTAAATTTTAACGAAAGTTAATGGTTCAATAAATTTTTCATCTGTTGTGCTATAACTTATAAAAAATGATCCATCACTTCCTATAAATTTTATATTTTCATTTCAAGGAGTTCTTATATCTGGAGATATTTAAGTCATCGTTATTGTTAGAACATATTACACTCTATGAATCAATGAAACAACTTTAAGCGGAATATTTGAAAAATAATATCAAAATCTTAAAATGGTAATATATTATCCCGAATAATCCTACTACTTTCATTTTAATTTTTTTTAAATAGAGGCGTAACTTACCTCTGAGAAAACAGTCTAGATACATGCATTCACCCACCAAAACAAATATATTTTGCAAAATTTTATCTGCATCTTTAATGATAATTTATTGAGAATTTTGTCAACTCAAACATAATCTATTAAAGCTAATATTCATTGAGAGTATCATTTAACCAAAATTCAACGTGTGCTAAACTACGACAAAAATTCCTTTCGAAGAGACGAATACATTGAGTCTTTCGATCTGATTATTATTCATTCTCTATTTTTAACATGATAGAAAACAAGGAATAAAACATAAAAGTCGCCCAACAAAGTCCCGTATTTTAAACTTCACAAACAAACATACTAAATTTCGAGCGATAAATTTCCTTTACTGTTTTCAGAAAATAAACCTCGATATTCATTTTATTGTCAGTTCTTCAAGTTCTTTTTTGAGCCCTATGAGGGAGAGAGATGAAGGAGAATTCGAAATTGAGCATTTACTGAAGTATCAAACAATGAAATCTGACACATAAAACGATACTTTTAAATTATAAATAAGCACGTGCCATTTAATAAAAAATTTTAGACGTGGTCGACGGTTGGAATTAGGTAAACTGGTTTCGGTGCCTTATATTTATTCATTTCTTAAAAAACACTTAATAGTCGTAAAAACTCGTATGTTTTTGTATTGTGCAAAAAGAAGTCATATTAGTATTAAGAATGAAGAATAAGCTTGAACCATCCAATATTTTTGAATTAGAGTTTGGCATTGAAAAAATAATTACACTTTTAAATTGCAAAAAACAATTTTCGTATTTGCCACACGCAACTATTTTTTGATTTTTGATATTTTACAACATGACAACGAAATATGCCTCCCTTCAACTTTTTGCGAAGAACAATTTCGAAAAGTTAAATTTTTAGTAAATTATATTCTTTGAATAAGATTATAACTATTAAAAAAGCGTATTGCTGATGGAGTTAACGATGTTTTTAAATATAAGATTTTACATAACATCCTTGTTTTGAAAGAGAAAATAGAAAAACTACGACAAAACCTCCCTCTTTCCACATATTAACTTCAAATTTCATTCACTTAAGGATGTTATTTTAATCAAAAAATAATTTTTCTAAACAAACGAGTAACAATCTAATGGAAGCTGCATATATACGAATCGAAAAATAAGGCTTTCATACGCAGTATCCATAGTTTGAATCAATAATTAAAGATATTTATAGAAGCATCATTTAAGTTTGAAAATAGTGGTATTAAAATTAAAATCGAATTAATAGATATATCAATAATTTTGATATTAAAACCTTTTATGTTCAAATAAAATAATCGCACAAATTTAGAATATTTCACAAAACACGGGATACAACAAAACCTCATGGAGTTATACAGCCATATAAGGGGGAGATTTATGAATGAATACAAAAAACCATCTAATATGGCTTATATGCATTGAAACTGATGCATATATCGATAAGCGTATAATTTTTAACGGTGATTAAAAATATTATCGAATTTCATACCTAATTTAACAATTTGAATAAACACTAGTTTCGACATTGTTCGGAAGCATGGCAGATAAAAATTTAAGGAATGAACTCATTCAAATATTCGATTCGAAATTATCAAAATTGGTTGAATATAATTTTGTAATCAATGATGGGTTTCATAAATTTATTAAGTCAAACCAAATTAATAAAAGTACTCAAGACGTACAAGCGATTAGAGAAGAAATTAGGAAACTCATGCAAATGTCGAAAATATATGTCGAGTAATAAATAAGTTAGTAAATTAAGTGAAATTTGTGTACCTATTCCATCAAAAATATTAAAGAGTTATTCGTCTATCTCTCCGTTGGGTCCGCTTTCATACCTTTTAATCGATTCTGATTCTTTAAGCATCGATCTTTACCCTCGTCTCATCGATGAGTCATCAAGAAAATACCAAGTAGTTGAATTGTTAATTTAGTCACAAATAAGATCAAAATGCTTGTCAAATGCTCTTAACCTGCACGATTACACCGCTCTGACTCCTCTGAAAAATATGTTTTTATTATAAATAATTCAGGGCTGAAACTGAAAATGTTATCAATCAGTCTTTCAATATTTTGAAAGCGAAAATATTTGAGATTAATAATAGATATTGCTTAAAAGTAAGTTATTTAATAAATTAAAGATGATTCAAAAGCGCATTGATGCTGTGTTAACAATATTATTTGACTACACGACTGAATTTTACAACTGTGTGGTTAGGTCGGCACAGGAAGATAGCTTTCTTGAAATAGTATCAATAAATTAAAACTCAGGATAACTGTTGTTCAAAATCTCGTCACAATATTTTTAGACTGGTTTTTTGTATTTTTAATCAAGATGTCAATCAATGTAATGTCTAAGATTCTTAAGCTAACCAAAATCGAAAGTAGAATAGATACTGTTATGATAAGATGTGCAGTATTGATTTTTCTCAAATTTAGAAATTTTGGAGTGATTCAAAATATTATGAAATATTCATCACAAATCAAAAAGAAGATATTGTCTTCGAAAGTACTTTATAGACTTAAACTTTTACTTTTATCCTTTAATCAAATGGAATACTCGAATTTTCTTCATTCAACAGTTAAATTAAAAATTCTAAATTTTTTTGTTCAAAATATTTATTTTCTCATCATTAAGATAGTTCTGAAGTTTCTTTGAACATGCAAAACTTCTTTATTTAAATTGATTTTTTTACATATGATTTAATTTCCTCTGTTTTAGATTAGTTCAAAATATCTTTTACATTTATTACATTATTTTCGGTAGATAATGATGAGTCATCTCCATTTACATTTTTCAACGGGTGTTACATTTAGCTATTCTTTTCCATCGTGACTTTGCTCTCGGGCATTATTCTAACGATAGACATCTATGTCTAATTACTCTTGTTCTGGGTATTGTGAGGTTCGCAATCAAAATAATTATCTCAATGTTCTCTGCCTGTGTTGGGGAAATACTTTCGCAGCCTTGACTATTTGGTTTACAAGCGCTTTTTTTTCACAATTCTTAAAGCTCTTGAGAAAACATCTACTTATCTTTAAACACTAATTTAAGAACTCTGTTCAGACGCACGTTACTACTTATTGACGCAAGTGTGGATTTGAATTTATAAAATAAAAAATTATTCATTTATCAGTTCAAAAATTCTGTAAATAAAAAAAATTATTTTTACACCTTCTTAGATGGTATTTTATTCTTAATTAAAATGTAAACTGTTTTAAATTAAAATTCAGGCTTGTTTATTGTGTTTGTGTGTTTCTTTAACACACCGTTTTGAATACAAATAAAGGTTAAAAATGATTTTTTATTTCCTGTAAGTAGTTCGATTATTCAGGAAAACATTCACAAAAAATGTTTATTTTATAAAAAATTGAAATGTAGTTTAATATCTTCAACTTTTTTGGCCGTGCATAAATAAGCGTCTTCTAACATTCATTATTCGTTTAACAGTGCGCTTTTTATTACAATAACTTTGTGTAAACTTATTTTTGGAACTTTTATCAAGGAAATATTGATTTAAATGAAGCAGGATTCGTTATCATAAAAAGCTGTTGAATGAATTAGTTTAAAATTCGTACTAAAAATCATAAAATAGCAAAATTTTAATTCGAAATAACCTTGAAGAAACTATCAATTCTCATATCCTCAATTTATTAATCGATAGAAATCCAAAAAATAATTAAATCTGTCAGTTGAAATTTATATTTTCAAAATTTATTCTTAATAAATCGTATACGAATTTTTTCAAGAACGTCTTAGCTGAGTATGAACCCTACCCTACATGTTTAAAACGGTGTAACGAATGAGGAAAGTTTATTTTTCCACTTTCATTTTTCAACTTTTTATGAAATGTATAGTTTTCAGAAGGAAAATGTTTTTTACAAAACAAGAAAACGGATTTTAACCATTTGACATACATAACAAAATCATATTTATTGTCGAATAAGTTCGTCATATTCCCATACTAAAGAATAAATTTCTCAGTATTTAATCATGAATTATGCCACAGTTAATAATTATCTTTGAGTATTCGTATATTTCGTAAATCACGAAATCTAAAATTAAAATTTAAGAAAAATTTTTGTAAAGAAAAAAATTGATGATGCGTACAAATATTTTGCAGTTATTCATAGTACGTGCATGAAACCCCAAGGATCCATTTAATACATGCTTCTTAAAAATCTATGAATCAAAAAAATGAGAGGGAAGGTATGTATTAGTGTGCATAAATATTTTACAGTTGGACTAAAGTAAAAGTAAAATATACAATAAATTTTACTTTATGAAATAGGCTCCTCTCAACAAGTTGTGAAATGGATGTAATAATCAGTTATACATGACAGGTTTTTGTGTTTCAAAATATGAAAATGCGAATAATATATATTATCAAAAATCGTATCTTATATAAGTCAGCTTTTAGCAAAGAATAGGAACAATTTAAGATCTGAAAACTCACAATGTCGAAAGTAATGAATATGGTCCATAAATGGTAAAATTAAGTAACTGCATGAAGACATAACTGAAGAAATACAAGTCGATGAATAAACTGTGAATAAATATTTTTGAAAAATTTTTGGCCAATGTTTTGAGAAGTATTTTTAGAAATATCTTGTTAAATTAGGTTGAGATTGTATTTGTTGTCCGATAGATAAAAGTACATTGAGAACCTTGAAGTCAATCGCTGGATAGAAAGTAATATTAACATAGAATTGGGGGTTTTTTAATAGGTCGTTAAACTCAACGAATGTTAATTTAAAAATCGACGAAATTTTCAGTATTTAATCCACTTCCATTTACTTAAGAAACTTTGAAACCTGGGATAGTTATACTCATTTATGAATTTCCTTCATATTTTCGAATCAGATTTGGAGCATCGAGACAAAACTATAAATTAAAAGTTATACTTTGTTGATTTTAATAGTTATTTGAACACTCAAAAAATCAAATACACTTCTGGTAAATAAAAATACAAAGAACGTGCAGTACATTTATGCTAGTTTTCTGAATGAATTAAGGTTAAATAATGGCAAACTTCAAGTGGCGAATGTACCGACGGTAAATTGGCTCGTCCTTTTTTGACATCACCATCCAGATCAAACAAAAAAAAGTAAAAAATTAGCCCCAACATAATTTCTCGGAAAAAATAAAAAAATTCAAACAAAAAGTGACTCTAATGGTAACTTCCTGCTTTTATTTGCTGCCATAAAACATAAAATGTTAAATGAATCAAAAATATAGAGTTGGTTACTTGAACTATGGGTCGGGATAGTTTATTAGAGTGGATATTCTTAGGCAAAAGAAAAAATATTGATATTTATAGGATTTAAGATATACCCTCATAATTTCATGTGATATAACACTAGCCTGCCAGAAGAAATGCAAGGAAAACGAACACGCGGTTAAAAACTATTTTATAGATGCGCGTTGAAGATAAAACTTATTTTGATGTATATATCAAGGAAAACACAAGATCGAGTTTTAAAATTTAGAAAATTCAAATAAAGAAAGAGTAACGGTAAAAATTGAGTTTGGCTGAAAGCAAAATACACTTTATCCAAACGTTTTAGGCAAGCTATATGCTTGTGAAATGGAATTAAAGAAAGACTATACCAGTCTTCTAATTTTTACATCATAATGGAACACTTTTGAAACAGAAGAATGGTTGCACTTCTGAGTTAATATATTTTTCGAATTATACAGGCGTGTTTTCTCGTTTTTATCTTCGTCGTTTTGCCATCTTATCACTTGACAGTCAACAAGAATTGTCTCGAAAAAGTGGAAGTATCTTAAATTTTAAATGATATGTTAGAATGCTGTTAAATTCGTATTTTTATATAACTGTTAAAAAATTTTTTTAATTGATTAGAGTTAATTTTATACTGTCTCATAATTTAATTATTTCAAATGATTTAAAGTTAGACACAGGAATGCATGAATTTTTAAAAATAAAAGTAAAAGCAGAGAAAAATAAATTATTCTTCGTAACAAATTTTTTCTATATTTTGTATAACTTTCGATTGATCTACAAATGAAAGAAGACGTTAATTCTGAATTTTTTCCTCTATAATTTGGATAAACCATTATTTACAACCTTAAAACTGTTAAAGTTTACTTGATCTCTTGTTTCATTCAAAAAGCTACCTGCATCATTGTCTCAAGAGTATAGCTTAAATTGAGACACTGGTTCAAAGCTAAATTGAAATTAACTTAATACTCTTTTAAGAATAAGTATGAAGTAAGTACATTTTTTGATCAAACAATTATCCTCTAAAATGATTAAAAATGTGAAATTTTGATGACTACGTACTCAGGTTGGTTATCTAAGTCACTTTGTTGTATAACCAATAAATTAAAAAGAATGTTGTTATTCATGAAAAATATAACAAAAAACACATTAAAGACATCTTTATGAATTATTTATATAAATTGAAAGTTTTCACTCTTACATGCATCCTGAGTTAAATATATGGAAAATTTATGACGCATTTTTACAAGTTTGTTAAAAAAATATTTACACATCAAAAAGGATTAATTTTTTCAATTCCTTGTCTGTTATTAGAGAGTAACTCATTTTAGTTTGGTATTCTTTCAACAGGTTCTGATATTTATTTCCAATTTTTTAAATTGTATAGTTCTCTTCTTTAATGGGCTTTGACAAAAAGATACCGTGTGTATTTAAGGTTTAAAAATATTAAAGTCGCCATTAAAAACAGAACTTCCTTCACGTTGCAAAATACTTTAAATATTAACAAATTATATAATATTGAGTTGTTTCATTTTTTAAAATAAAATGGAAGTAAAATTCATAACGGAATAGAAATAGTAGTTTTTGTTAATCAAGAATTTGTCAAACATATCTGGTAATCTTCCTCAAAATTTTTTCGTTTATTTTGAGTTTTTCCATGAATATCTGCTTCTTAAGTTTATTCTTTCGAAAACCATGTTTCGATGTATTTCTCCGGTGCTTAGTCGTTTAGGACTCTCTCCGATTAAAACCCCCTCCCTACTATTGTCTATCTTTGGCGACAAAATCGTTGAGGCATTAGTAACTTTGGATATAACGACTTCTCTACTTTTCTCGTTAATACTACAGAGTAGAGCCCTCCACGCTCCGTCACAATAACTTAGAAAAATCCCTTTATGTTAGCCGCTTCTCGAGCGTCCACTGGTCCATTTAAGTGACTAGACTCAGTTATTGAAGTATCTTTATCATTCAAACTACGTTTATTTGTTAAATTTCATACATTTACAATCAAAATATCTCCATCATTAATCATACTCTGTTCTTTCAAATCATTGATAATTTCAAATTTTAATAAGAATTCATGTTTTTGTGTATCACACAATTTTGAAATAAAACAGTTCATTGTCTACTTTCTTCATGCTAATTTTAATTCAGAAAACTATTAACTTCAAACTTTATTGTAAATAAAGCGAATCTAGTTGACTAACAGTTACGATGAAATGTTAAAGTTTTATGGTTCATGAACTCAAGAGCCGTCACCAAAAACCATAATTTCGTAAAAAGAAAAGCTAATACAATGTAAGTTCAGGATGTTTCTTGGTAAAATTATGAAATAATTCAAAGTATTCTGTCAGTTTGAAAAAAGTACAAAAATTTATTAAAGTATCAAAAATAAAAAAATTAAAAAAAGAATATACCTTCCAAAGAAATAAATAACTTACATAAAAATCCGAAAGGCAAAAATCTCAAAATCAAACACGGTTCATGTCATATCACTATTTACATATTTTCGTTGGCTTAAAAATATTTTATTCATTAAAATTAAATCAAGTAAGTGGATTAAATGATTCGATTTGCAGATTCATTTATTTATGACTCATCCAACTATCCACCAAGTGCATATGTACTAGATTTATATATCCTCTTGGTAACGGCGTGGACGGGGTGATTGAGTCAATTCGTAATATTATTTAAGAAACTAACTTCGATCACTTCACACTAACATCTTAAAACATCTTGAACTACTTAAGTTACTGAAAAAATACAACCATTTTTTTATTCCTCCGATATATTTAACAGATTAACTCTAGGGTTGGCAATAAATAGAAATATATGTAAAAATAAAAAAATAAATTTTATGATATTTCTTTTTATCATAAAAACATAAATAACAATTTTAAAAGCTACGATTAGTTTAATTCAAAACATTTTTTGAAAAGAAGAAAAATATCGTGTGATGCAGTTCCTTGAAATGAAAAATGAGCCTTCATTTCTTAGAAAGATTGATTCAAAGGCACAAAAATTAAATAAATATGCAAGATGTTGATTTTCAGCATTTGAAAAAAATAAATCAGTTTGTCTCGGTTTTTTTAGCTAAAAATTGTGTAAATGTTTCTATATTGCCTAATCGCCTAAAAATGGTCTTTTAAAAATATTTTTCCACTCATTATTTGTAATTATTACTATGCCTGTTGAAGAAGCTTAGTTACCAAACCAATAAAAATCTGGTTAAAACTTATACTCTACGCCTGAATCTAAAGACCAAGTTGATTATGATCTGAATTGGAATCTCTACGATGAGAATGATTCTAAGTCAGATGATATTATTCCTAAAAACAATCTACAGTTTGATTGGAAAGAAGGAAACACCACTCTCCCAATATTTCTATGCGATTAAACATCGTCTGGATTTAAATATCAAAACGATCAAAATGGTCAAGAAATCTTTTTTTCAAAAATTTCATACTATAAGTTCTGATTGAACTCATAGTTTAAGAAAAAACAAACAAAGTTTATTCGTGAAATATAAAATGCCCTAGGATCAAAGCCATATAGAATTAATAAATGGAGTGACAAAAACTGAATAAAGTCTTTCTATTCCTGAGAAGATTATCATTCAAGAAATATATTCCATCGGACATATACCGTTTTGGTGTTAAATTTTAAATCTGTGGCTGTAAATGTGAATAACTTTTAGATTTTATAATTTAAAAAAGAGTCGCCAGATAGTTTAACAGTAATTATTTTTAGCTGTTGTGGAGACGTTGCAATTACTTTGATGATGCCATACCTAAACAAGTACCACACTCAATATGCTCATAATTTATAATAAACTTCGATTATTTTCCAAACATTACATTTCGGCACAAAAATAATGTGGAACATTTCGGAAAAAGCGAACTGGTATGTCTAAATTTTCTCTTAGGCTGAATTTAGGCGTGCCGTATATATACCAAACAAAAAATATCGTAATTTTTCCAACATTTGTGGAGAGATAAGTGAGATTTTAAAATTCTCTCAACAATGCATTTCGAAATATGGTAGTATTGAACAAAATCGACCGTATTAGTTGTGAGTCGGGGATTAAACCAGATACATCCATCTAATACTGAAGAGATATGGGCCATTTTGATAACAGTGACGGGGTAACACCTTTCGTCAAATCTATAAGACAATGTTACGGTACAAAATAGTTTTTCTCCAAATCGTCGAAACCTTTCAATGGCGAACGCATTTAAGGAATATCAAGAAGTGAAAAGAAAACATGTAATTCTGGGAAGCATTCAACTGTAGGTTATTCACCCGCTGATAATAATCCATTTGATCTACGTAACGAAAAGCAACAGAAAACGGAAAAGTAATAATGTTCCTTTTCAATTTAGAGGTAAAGACGGTCAATTTTTGACTGAAATCGAAAATTTATCTTATATAAGAAGAAAAAGTTGTCTGGTTTATCATTCCACAAAAAAGGGTAAGATGTAAAATTTTAGTGTGATATTTATAAAGTTCCACTTTATCAAATAAACCGTTAAAAAATTAATAATACGAATTTCATTTCGATTTCGTTATGAAATGTATGAATAACCTTTACTTTTTAAACCTATGGTTGTCATTTTTTATTTTTGAATATTTGTAAAAAACCTGATTTTAAATTGTTTTAAATGAAATTTGTTGTTTGATCGAACGAGACTCATCAGTTGTCAGCTAAAATATCAACTTAATATACTAATGAATAAAAGTCGTTTTTTAATTTAAAATACATGGCTTTGAGGTGAGAGGCTTTGTAACTTCTCAAAGAGTAATGAGATAATTATTGCATTAAACAAAATAATTCAACTTATTTTGGCTATCCTTTATTTCTCTT
Organism: Neodontobutis hainanensis; assembly: GCA_024349245.1. NCBI lineage: Eukaryota > Metazoa > Chordata > Actinopteri > Gobiiformes > Odontobutidae > Neodontobutis > Neodontobutis hainanensis. The sequence goes on along the minus strand of JALDNG010000489.1, from coordinate 39,961 downwards.
GCTAAGTTTCGACAACATTATGGTTTATTTATGAAAAGTAGATTTATGCTTTCCTCGAGCATTTTAAGTGTTATATCGTCTTTTGGCCATTTGTTATTTCGCAAATATTTTCAAGAAATTTATATTATAAGCAGAGGCAAAATCTTCATGCCTATATGTTACATTTCTCTACAAATAAAGTGCAGTTTTATTTTCATTTTACCAGAGGTATCTCACAATCTTTCAAGTTAAGTAAAATGAATTTACAAATAAATAATTTTCAAGAAAATATTTTTCAACACGAATAATCGATAGAATATAATGAATGACAAAAACTTTATCGATTCACATATTTCTTTAAACACAAGATTTTCAAAAAACAGACAATAAAGTAATGATTAAAATAGCATCATTTGAATATATGATAAAAGATAGAATGGTTTATTTTCCAGAATGATTTTAGTCTGGAACCTATAATAACTATCATTAAAATTGCACAGTTCCACTTTTACATACCTGTTTAATTTTTATTAATTTTGTAAAAATATTCATTAAAATCTTCTGCTCGAATTTTAAATTATTTTTATGATATATAGATCGTTAATTATTTTGAAATAAATTCAAAAATTTATTAATTTTGCCAGAGAAGAAAAATGACTGGAATTAATACTTTTCAAAAGAAATACTCGAATATAAAAGCTATGTATGTCAACATTCAATAATCTGAAGAAAAATGTCAAGAAATTCTAATTTCTCAAAAACTAATAATTTACATTAAAAGAAAAAAGGATATAATGTCAGGTTTGAAAAAATATTTTCTCACATGTATTCAGAATTTCGACTTTTGTCAAACTTTAAAAATCTTTCCCTCGTTAATTTTCTGATTAGATAGTTTCAACATTCAAAATATGCTGTATTTAATCATCAAGGAGGGCGGAACCAGAGGCATAGAATAAACAGAAAAAGAAACATCTTATTTAGATTAATAAAATAATTTTTTTGAAACTTATATATATTTATATTTTGCAAACTTTGAATTTGTTTTCACAAACGAATCAAAGCATCTGATTTTTAATAAATATTAAAATTACACCTACGAAGAACCATTACAAGTACTTATAAAAGGTACCCTGCATAAAATTAGATCTTAAAATGGGTTTCCTCTTCCTTTATATCTTAAATTTATAGACATTGCTTTGAAAATTATCTAATTTTAAAGATATCTGAATTCTTGTTTCTACAAATAGATTTCATTCAAAGGATATTATTTATTATCAAAATTATAAACACGAGTTAGGTTTCTAACTGATTAAGACCAAGCAAAAAATGTAAATCGGTGAACTTAACAGATTCTTATAATTTAGTTTGGAATGTGAAATACAGAAAAAAACACTTCAATTATTAACACAGCGAATTTCAGATGATTGGTTTGTTGAATATTTGATGTATAATTGAATTTTTATAAAAAATTTCTTCTTAGATATATAAACTTTTGCATATCTTCAGAGAGGTTTAACACACCCTAATAAACATATACTTTTGAAGTTTATTACCGCTAAAAAAATACCTCACAAATAATGGTTGAGTAATTATTTTAATTACCACTAAACAATTTTTCACTTAGAATATCTTTGATTGAAGTATATTAACGGTTTCACGACTCAAAATAAAAATAAATTGTATTTTTCAAATTTTATTCAACAAACTAGTTGGCCATATTATTACAAGAAAATATTTTAATTTCAACACTTCACATATTAACCGAACTTACACTGACTTTTAAAAATATTTTGAAAGCATTCGATTTAATCACATTGATAATTTGTCAACATAAACATTTTAAAAGATATATTTTATGATCTCTTGTAGTTTTAAACATCTTTCAAAAATCTATGTTTTCATTTTGACCAAAATAATATTTTTATATCTATTGTTCAACATATAAAATAGAGTGTTAGTTTCATGAAAAACGTTGTTGTGTGTGTTGACTCTTTAAATTAGCAATGGTTACTATTAGTACCTCGTTCAAATGACATGAATAAGTTTTTAAAATGTTAACAATCATATATTTTTCAATCAAATAAATATAGCTGACAACTTAATGACGAAGACTGATGCAGATCTAAAAACTATTAAAATCACTTCAAGAAGCTTAAAAGAAGACATTATCCCAATATGTCCACTTTTATCATTTCTTATTATAATCTTTATTCTAGACATAATTTGCTGTTATAAAAACAATAGTTTTTTAAATATAGAAGATTGAAATAATTTTATAAAACGTAGATTTTTGAAAAATAAAATATATTAATTTTAAATTACTTATTTATTGACTGAAATTACATTTAAAAATACGATTTTCGACGAAATAATCTGAAAATTTCTTAGGAGTTAGTTTGATAGGTTAAAATAAAATATTTTTAAAACATGGTTAATGTTTAACTTTTTCACTCTCTCAATTATGTTCTATTTAAACAATATATTCAGGTATATGATGTTATTTTCAACATTATTTATATTGAGAAATTAAAAAAATTCTAACTTATAATATAAATGTTCTATTTCTTCAATTCTTTTTGTATTAATTGAAAATATAGTTAAATTTTTAAATACGTTATGCATACAGAAGTGTATGAAGAGTTCAGACGCTATTTTTCGAATTGTGATGAAAAAGGTCAAATGATTTCTTACGGTATGAGAGTCTTAGTCAACATTAATTTTAATAAGAATGAACTCCAAAAGCTTTATTGCGAGGTGTGGTTTTACATTTTTGAAATATGTCCATAGGTGAATTTTTATCAAATATATTCAAAGATCAAATGTCTTTCATTCTTTTGAAAAATAATTAAATTATTTACAAGCCACAATTTAGCATCTTTACATTAGTTAAAATGAAGATATAGATCCAATTGTACCTTTGTTCCACTGGTAAAAATTAAGTTTAAAAATAAATGAAAAATGAGGTTTTATAAAATAATTATTCAACTATAATTTCATTTCTGTTCGTGCAGGCTGAACGATCAGTGAAAATATTTCTGCAAATGTGTGTTTGACAAACATACCTTCAAAATATTGATAGTTTATGATGTGAATCAAAATAATAATATTTTCCATTAATTTTAAATAAAAATCTAATGTTCTCTTATAAAATTAAAGATACTATTTCATATGATCTCATAAAGTTTAAACATAGATATTTTTATGAACTAAACATTTAAATACGCATGTATGATAAATATATAATGTGAAATTTCAATCATCTTTTATAGGATGCCAATTTTTGCATTTCAGAATTAGGTTCTTAGGACATAGGAAAAGGCAATCTGTGATTCTTTATAATATTTCAAAATTAAAAGGCATATTTATCTCAAAGATAAAATAAATTATAAAAGGAATTTGAATTCAAGGAACCTATGTTTATAATCACATTGAAAGTCTATAATTTATTAAAATTAGGGAAAAACAGTTTATACTCTTTTATTTTTCGAATTTAAAATAGAGGTTGTCACATTCTAATTTGTATATTAATGAAGCTAAACATTAATCTATTTAAAGTCCAAATATTCGAATCTGCAAAAAATAAGCTTTAAAATCTTTTTTGGTTCCTTTTAATTTCATCGTAAATAGTTTAATATATCTCAATTTTAATCATCTCCAGTAAATCGCTTCTCGAAAATATCAAACCATTAAATAATTTTCTTTTTATTTTACTTATGATATATAAATAATATGTTAAAATTCATCTTATCTAAATTCTATATTTAACGGATACAAGAAAATTTTAATTTATAAAATAGAGTAGATAAGACGAACATAGATTGTTTAGTTTCCAAATAAAAAATATAAAACGGCAGTCGAAGAATATTTGGCACCCTACAATGATAAGCCCCTTGTTTCCAAGAAGGTCAAAGGAAATTATTTTGAAATTAAGAATTTTTCTATCTTTTAAATTTTTATATAGAATTATATCTTATGTAATTTCATTAATTTATTAACTCCTGTTTTGTTAATGAAAATGCGAAAACAAATTCACCAATTAATTAATTTAAAAACATCGTGTTGTATCGACAATTACTATTGAGAAAACAGGCATTTCTCTTTTAAGAATGGGAGGTTGAAAGTATTTGTTTATCAATTTGAACTTAGAGAAATTTATCTTCCAATTTGCAAAATAGTTCAAAATTGTCAATAGACATCCAAGAGCGTTTCGAGTTTTATTGCATTCTCTGTAAGATTATTCTTAAAATAATGTTTAATTCGACATGTGATGATATACGCATTTTAAACTATTTTAAATTGGTTTTAATTTCACGGCATCAATATCTCTGTGGTCACCATGTAACGCAGCTTTCTAATGAGTCACGTAATTTTCAAAAAACTCCAAGTTCATTTTATTCAGTAAACAGTTAACAAAAAAATAAAAAAATTTATTGCACAGGAGGGAATATTTTTTTAGCTTATTTTAAGTTATTTTTTAAAAGTTAGAAAAGTATAATTTTATATAGATCAAGCTTTTTGATTCATAATAGGTTCCGTAATCTCCTTCATAAGCAGACTGTTTCTTCCTTCTTCTGAATCAATTTATCGTAATATTAAAGTGCTGAAAAATTTTCTTCATCATGTTAATCTCAAACAACACCTCTAAAACACGACTTGAGAAAAGGCAAACATATAATTATAAATGGCTTTTGCAAAAATATGTGCATATGATTGGGATACATTTTCAGATCATGTATGAAAAATATGTCATTTCGATATCTACCATAGAACATCATGCTTTACGCAGCTTATAAAGAATAACGTTAGATGTTAAAATCTTTATAAACAATATTTTGAAGCATTATTTTCACAATAATGTTCGAAAAGTATACTTTTAAAACCTAGGAACAACTATTCGGTGAAGGAAATCATACAAATACTCTACTCTATCAACGAAGGCAATTTCACCTCAGCATAATCACAGATAATATAAGATATTTGCAAAGAAAAGAACAAACATTGCAAGAGCGATTAACTATCCAATAAGTCCTGAGATATATGCTAAATTTTTCCATTCATAATGTTTTATTCTTTCTATGACAGTGTCAAATTTCTATCTATAAAGATATATCTTCAAAGGTGAAGAATATTTTTGTCAGTTCTGCATGATTTGTCTCCTGTATGGCACAAAAAACATACTCATGTTCTCAAATGACTTAAAGGATTTGTAATCACATCAACAGGGTGAACGATTATAATAATTATATCTCAAAAACAATCATCTGTACATAAATTAATGTGTCTTAAAACGCATCTTGCTTTATGAATAGATACCATAGATTTGTTTCTATGAGTTAGATAAAGTGCAATAATTACATTTTTTCGCCTTATGAAAACACAAAATGCATTAATATTAATAATATATAAAATAATCCCATCTTTTAGTGATTCAAACAAAGAAAGAAATTCCACACAGTTCAGGAGCTTTACATCATCTAAACTATTTAGGTTTACCTTAATTCTCGGTAAGCTCTTTTCTGGAACCAATGAAATCTTACAAACTAAAATTTTGAAGACGCTTTATCAAAAAGTTTTATCTTATTTAACGAGGTTTAATCTTGGCCATTCACTTTTTTAACCTTTTTGGTTGCATTTAAGTTTCTTAAATGACTGAAATTTTTAATACATTCACTTTTAAAATAGTGTTCTGAAAAAATCTCTAACATCGTTAACCAATCTCTTTAATATATTTTGAAAAAGATACGGCACAACTAATTTACCATTGCAAAATAATAAATCCTGGCTTACCAAACCTGCCGCAGATATGGGAGATTTTCATTTTTGTAAATAAAGATTAAAATTATCATAAATTTGCAAAAATCTTTTTTAGATACAGTCTTTAAGATAATAAAACCGTTAAAAATTTATAGCCTAGGATGACTCTCTATTTTTGACGTGGATCACAAAACTCAGTTAATGTATAAAGATTGGTATAGTTAGCATAAAATCGTAAATGATCGAGTTGTTTTCCAATTATTTGACTTCTTGCTGCTTTTCATGCATTTCACTTTGTGATTCAAAATCCTGTGATACTTTCGTTTCCTCAGATTCATCCAACTTTTTATCATCGTCTGCCATGCATAGATTATTTAAATCATGTGTAATACTCTGTCCTTTTGAGGTGAAAATGCATACAAAAACATCAGTACTTCAAACAATATCACGAAATATAATTGAATTACTAAGATTGAAAAAAATCAATTTCTTAGAATTTATTAGAAAAATGAAAAACCTTCATGATACAAAACCGAAAATAACAAAAATTTGCAGCTATCGTTTGGTTTGTGCGATAAACAAGGTATTAAGCCGAAACTGGATTTAAAAATAGCGTAATTTTCATGATTTATACATAGTAATGCATTTTTATTTATATTATCAAGTAATAGAAAGGAAAATTGCAATTTCCTTGATGAAGATATATAAACTATAATCTCAATAAGAATCGAGTTTCTTTATTTAAATGTATCTGAGTACATAAGAATAAAAAGACACGAAGCTGAAAATAAGTATTCTAACACGCATGCTTATGATAATGTTGAAACATAAATTACAATCTATTTTCACTTAAAGGTAACGCACTTAAAAATGCGTATAAAACCCTCATCAGATAATATTAACAGGGGTTTAAAGATCTGATAGAATTCATCGATCCTCACAATAATTTTTATGTCAATTCATTTAGCATTAAAATTTGATAAATTTTATTTATTTCGATTGCATAAAAAACATGCAGTATCTCATATTATTGTCATTTACATTGAATAATATTCTAATTATGCTCATATGGCACTTCTGTTGAGGATATTTTTACATTATAATGATGTATTTTTGAGTTTTCGTTTTCAACAAGTTTTACAGGTCACAGTAAAAATACCCTTTTTCGAAAAATGTTGGATTCTTATTAAAACATACAATTTTGAAAATTTGATCAGTTGATAGAAATGAAAAATATTTTCTTCATTAATGTATCTTTCAAACAAATTATTCTATTTCTCCGAATCTCATCTTCTTTCAAATTCTCTAGTCTTAAAATTTATTCTTTTTTTTAAATTTTAAATGTTAACTAATTGTTGATGGTGACGTCAAAAAAGTTAAAAAATATATAATTAATATATTTTTACGCTTTTCATTGTATAAAATAGTTTAGATGTAAATCATCATAGTTCTCTCTCGAGTGATCAAGTTATAACAAAATATTTATGAATCTATGAGTTCGAGTATTCTTTCTTAATTAAATCACGATTAAAAATATAACCGTTTATTTGAATGAAGGAAAGAATAAACTACACTCTATCTATGAACAGTAAATTAATATATATTCAATATCATTGTTTCAATCAAGAGAGATCCCATATTAGTTGAGGATAATTTTTTGTAGCAATACGAACCTAATTTTATGACAAACAATACGTTTCATAAAATACAGCAATTGTGAATGCGAAAATTACAAAAAGTCGTAATATTCTAAATTTTGTATAATTCACAGATTGAATAAAAAATTCAGCGTTAACCTTGATCTTGCACTCGATCGATATTTCCTCTGAATATAAAAACATAATCTGAAAAATATCAAACCTTAAATTTGATATTTCAAAAAAGAATATGTTAAGATGGATAAATTACCTTCGGTAGACGTTTGATAGTAGTTTGGAGGTGATATCACTTTTAAGGTAATGTTATTTTCTTCGTCTCTCATTTCAAAGGAGATTTTCTTGCCGAAAAGTATTAATTTTGATACGAATACATCGTTAAGTTGAAAATTAATCTGTAACTCCTTTTATTAGGTTCGTTTAAAGGAATATATTTATTTAATATTCAAACCTCTTTTGTATAATTAGCAAATATATAATTCACGGTACTTCGTTGATTTTTGAATGGAATAGAATTGAGTTCGCACGAATCATTCTTTAAACATACAACGCATAAAGTCGCGAGTGTTGGAATTTCTGATCCTTCAATTTGGAGGGAAATTTTAACATCCCATAACATTAATTTCTACATTTTAAAAGTTAGATGAGTACTGGTCTATCGAACACTGGATTGAAGGTCCAACATTCATTATCTTCACATCTTGAAACAGGATTTGGTGAAGTAATAACGAAGATTCGCGATTTTATACGACTTCTTCGGGTTTAACAATTGTTCAAAATAGTCCTCTTTTTTGTCAACAACGAAAATATAGACAAAAATGTACAAATTCTATATTTATTTATCATAATTACATCTATATAGGGAGAAACATCACATTTAAAAGAAAAATATACATTATCTATGGTCGAATCTTGAGGAGACATATAAAATCCAGATGAACAAGATATGTCGTGTATATTTTGATCAAAACAAAAGTATAATCTCCTTTTCAACACTGTATAGTTTGACGTTTTGTTTAAAAATGCATGGATGGTTAGTTTTTCCTTCTCCTATATAATAAAAATAAAAAGAACCTTATTTAGACTTTCAAATGGAGTAAAGCGATATTCTAAATGCAAACCACTATCATTGTAGCGATGACGAACATTGTTGCTGATAACATCAGTTTTTAATTTTATAGATTTAGTTGAATAATTCAAAAAGAATTCCTGTTGATTTCTTAATCATACCTCGATATAATACAAAGGTATCACAAATGTTAAATTTTTAGTTTTTAAATTAGCCTGTACTTTCGGTAATTGTCGACATGTTTGGAATAAGGAAATACTCATATTCAATTTTACATTTATTATTTTTATAAACAAAAGAAACTTCACTTTATTGATCTAAAATGAAATTTAATTTTTTGGATTTCATAAATTAGGAATAATTGTTAGAAATAATATTGTTATATTTAAGTTTTAAAATTTAATTATATTTAAAATTAATTTATGACAAGTAGCTGATGATTTACAACTGTGGAAATTAAAACAAATGAATGAAAGTAAAATCAAGGAATTTTAAGAATATTTCATCATATAACATAAAAAATTCAAAGAAAAGAGGAAAAATTTTTACATTTGGATGTAGATCATAGATCACAGAGCAGATATCGGATGACTGTATTTTATCTTTAAGGTGTGTTTTACCAATGACTCGACAGCATGTTGTATAATATATAATAAAATATTGATTATTAAATTTTTATAATGCTCAACGTTTGAATTTTGAATGTGCTCAATTTCACCCAAAGATGTTGAAATTCCAAACCATGATACTTGTTGATAATTTACACTTAATGAAAATTTCCTTGATTTTCAATTTCATATATAATAAAATTATGTGGATTTTGAGCAACCTTTTTGTTCAAATATGTCATATCTTTAAATTTAATGTGATGATCGCTTGAATTGACAACATTGTTATTCTCAAATAACGAGAAATTCAAATTGTGATCAAGAAGAGGATCATCTGAGGTAACCTGAATAGTATCAATCCATAATAAAATTCTATTATTAGAAAATATCTTGTAAATAAATATAAAATACAGATTGTAACATTCTGAAAAATATAATTCCGATAGCAAGACATTTTCTATTATTCTGCTATTTCGAAAATATGTTGTGAAGCCAAGTTTAAACCAATATGTAACTTGACCTTAATCTAGATACCTGTCTATAAAAGACAATTTACTATAATTATTTTGATTAATCTTTATAAGCCTTAAAAATAAACATCCTATAAATGGTTGATTTTCCCCTTTAATCCGAAAATAAAAAGTCGAAAATATTCCTTTCCTTGATTAAATCATATTTAAATATAAATTAATCAAATGTTAAATTCATGTTTATAAGTGATAAAATAAATTATATTTTTATATGAAGGAGTTTTCATTGATATTTTAAAATTAAGTTGTTTCAAATATTGATTTAGGTTTAATCTATAAATATCCAACAGAAAGATCAACATTTGAGCAACTTTGCAATGAAGTATGTGCTAAATAAATGCATTCAGAGGGAAAATCTTTATAAGTAACTCAGCGATGGATTTTTGAATTAAGATTTGAACCGAATAACACTTATCAAGTTGTTTTCATAAAATGAATAATGATAAGCTTTAGAATTAAAAAAATTAAAAATGTTGATTTTATATGATATATCGATTTACAGAATAGCTTTAAATTGATTTCGCATTCTGTAAATATTCAAAGTTAATCGATATTTTGTGTAAATAAATGATTTATATTGGAATTTTAATGTTTTTGAAACAAATTATTTTCATACTTTGTCTCTTTAAATTATTTTTATATGGTTGTATTTGAGAATATATGGAAAACCTGTTTATGATATTTTCATTGTTCAAAAGATTCAAATTCAAATGTTAATTTTGTGAAATAAAGATATTTCAAAACATATCAATAAAAATACTATTGAAAATAAAGTTTAATTTTCCAACAAATATAGGTATATTAATCGTATCTTGATAAATAGAAGTGTAGATATTACTTTGCTGACGAATTTATTAAACCAAACATTATACTATTTAAATTCTATCAAATAATTGATAAATTATTTGTTTTTAAATATGTTTAAGTTAACAAATAAAGTAAGTTTAACCGAAATTTAATAAACAAAAATTTCTTTAGAATCGCTGTTCATTAAATATACATAAAAACAAATTTTTATAAATGATATTTGAATAGAATAAGTTTGCATCCATCAATGTTGAAAAATCATTTAATATCAGATGTTAAAGTTGACTTATTTCATCTAAATTTTCTTTCAACTCATATTTTATTTAGTTAATCAATTACACTTATCAAAAAAACAAGATATTTTCCTATTTATACGCGAAATAACTTGAATATGTACATCTATGTTTGTTTGTTTTGTTTACATACATTTATTTTGCTCCATTTTCGTTTAATCTTATTAAAAAGGAAATATATTATCTAATTTCATCATAAAAATATTGAATGTTGTGATTATTTTAATTCTAGCAAAAAATAAATTTTAATACATCTAAATGTTTTACAAAATTGATGAAAAGTCAAAATCATCTCATTAATTGGTGAGAAGTATTGTTTGTAAAAGTTAAAGAAATATGATCATCATAAAATTATTTGAAAATGGAGGTATTGTGATTCTTTGATCTTGAGTGTCCATGCTTATTCTGGGAATAAATGAGACGGATGATTGATAATCATTTACGTGCAATCTTCCATTTGATATTTAAAATATATCATAATTAGAAAACATGTTTTTCATGGTATTTATACGAGTTATATCTTTAACATGAATGGCACTTATGCATGTTTGTTAATTTTTGATTTCAAATTAAAATATTGTAAAATATTAAAAATAATTGCACAAAATACATATTTTAAAACCAGTAATGTTTGGTTTCTTCTGTGATATTCAAAATTTATAATATAAATTAGAATATTTTTAAAGCTATATATTTAATGTAAACTTATTATCGTATTCCATTATTTAGTTGTTAATGAGTAAATTTAAAGTCTCCTGAATGGCTTTTTTATAAACCTCGATCTTAATGTCGCTGATTCAAATATGTACATCAATTCATTCAACAATATCATGACAGACAAGTACTAAAAAATGTTAGGTTTAATAATTTTGTAAAATATTTACATAATGAATTTCGCAGTTTGATTTATTTTATATTTCATTTTAAATGAAAAAATTATATCACAACGTTTGAAAATTTACCATATATTCTCATAGAATGTTATTAAGAAAAAATACGTCAGTATTTTCATCTTGTAAAATGTTGAATGAGATGAACACGATATTTAATGTTCACAAGACATCATGTTTGTTTTTTATTAATAATAAATGCCTTTTTAAGTCGTTTTTGGCTTATACATTAACTACTATGATTGGTCAAATGAATATTTCTTTAATTATTTCGAGTTGCAAATCTTGGAAATTTGACATCTTTACCAAAATTATTGAGAGATAACGTTCCCTCGGATAATCGGGCCTAAAACATCTGTATATGATATTCTCAAGTTGATCTTGTAATGGTTGAATAAACAGAACTCTAAAGATTTTTTTCGAGTCATCAACACATCTCAGAATGAAATTTTTGTTATTTAATTTGACATTGTTATTGTCATTTTAAGAACATCTAAAAGCTGTTTAGATCAATATATTATCATATACTGATCAATGAACTAATGTAACTGTGTTTTTACTGGAGCATAAATATTGGGGCTTAATAAATAAATCAGTTACAATTTAATCTCGTGGTTCGATCGAGATATCAGTGATTATATTTCTGGCATATTTTTGTACTCAGCGGTTTAATTCGCATACACTCTTCACTGTGTAAATTTACATTTGAATAATAAATTTGCACATGAATATCAATGATTCTATATTCGTCAGTCGGATGACTAAAACTAGTTAATAATGACAAAATTTATTTATTGCAGGGCGAAATCTAAGAGTTTGTCTTTTCACCATGCTTTAATCGATAAGTAATAAATCTTGTTTCGTATCTCCATCGCAATATTCAGGTGAATAGTACTCTTTTATACTTTGTGATTGAGCCTCAACCAATTTTATAAAGATCATTTTTTAAATCGTTGAGAGAATTCGTAAAATTCAAATATTTATCCTTCCACATAATTATTTGCAGTGCAAAAGATTTTAAAATACTTGAGATAAATTTTTCATACTTCTGATAGCGAAATTTATTTTTCGATAAATTATTCTATCATAAAATATATGTTTATTTTGTATCATCATGATGGATATTTTCAAATTATTTTTTGTCAAAATTTTAATTGCGTTAGTTGAAACTATTTTATCATATTCTCATTACGACTCTTTAAATTTTTAAGACGTCACAAAATTGAAGTTCTTCAACATAATGATTTGTTTTCAAATTCACAAATTTCAAGTTTAAATGAAACAGATATTTTATTCTGAAAAAATTAAAATTTATCGATAATTTTTATTCACAAAACGATTAGTAACTTCTTCAAAATGTATACTCTGAACTCATAAACATGATAAAATTTATTTCGTAAAGAATTGTGAAAAAACTTTTAATAAGATACAATCTTGTTTTATTAAGATAATAGTACGAAGGCATTGATATATACATCAATGTTTTGATTTGATAAATGAGTGTATATTTAAGGTTAATCTTATCCTCACGATGTGTTCAATAATTGAAACAAATCAAAATGATTTTCTAAAATATGCAATTTATATTCACTCAAAAATAACATTCTTATGAAAAGTAGTTTTCAAGTTTATTTTTATAAAATTTTCATTCAAAGTTTAAAATACTATTTAAATCAACGAAGACGAATTTTTATTTTTAAAATGTGGTTAAAAACAATAATCTACAAAAAATTAGATCTAATCCAATTATGTTTATTTTTCAATTTCAATGTGTTAATTATCAAAAGCAAATATAACTTAATAATTATTTTTATAATCCAATTGAATCTTATAATATAATCTAAAATACGTTTCATAAATAAGCAAAATAATGATTGAAATCATAAGAAATGCTCTTATTATCCTAAATTTCGTATATTTCCGGGGTTCTAGTAAAAATTTCTGGGAATATTTTAACTGGCATTCGACAGATATTTCATCTACAATATAAATTATCATTTAATATTTTAAAAAAACGAATTATAGCTTGAATATTTATAATCATTAAATTACCAAAGTAAGTCATTTTCCCGAACTCTGGAGGTGATTTTACTTTTATTTTATATTATTTTTTTCGTCTATCACTTCAAATGATATTTTCTTGTTTAAAAATAATCAAATTTGACACCGTCACATCATTAAGCTGAAAATTTATCAGGAATTCCTTTTTTAAATCCTATTTTTAGTACCACTTTTGTAAGGTTAGTAAATGAATAAATGAAGAGTCGTCTTTGATCAGTGAATGGAATTGTATATACTTCACATGAATCATTTTTTGAACATATAACACAAAGCGTTGCTTGTTCTGGTATCGTTGATCCTTCAAATTCTACGAAAATTTTACATCTAAAAATATTGATTTCTATATTTTAGAATATTTTACAACTTCATCATCAATGAAGGGAATAAAATTCCAACAGTCATGATCATCGCACTCTGACACAGGATTTGGTGCATTATTTGCCAGATTTGTGATTTTATACGATTTTTTTATTGTTAACAAATCTTCAAAATATCCTTTTGCTGAATAAACGTAAAACTCATTAACAAATATGTACAAGTTCTAAATAGATTTACCACAATTACATCATTCATATGTGAGATATCACATTCAATAGAAAAATATAAATCATCTTTTGAGTTATCCAGAGGTGAAATGTAAAATCCAGACCCACTATATAGCGTCTTTATTCTGGTCAAAACATAAGTAAAATCTTCTTTTTACAACTTTAACTGGCGGAGTTTTGTTTAAATAGGCATGAATTATAAGTTTTTTTGTATCCTAGATAATTTATACAAGAAAAACCGCGTATTTTCTTTCAATCTGATATAAACTATATTCTAAATATAAACCTTTTTTATGGTCCTCATAAAAAATCATTTTGTGGCTGACGTTGTTAAGCAATTTAATCATTTCAGATCCCAAATATTTCATATAGATTTCCTATCATATTAATCATGATACATTCATGTAATATAAAGGGATAAAGTAGGTATAATTTTGTGAACCTTTTGTTAACCAAACTTGAGGTAATATTCTACATGTTTGAAACAGGGAAATATAACCATACCTACCGCTCTTTATAATTTTGATTATTAGAATGTACTTCACGGGATGAATCTGACTTTGTAATTTAGTATTTGAATTTTAATAATCGTTTAAAGGTAGTATTTTTAAATTAAAGGTTTGGATTCAAAAAATTGTTTAATGTTATGTTTACAGTTAGGTTTTAATTCATAGAGTTGAAAGAAATATTTGATATTATCAAGATAAATTATTTAAAATTAAACATAAATAATTTTTACATTTGGATGTAGATCATAAATAAGAGGGCAAATGTCAAAAGACGACAATTCTAATTCAGAAAATGGGATCTCCATTTGTGGACAACAATTTGCAAAAAATAAAGTAAAATGTTGGGATGTGATCTTTTTTATTCTATCATGTGTGCTTTGTTTAGATGTTTCAATTTGACCCAGAGACATTGAAGTTGCAAACCATCCTACTTGTTGATAGTTTACATTTAATGTAATTCCCTTTTATGATTAAAGGTATACATTTAACTCCTCAATATTGTATATGATAAAATTATTATGACTCTGAAAAACGTTTTTGTTCATATGTGAAATTCTTTTGAATTCAATATAACGCTCGCTAGATTTCACTGTTGCCCCATTTTTTTCCAAATAAAAATTAAAACGATGATCAAGGGGAAATTCATCTGAATCAACTACAAGAGATTCAATCCACATTATAGTTCTGTTATGTGAAATTATCTTGTGTTTAAATCAAGCATACAAATAGTATAATTCTGAAAAATAGTACTCCGTAGACTAGTGCCATTTTCTTATTTTTTACTATTCTACAAATCTTTTTGTCAATAAAATATGAAATTAATATATGAGCCGATAATCTTTTACCTTTTTAATTAAACACTATTAATTTAAAGGATTATTTTTATTTATAGATTAATAATAAACATAAAAATACATTATTTTTTAAACTAAACAAATAATTAACTTAGAAATCGATAATATTCTTCATTCGATCAAATCAGTTTTTAGAATAGTTTTTACTTACGATATAAATTCTAATTTGGTATCTTAATCATTTCAATATTTAAAAATCAACGGTTTTTATGTCAATTATTCTTCTTTTTCTATCATGTAGATATCATACGTACAAACATGAATAATAAAAATTGTTAGAAAACGTTACATTATTTTACCTACATAAATGAAATCATAATATAAATATAAATCTGTTAACATCTAAATTTCATAACAATTAACGTGGGAAAATTTAATAAATAAAATATTTTACAATTGATCATACCAATCTAAAAATAACAGCATATTAAGTGGTTTGACAAAAATATGAGAATTTGCATTGTTAAATTAATTTAAAATGATCTACTTTTCTTCAAACGAGCATTTTTAAGATATCGAAGTTATTTTGTCGATTGATTGCATCAGACGTTTGGATTATCTTTATTCATATTTTTAATCTGTTAAATTTTGTTGTAATCTTCTTAAATAACTATTTTAATAATCTGTATATTCCATCATATTTAAGTCTTTTTACTTTTGTTAAATTACTCATTACATCGTTCGGTTTATAGCAATGTTCAGAATGTTATTTTAAATGAAAAATTTCTATTTCATGAACTTTATCGTCTTTTTGTCATGAAAGTTGTATTTATTATTGAGTGTAAGGGTTTATGAATCTATCATTAGAAAATACTCAAGATTTCCTTGATTTTTAATTGCGAAAAGTTAATTTTTATAGTTTTATATTTTGGACAGAATGTTAATTTTTGGTTCAATTAACATGCTTATTCAATTTCGAGAGTTTTCTGAATTTCAATCATATTCGTTAACTTTCTTGAATAAGTTTTCTTTATATGATTTTTTAGTTATCTTTTGTCGATTTTTGTGTATCTTGTTCACCAATGATATGAACTCTTCATTATTCTTAGGTACTCAATCATTGTTGGAGCATTAGTTGTATTTTCTGAGGCTATTATTCAACGATATTCTCTGATTCATGATTTTAGAACTGTTTAAACAAGTTAGTTCTATGTTTGTAAATTCTCTTTGAAATCAGTGTAGGATATAGAGGTTCGTTTTAGTCACTATTCACTCCAGGTAAATACACGTGTTTCGTCTATAAGAACTTTTAAACACATCACCCCCTAACCTATTTCAGTTATTGGTCAACAAAGATGATAGAATTTTGCATATACCCATTTATGGCATGTGCTTTGTAAGTTTTGTTCTCTAATTGACTCAACTAAGAATGAATAATGTTTCATGAGATGGTAATATATTATTTTATAAATAAAATATTAAAAATTTGATGTGGAGTATCATATATTTGTTTAATTATATCTCTGATAACTTTTTTGACTGAGCTTGGAAAAGGAGGATAAATTTAATGTATGAAATATGCAGATTGAAATAATTTAGTGAAGCCAAAATGTGATTTGAATCAAAACGTAACAGGATTTATGTGGATGAGTTATGCTCGATCTATCTTAAGATTATATTAATTGAGATTTGTGTCGTTTAATTTTAATTTATAAATGATGTGAAACAAACATGGATTTCCAAAATTAATTCTAAATAATTTGTGGATGTATAAATGATATCCATTGAATTCATCGTAAATTATGCATCTTAGTTTTCCTGAAACAACACATAGTAGGCTCCTTTGGGAGAATGTAATAAAATGTGAATTTAAATTTATTCAAGGTAATTCAATTCTAAATTGAGGATCTGTTATTCTGTATGTCCATCTTTATTTGCACAAAGAACGTATTGAGACGAGGATCATTTTATCAATGATAAATGGCCACCTAGTCAAAATATATTTCAATTTTTTTCTCATGTAAAATTAATTATTTCAAACAGAGTTATAAAGAGTGTCATAAACTATGATCATTTTACATATTATATTTGCAATCTAACGGTCATCTATCAACCTGTAACTATCATTTACTATGACTTTGAATGCTTGATGAACTAAGAGTGAATAGTAAGGGTCATCAAGATTTATGGAATTCATATAAACTATCGTCTCAATTTTTTCGCATTCCGAACTTTTCTAAATCGTTTTTCTGTGTTTAGATAATTTGACAATTTATGATAGCTGAGTTTTCAACTATTAAAATATAATTAGTTTCATTTTTATTTTTGAATTGATGCAGCCTGACTCTCATTCGTGCTTTATCAGATATTTGTTATCAAGATGATATTTAGTATGTTCTTTAAAGATGTAAGAATGACAATTTTTCCAGTTTTTAATAGATTTAGGTCTTTTCATCTTCATGATTTCATAATAATGTTTTTCTAATAATTAAACGAGGAATATATATGTCTCAAAACCTCTCTAAATTTTTTATTACTACTCACTGTAAATAAAAATACCGGATTTCTTCTGTATATTCAGGTCTTTTGGCTTCCTTAATAGCTTTTATCTTGTCAATATCTCCTTAGATTTCTGCTCTTTCGACAAAAGTATAATTATCTTATTTCCAGGAAACTTATATATTACTTATCTGAAGCGAATTTTAATCCACTTGCTTTTAATATAGATTGCGTAAACATAAATTCCATCATTTTTCAGAAAATAAAGGCAACGAGGATGAAATCGTTTATATGCCAACTGTAATTATCTCTACTCTTGTGAGATTTTATCAACTTATCGTTGACGTGTAGCCTGAGCGTTGTGTTTCAAACATCATGATATTAAATTATTACACTCTAATTCAGAATTTGTGTAAATGCTGTTTAATTGTTTTTGTTTGACTGATTGGCATTCTTCAGTTTTTGATATTAAATCAAAAGAGGAAAACTACGCTTTTATACACTTCATGAATCCACCAATGTATGAGTGGAAAATTTTTTCATCTCATTTAGTCTCTATTTCCCCGTTCCATTATTATCAATGTAGCTAGTTTTTAATGTGGACCATCTTTTGCTTTTTTAATTCATTTTTTCATAACACTGACTTCCAAAGAAGATTTTTCAGTATTTACCAAATCCTGATCTCTATTCACAATTATGAAATATGTAATTACATTTATTGACATAAATTATAGGACGTTCATCAGTAATTTTATGAATCAAATTACACATTTAAACGACAAGAGAGTTGAAGTTGTTAAAAGATATGTTTAGTATAAATGTCTTCAAACCTTGTCTTATTTGAGTTGCAAATTTGGTGTTTTATTCCTTTTATATTTTGATTTTTCAAGCCATGTATTTCGAAAATGTATCTTTGAGTTTTGGGTTTCATTGATAGATTTTAACATATTTTTCAATCGTAGAACTTACGGAAGAGTTGTGAAACCTCATTAAAATATGAAAGTTTAATTAATTTATTATTCGTGTCTTTCGAATTTAGATTTCAGACTGCCCACATTCCTTTTCCCTTTAATGGCGGTCAAAACGACCTTATTCTCAAATTCCTAAATCTTTCAACTCCAACCTCGATTATACTAAAATGGGAAAATTCTGATTCTTGAAAACAACTATTTCCACAGGAGTATCTAAAGAACTTAGTGTCGAAAATTTATAAGTTATGTTTTATTTTCAAATAAACCGTTTATATGGCAATTGAGTTATTTTTTAAATTAAAAATATCATATTAGTTGATTTATTATAGCGATTAAATCAATCGGTCTCGTTATATTATTGTTTTATTCATTAAATTATTCTCAAATGAAGAATTTTACAAATATGTTTTCCTCGATATTCTGGCTCTAGTTTAGTTTTCAATAACATATGGATTTTAATTTTTCATAAAATAGTATCCAACGTATATAGATGTTTTAATATTATCATCGTTACCATCTTTAAAATTTTTTAAGATATGAGCACATTTTTTCACATGTAAAATTTTAAAATATTTCATTGTGATTCTATAAATATTCTTTCAATGAAATTTTAGATTCCTAAGAGATAAAATTATTTCAAATATTGATAGAACATCGCTGTTTCACGTCACCTCATAAAAATATTCGAGAAATGATTTGATTATTTTTTCAATGCAAAGGTAAATTATGTCAAAATATTCATTCAAATTTCTTGCAAAATTTTAAATCACTTAGCTACTAAATCGTTGAAATACAAATTATTTTGCATGATATTATTCAAAAAATTTTATGATTCAAAATCTATTTCTCGAATAAGCAACTTGATTTTTATTTTGATAATGAATTAAAATTAATGACATTATATCATTTCAAAAAGCATTTTCATTAATATTTCATAAAAGAGATGTTTTTTAAAGATTTAGAGATATTCTACCAAAATTAAATTTTAAATGAGTTAAATTTTGAAAAACTAAGCCTTTTGATATTCCAAAATTAATTTTTTGTATCCTCAATAAAAAGAACATTTGAATGTACAAATGTATTTATTTTATCATTAATAATAATTTTAGTCTCAATATCCAGGGTAAAACATGTGTTTTAGTTCGCCCTACTTTCCTAAGTGCGTAAAATTTTTTCAAAAATCAAACAAACAAAACATTTATCGTATTCTTGAATTAAATTAACAAAATAGGGAAATCTCATTTTTACTTATTTAAAGAGTTTATGTGTCTTAGTAGATCATAGTTAATTAGGCTATTTACAAGATTAATCACCATTTACCAGGCTATTTGTTTTATGAACTGTATTTTATAACATATTTTTAATTTGTAATTAACTTTGAAAATCATAAAATACAACAAAAACTAGTTGTTAAATAATTTATGTCATCGAATCATGGTTGTTTGTAAACAACATAGCATTCAGTTTATTCGATATTATAACCTAAAAATTACGATTCGATCTCAGATTTCTAAGATTTTTAATTCTATTAATTTAATAAATCTAGTTATACTTAAATATTCTATGATTTCAGTCATGTTTGATTTTTCACTCAGTTTAAAGCTTTATAGATTATTTCTAAGATTGCTATTATGGACATTCTAACAAATTAATCAAATTTTTGTGAAATTGAAGATTTAAACTTAACTATAGAAAAGATGAAACTTTCATTTTAAACAGATTAAACCAAAAAATCTGAAAGTATTATTTAATACCCTTAAATTTCAGTGTAAATTCTATTATTGAGTCGTTGAAACCCCAAGCAATATAACACTAAAATTTCTTATTTTTGAGATCATTAAAGATGATATATTTTTAAATTTTTCAGATATTTCTTTTATCTCAAATACTATTTACTTTTACTCATTTTTCCATTTATAAAATTAAAATCTTTCGTTAATTTTATATCTTAAATTCTATCATATTTTTGTTCGTTAAATATAACGTAAACTAATATTTATGAATAAACAAACTGAAAATTTTTTACTCATTTAAGTTTAAGATAAAATAAATAATATGATTATCATTTCAATAAATCAATAATGAATTTAACAGATTTATTCAAGAAAAGATTTAATTTATCGACATGCGTAAATATTATTTGATTTAAGAGATAAAATCAAAAACGATTTGTCGAATTATTTAGAATTGTATATGTATTAAGTATTAATTTATTTTATTTCTAATATTTATATCTGATTATTTTTTTTAATCTTGAATGTTATTTTTGGTATTAAAATAAATTTAAAAAATTACTCTGCATCTACTTCATGAATTGGGGTTGACACTGGTGGAAAGTTATTGCATTCGAAAATCACTCTTTTTTCGAATACGTTGCTGGTTATTCAGTTATATATTATTTATATTTCTCAATAACATTTGATATCATATTTGTGTTCTTTTAGTTCTAAGAAAAAACTGGAATAATTCTATCATTTTAAATTAGGTTTCTACGTTATTTATTTTTCATATGGAATCAGGGTTGAATATTTTCTCTTTTAATAGTATTATATATTTGTTAGACTGTAATAAAAGTTTCATTTAAAGCAAAAATTAGAATTACTATATGATATTAAATCCAAGATTTGTGGCTTATTATAATATACACATCTCGGTTTTTATACCTGGATACTGTATGAAATGAGTTTTTCGTGTTTACCTTTAGAAAATTAATGTTGATCAATGTTGGTGGAAATATAACCTTTGCATAATCAAAGGAAATTTACTCAAAAATACTTAAATGATCACCCTTTGATGATGGAGATTATAATTTTAATTTTTAATCCACCATAGATCATATATTTATATCAATGGACTTCCAATTATATTTTCAGAATATTTTACTGCTTTTAAAATTAAAATTTTAATATCAAAGAAAAATTCAAACAAATCATGATATTTAAAATTAACTATTTTTTAATTTAAAATATTTAACAATTTAAACATGAGAAAATCATCTAAAATAGTGATAAGTAGATCTGAATCAATGATTATGTTATTCACACACTTTTTAAGATAATTCTTATATCCCTTTATTAGAAGTTTAATTTTATTTAAAATATCTTCTTTCCGACTTTTTTTATGTCATTTTGAAAATATTTTTGTTTTTGAATAAACATAGGACTGATACCATTTATTTTTTTACCTATTAGCGGCCATTAGTTTATATTCGTTATATTTACCAATATCGCCCGGAATTTCAGATTATGAATTAAAGGGTAACATTAGAGGTCAATTTGAATCTAAAAATATAGTATTCGTTCATGTTTGGTCTGTAAAGCTATGAAATACTGATTTTCCTGTATTTTTTGTATTTACGACGTCAAAACAATCTATAAGGATGTTAAATTTGGGAAGAATCACGATCCCAAACAATCACTTAAGGTATCTTAAAAATTGCTTCTCAATATCTTCTGATTTATCTCCTGAATATATATATATATATTCTCATTTTTGATCAACAAATATCTTGGACAAAAATTTTTGATTTCTCGTATATTTTTTGCTAAAATAATACATTGAATTATTTTGGTTTTTATGTTCATAGTAGAAAGGATTTTCAAGAATATATAAAGTGTTTAATATTGTATTATTATGTTAATCTTTTAATTCCAGAAATAATAACAGTTAACAAATTCGTGAAGGGGTTTTCTAACTTGTTGAAGGGCAGCACATGTTTTAAAAATTAAATAAACATAGTTCATCGCTAAAATATCTTTGATTTCTCAAAATAAATCATTCCAAATTTTAGATTCAGACCATTATCACAATTTTTCATGTTTTTGTCTCTAAAATCGAGTCACAAAAACCTATTTTTTATGTTTGAATAATCATTACTTATACTCTGGATACAAAAGATAAATTATTCAAACTATTTTTTGATATATTAGAAAATGGCCAACATTCTTTGATATTTATTAAATGAAAAAATTCCCATTCAGTTTAATCTCAGATTATATCGCCTTTATTGTGTTTTATCACTTTAAATATCTCTTGATTACAATTAATATATTCAAATATAATGAAAGATATGATTAACTATTATCTTTTTATCTTTTTACATGAAATTTCGTGTGAATTTAAAAATAAAAAAATTACCAATTGCATTTTCATTGAATATTTTATTAAAAATTTTATTATTTATTTATTTGCCACAAGATAAATTACTTGATTTCACAAGTTTAAATAGATATCTACGATAGTAAAAATCAGATTATGCTTATTTGAGTGTTTTATAAATGGTTGGCTCATCATAATGTTATATTTTTATGAATGCACTGAAACGTGGTGATTCACATATATTACGAAATTTTGTATCAAAATGTTGCAGGTTTGTTTTTCTATTTTATCTTTATCAAATAATGAGGAAATATTTAAAAATTACAATATTTCCTTGTGAATCTAAAATATTTTGCGACAATTCAAATCAAATAGAGTTAAGTATTCAACGTTTTGTTAAATCTCATAAATTATTTTCCCCTTAAAAATTTTTCAAATGCTTTCTCGATTTTTGACAAAAATGAAGTCATGCTTATTCAAATTGAAGATGTTATTAAAATTGATTTATTTTCAAAGTTATTATGTTTTTGAAATTATATATTCTATAAATATAGAAGAAAATATTTTTATCTTTTCGAAAATTGCAAACAAAATTGTTTAAAAAATCATACAAACGTATATACTGAAAATTTAACTTGATTTTTTTTTCATTTTTTTGTTTTTTGCGAGCTGAATAGAAAAGAGAAATTAAAATTTTTGAACATGAAGTATCTCTCAAATTAAAAAGAAACCTAAACTTTTTGACAATTTCAACTAACCTAAAATTAAATAATAATGTTAAAGCTACAATTTATAACTTATTTTTAGATCCCACATTTATTAAAATGAATAAATACCCATTAGTAATGATTATAACGAATCATCTCATAATTCCCATAAAATTTGCTTTTTATTTAAATTAATAAAGATGAGAAGTAAAAAATTAAAATGAAGCTAAGAGTTATTTAATGGAAAAATCGAAATTTAAACGTGATTTAATACGTTACTTGGTTTTATTGCATCAAAATAAAACAAGACATGAATTAAACATTGATTTTATCTGCTTTTTTGAGTAAATCAAAAGTAAATTTCAACGAACAAAAATTTAAGAAACAAATTAAAAATATTCACGGTTGAAATTAGCAGATTTTATACTTATTTCATTGAGCCTCTAATTCTCTGATTTTAATTTTCAGTTTTGACAATGACAGAAACTCAAAGGAATTCTTGACACTTCATTGAAACTGTGAATAATATGAAATGTATCGAAGGGAGAGGCTTAAGTTTCTTCAAAAAGCTTTACTTTCTTTTCTAAATTTAATGTAGAGAGATTTTTATGACAATTTTTTGAATTTCTATCGACACATCCAAACAAAAAGTGAATTGATACCCCAAAATTCTCAAGGATTTAACTTTGTAAATCAATCATAATCAAGCACATCTATCAAAATGATATAAATTTAAAGTGAATAGAGGTGTAAAATATCCCATTATTTTAATTATTTATGCTATATTTTAAACAGCTAAAATAGGCTTTTATAAATAATGTTTTAGACACGTATTTAATTATGTATTAACGAATATTTTGAGACATTACGTCTTAAAAAGTTTGAACTTGGAATGAATTTAATGATAAAAATAATTTAAAATAAATATTTAAATATAAAAGAAAGCTGAAGAAAAATCTGTTACATTTTTTCAATTTAGAGTAAATACTCGCTTAAAGTTGACTGATTTAAAATTACATTCTTTACTGTTTCAGCTAACCTGTTCAGATGAAACTCAAATAATATTTTTATGTTTATAAATGGAACTCAATTGAGAATATATTTTCATGTATTTTTAAATTTTTGAACTTTAAATGATTATTACTGAGTTCAAATTTGCAATTGTTAAAATATTGTGTTTATCATACTCAATACTTTACACTTTATTCTCTCGGACACTTTAAATAAAAGAAATAATCAAAATTCAATGAAAAATTTGAAATTTGAACGTTAATTAAACAAATCGAAAATGTGATTTTTTCTTGAAAAAATAAATTTATGCATATTTTGACTTCAAATTAGTTTATTTATCTTTTTACAATCTTCACTCCATGATAGAATCATCAAACATCATTTAAAAAATTCATATATTATATTTTTGAATGAGTTTTGGTTCACAGGAGGAACATTTTAAAATGAATTTGTCATCTATCTAAGCTCACCATTGAAACTCAGGATACAAGGTTTTGACCTTTAAACTCATGGCCTTCTTGAGCCACTCTTGTTTCAAATATTGTAGAATTCACCGCCATCAAAGATGAATTTTACTGTCCACACAGAAAAGAAACGTGACCTTAAGAAACTTCAGTTCGTTTAGAAGATAAATAATTTGATATTTATGGAACTAATCATAAATTATTTATGTGTTTTCAAAAATAATTTTGATCATGATATAAGTTTGTTGATTAATTATTTTTATTTCACAATACACTTTTAAATACGTCATTACTTAAATGAAGAACCACGATGCGATGAAATAAGACCACAATTTAATCTATAAGAACATTAAAATAATTTTTGTAAACTAATTACTTTAAGATAACTCTTCACATTTTATTCATAAACATTATTCGGTTTCTTAAATAATTCTTTCTAAGATTAAATCTAGATATTTGAGAAACCTTTAAATCGATAAAATTTTCAGAGTTATTCTCATCTAAGCTTATCCTCATTCATATTTATTTGAATAAATATTGAGAATAATGTAATTTTTCTGTCATTTTTGTTTATATGTGGATAAATTATTTATTGATACATTTGATTATACATTAAAAAAATCGAAACAAAATCAAAACTAATTTTTACAAATTTATACGTTAATTATGTAATTTTTAAGTGATGACTTTATATTTACAACATTTTCAGTTTTATAATGAGAACATTTTACATCATGTTTCATTTTTATTCCAGCTTTACAGAGTTTATCGATCATCTATTAAACTAAAGTTAGGGTTTGATTATTTTTATCATCTTAATTTATTTTAAAAATATTCCATATTCATTTCTAAATTAATTTTAAAATCCTTATTCAAATATAATTTCAAGATTAGATCTTTTTATCGTGCATTATATATAATTTTGAATATTTGGCAAATCAGATAATAAGTTGAAAATAAATACAAGGACATCCATCCAAATATATTTTTCAATGATTTATATGCTAGATAAAGTGTGATAAAAATTATATTTGAAAAATTAATTTTCATGAGAGTGAGATTTAATTTGGCAGCAGTTTTTACTCATACATTCATCGAACTATCCATGAAGATTTGAGATAAATAACACTTAAATTGACAATATTTTTATTTGTTATAATCTATATAAGAATACATGAAAAAAATACTTAACTTAGATAAAATTGAAGGTAAATTTATTTCTTTTACTATTTATCTGTTAGATAAACTCTTATTAATTATTTTCAAAGTTTTTAAAATCGTAAAATTTCCCATAATGTTCAGAAATTTATCTATTTTTAATGTTTTTCACAATTTTTTGAGAAATCAATTTTCCCTTTTAGTATTTTGATTACGTTTTTGAAAGAAATATCTTAGTGTACAAATTTTACAAAATATTTTTAATTTTATTGTTATGGAATTGGATTATTTGTTTCAATAAAAATTTGAGAAGTTCAAATTTTTGATCTCTGATTGAAATCGCATTCTCTTATTTTATTTAAATTGATTATATGCAAACAGAAATCTTATATAATCCCTGATTCAAAGATTTTTTTAAAATACAAAATAGATGATGACATTTTCTTGCTATTAAACTTTCTTTCAATTTTAACCTCCGTATAAAGGTATCTACAAATCTCGGGTAATCTATATGATAATTTTATAAGATATAAAAAATGATAGTTGTAAATTTACATTATAAAAGCAAAATTAAGATCCCGAATCTGTTAATAACTCAGAAGATCATTTTGCTTTGCATTTTATTTTTGTAAATAAATTTAATCCGCTACTTTATTTATGATTCTATTGAATATATTTTAATTTTTTTTAACTCATGAATGTTATTTTCAAGTATCGATGATCTCATAGGTATCAGACTTTATGATAATTTTCTGAACGAAAGTTATGATTTGGTATATTCTTGGTACATTAAAAAAAATTTTATCCCTTATACTAACTCAGTTTAGTGAAATCTGGATTCGTTTAAGCATGCAAAAAATAATAATATGTCCTTCTGAGCTTTATTTTAATTCATAGTTACTTTTATCAAAAATTATTGTATAATCAATTATTATTTAATTTTTATCAAAAATACAAAGGAATAGTTAATTAAAATTGAATCAGATATCGAAAATGAACTTAGTGTCAAGCAATCGAGGAGAAACGTAAACTAGAACCTTGGTGTCCCTTGTCAAAAACTTCTGGAAGTCTGTCATTTACTACGATTTTTGAAATTTTAAAGAAATTGTGCAATTTGTTTATAGATGATAAGAATATCGAATAACCTTTACTCATTTTATTTGAAAACAACTATGAATAAATTAGCTGATTTGGTTTAAGGTTTTGAAGGAATAAGCAAGAAGTTACATCTTTCGTTAATTTTCGATATAGATTGAATTAAGATCAAAGCTAAAATATTTCAACGCATTTCTTGATTTTAACACTGATCGAAGTTTTAGAATCGAAAATCTTAAGTATTGGAAGAGTAAATTGATAATTACGTCAATTTTAAAAATATGAATAAATGTAAATGACAAGTTTAAAACATTATTAAATGTCTAAAGGCATATTATTTCAATTTATGAGACTGAAATTAATCTTTTAAAGAATCAGTAACTCATAATTTCAACAGTGTAGTTTCCTTCAACGTATGCTTTACATATGATCAATGATTACCTTTTGATATTATTGATAAAAAATGTCTTAAATTGACAGATTTAATATTTTGGTCAGGATAATTAAGTAAAAAAATACTCAAACTTGCTCTCTTGATGATAAAATCTCTTCACCACAAAAATATAAAAAAGAAAGTCAACAACGTAAGAAATATAACTAGAAAAACAGCAAATAATCTTTATCTTGTTTGGGCTAAATAAAAATCTGAATTCATATATGGAGAATAAACGTTACATTTGATATGCTCAAAACAATCACGAGTGTAAATATCCCTTGTTATTAATATAGCTTTGATAATATATTCAGAAGTGTAAATCAACTTTAAATTTAAGAGTTTTAACATTCAAAAAAATTTGACTTTGTAGGATGTTTGATAAAATATCCGAAGTCATTCAAATCGAAGAAATTTAATTCTTTGATAATTTGAAGTAATCTACTTTCTCTTGGTGATATGGATCTTTCACATATGAATCTGATGGGTGATTGCCGAAAAGAGAGGCAAACTAACTTCATAAGTGAGCAATATTTTTATTCTTTTACACATTGTTAAACCTGAGATTGTTCTGAGAATAATTTTAACAGAAAATTAGAATTCATTTAAATCATAAGCAACTAATTAAAGATCCGTCAAATAAGACGTTTAACTTCAAATATTCTTCCATGTCTGAGTTATTCTTGGACTCAAAGATAAGTTAGGTCTCAAATAAATTTAAAGTTATTCACTCTAAAACAATATTTTAATTTAAAATGAGCTGATTCATTCTTAAAAAGATAAAATAAATCCGATAATGCCTCGTGAAAGATTTTACCAAATAAGGATGAATAAAAATGCTTCGAGTCATTTAACCTCTGATTACGAAAATTCCGATGATTAAAACATCTCTATTTCAATGTCTAAATTCCTACAATTGTCAAAGATGATTTGATAACGCATGAATAAATTGAATGTCAACTTATTCATACAACTTATTGATCAAATATTAGGCGAATTTTTTAACTGAAACAGCACTAATTACTAATTAAAGACATGGAGATAGATGAAGTTATTCTCAATATTTTAAAACTTTTTTTGAAAAGAACTTTAATTTAAATAAGATTAGAAAAATACAACATTGCGAATTTCAAAATGTATAAAATATCTTTTATTTAATTGGTACAACTATAACTCAAAATTAAATATGAAACAATAAAAGTCAAGGTTCTTCACTTTATAATTTTTAATAACCAAACACGCGGCATTGTATTATTTCTAATAATTAGCATCCATTTAAACTTAATAATTTGAAAATCATTCTTCAGCATATAATAAGAAAAAGATTCGCTGGCTCTTACGACCCTTACACGTCAATTAGGCTTGTCTAATTTTTAAAAGAAAGGACAGATTATGCATTTGAAAACATCTCTTACAAGTGATCTTAATTCTTCACAATCTAAAGATCTTATTAAAAAATAAGAAAGGACTATAAAATTATATATATTGAATATTATACTAAAAATGCATAATTTAAGCAAAAATTGACCTTCACAAATACTTTTAAAAAGTTCAAATTGGAGTCTTAAGTCAAAATATTCAAATATTTATATTTGGCGAAATTATTTTTTAAGAAGTTTCATCAAATTTTATAACTATACTTCTGAGTTGAATTTTTTATCTTTTTTGTTGTTGTAAAGATTCAATTTCTTTAGTTTTATAAAGATAACTCCAGCTTTTCAATTGAGAATATTTAGCTTATCATTAGGAGTTAATTTGATATCTCAAATATTGACACATGTTAACAAAATGTTTTTTGATTTTTCATGGAGCAGCACCATTCTTCTAAAAAATTATTTAAGTTAAAGAAACAGCTAATTTTCAGAGTTAGAGATCCAGTCAGAAAATATTCTTCGATTCAGGAACATTTGCATGGTGAACATACATGTTTTACTTTGAGTATATAAGGATCTGGGTCAAGTTAAGTGTAAGATTATAGACTCGACCCTTGTTTTTTTCTTTGAATGATTAACTACTTGCACGGAACTGCTCAAAAGTATCCATATCATCCAATGATCAATATCTTCATTTCATCCAGTTAATGTTATGACATTAATAAATTTGATATTATTAAAAGAAATTATTGACAAATTTAAAATATCATCAAATTAATTCAGATTTAGTTATCAATATAAAACATACAATTTAAAATAAATTCTGGGTGAGTATGGTTCATTTTTAGTGAAATAAACTCACTCAAATATACCTGTTAGGTAATCTCGCAAATCAAAGGGTAAAGAGCCTGATACGCCCAATAGTTGATGAAAGGTGGAATATCAAAATCCTTGATTAATCTGATGAGTGCAGCATTAGAAGTAAAGTAAATTAACCCATCATCTCTATGATCTTAGTTGTCAACATTTAAAGCATCATTTTTTGATCAATGGGAAATACTTTTCCTTTTTTGTAATAATTTTGAAAAGATGTATTGAAACATTTTAACTTAAAGAATCTAAATAGTGTCTTTATTTTATGCGTATCTTATTATTATTTGAAAATGGAATAAATTTCAGATTATGCCTGAATTTTATTCTGTTATTTTCCAAATAATTTTGACACGTAAATTAAAATCACATTTATATGTTGTCTAATTTAAGACAACAAATTTTCCCATCAGATTTTCTTTGATCCATTTCAAGATCATGTTTCATTTAAACATTTACAAATACATTATAAGATTATCTTTTTTACAGATTAGAATATTTTTCGCCGTTTTCACGAAGCATATCAACCAATGAGAACACTGTTTTTTGCAAGAACCATACCAATTGCGCTACACATGATATTTGTGGCTATTCAATTTAATTTGTTCCTTGACAGATACAATAAAACAAATATTGCAATGTAAATCAAAAATTAATTTAGCTGCTTCACAGCAAAAGTAAATAATTCCTTCATTATGAATGAAATTGAAGTTAGGTGACACTTTGACTCGTTTTAACTGTTATTGTGACAGTTACAGTAGCCCTAGGAACCATATTTTATTTTTATTTAAATTAAAAATGAGGTTTTCACCCATTTCAAAAATAAATATTTTATGGTGTCTCATATGATGTCTACCCAGTTCAAAAATTTAACTTGATCAAGACTTTAAGAGACACGATAAATTCTTGTCGACTTTTAAGCTAACATTGAATGTTACGTGTGTACAGTCAAACTCAATCATGAATAAACAAATTACAATCATAACAGATTCAATAATTTGCAGACAAATAATTAACACCTATTAATTTATGTTAATTAAACCTTATGTATGATAGAATGTGAGTCTAATAGCCGGAAAGTTAGTTTTGGCAAAAGGAAGATTGTAAAAATATCATTCCTCAATTATTTAGATACGTCCAGATGGTGGGCTTATTTTAGGTAAGAGTAGTATTGAAGTTTTATTTAATCCGGACATAAACCAAGGTAAATATATCTAAGCATGAACCATTTGATTGAGGACAAACAAATGTCAAATAAATGAAATCAGGTTTAAAAAGTATCAAATTTATCAATTATAAAAAGAAAAATTTTGTTGCCAGTTCAAACCAAGGAATAAATTGCGAAAAGATATTATAACCTGCAATAGTTCTGGATAAAAATTTATCGACACACACATGGAAAAAATATTTTCCTACAACTTTAATATATGACGATATTTTTATTTTTTAAAAAACTTTGAATCAACTTTTGAAAAAGGTAAAAGTGCTGCTTAGCAAAATATATAAAGCCCTAATTTCATGAATTTCATGTTGGAAAGTACAATTAATCGTTTATAATGAATTTACTAAGCATTTAAATTTGGAAATCATTATTTTACGCAGAAAAGTTGACCCAATATTCTTAGGTTTTTTGACAAGATCAATTTCTCTTAGTTTTCCAGTTTTATTATTTATAGTATGATAAAAAATATTTTCTGCAGCTTCCTGAAGACCCAGAGGCGAGAAGTAAAATCTCCCCGCTGGCAGATATTGAGTGAATTTCAGTGCGTGCAAATTTTGTTTTTCTGAGTGTAACTCCAGAGAGTTCATTATCGCTTGCTTTATATATAAAATTTCACTTATCCTTAACACTGATCGTTGCCAAAAGAAAGCTACAACGTTGAAATGATAAGAATAGCTAAACGATGAAACTTATTGAAAAAAATGTACACAAACTCAAAAAATGTTTCTTGCTTTTTACGTTAAAATCCTAATTTTCAAACACTTAAAGGGAAATAAGAAAGAAAGTTGGGAGGTTTTAAAACCATCACTTGTGAATTTCCTGGAATATGTTTCGAAACGTAATGCAATGAACAAGATTTGTCTTTTCGAATCTCTTCGTTAGATGTAAAAATTCAATTTTGAAAAATATAATTTGTACATTTTTACAGCACTCTCAAATATGCAGACTAGAACACGAGAAAAAAATAGATTTATTAGTTTATGTATTTCGAGTTGAGTTAGAGTCCTGAAGGCCACTAATTTTTTTGATTATTCTTGCCTCGTTATCAGATACAAAGATTCATAGAATGAAGATCACTATCTAATGATAAACTAGATAACAGAATTTACCTAATATATCAATCAAAATATTCTCTTGCAATAAAATTTTAAATAAATAATAAAAAAATAAAAATTTAATTACCAAACCACTGACTTGTATGGATGTAAAAGGCCTTTAAATGGATAACTCGACAAATAAATTTGATAAATCTTGGTGATGTGAAATGTGATGAAACTTTTAAATGTCAATTATTTTTCGATTTCATGATTTACGCTTGAATTACGTATA
Source organism: Neodontobutis hainanensis (assembly GCA_024349245.1). Taxonomy (NCBI): domain Eukaryota; kingdom Metazoa; phylum Chordata; class Actinopteri; order Gobiiformes; family Odontobutidae; genus Neodontobutis; species Neodontobutis hainanensis. The sequence goes on along the minus strand of JALDNG010000489.1, from coordinate 7,237 downwards.
AGGGACATCTTTCCAATCATGTTTAGTAATGTTAAACTTATATTGAATTTAAATGAATAAAAGTGATTTGAGGATGCGCGTATTCCGCCAAAAATAATTACGAGTAACTCATATGGTTTAAATCTAACTCATTTCATAGAGGAGTTACGTGTTTGTGGAAGAGAGTTATTTAAGTGATTTAATTCTCAAAATAATTGATTATAATACAATAAAAGAATATATGATGTTTAGTTCCAAAATTTTTCTTAGCTGGAACACCTTTTGTAAATGATACAAAAAATCGTCGAATCCCATTAAAATTGAACAGCTATTGATACCATTATATATCTTTACATTTAAGGAGGCTTTAAATTTACACAGTAGTTGGTGAATATTCTTAATTTTATTATTCTCATTGTCATGAATTATGATTATCAACTCTAATTCCTAGTTGTTGAATGCAAATTTATCGTGCTTGTTTAGAATCTTTACTTTGGTTTTGTGTCAAGTGAAGAAAATACTTTTAGCATTTTTAAGCATATGTATTTAGCTGCTCGAGTTATAAATACTTAACAGTTTTTTCTACAATTCTGAAATGAAGGAAAACCTCTTGATACCTAATTGAGACTGAAAGTTGTGAGCATTGAAAATATACCTGAAGATATTTGATCGCATGGCTTTACGGAAGAACATCACATTTTACTTAATTTTGTAATGTTTAAATCTTTTAATAGGCCCTTCTTTTTGAACTTTGATCGAAGAATTTTATGAATAACTCATTAAAACCTCAAATAATTGAATCCATTCATTGAGTAAATGAACAGGCTGTATGATAAGTAACTTTCACATTCTTTGGTTTAAAAGAATACATTTTTCAAATGAAGGACACTTAACCTGAAAAATTCACATCTAAACCGTTTATTAATTTATAACCCATATAGTATTAAAATGACACCTTAATACCAAGTTTATCAATGAATAATTCCTATCAGAATTCAATTTATAACGTTTAAAAATGGCAGGTCAAAGAAGAGCAAATTTATATATATACTTAGAAAAGTTTCCCTTATGGTAAAAAAGACAATTTGGTATGCTTAATTTTAGACATATGAAGTCAGATAAGTGTCGATCCTTTGCCAAACCTTAGAAACATAAATTTATTGATTGCCATAAATTTTATTCTCAAATCAACTTAAAATTTATCTGAAAAGGAAAAATGAATGGGGAATTTCAAACTTAAACTCTTCACATATAGAGAAGGATTCATGACAAATTATCAATCTTTTTTACTCCTATTATGTACGATTTTGCGTGTGTTTACCTTGGTCAATTTTCTCCCCTATTTAATGTGAAATACGTTACACATTTATCTACAAGTTTTATATACAATAGTCAATGAAAAGGTTTTTCAAATAAATATTCACCTTGGAATGCTATTTTCGACATCACTGAATCCGCGTTTGTTTGAGAACAAATTATAGATATCTTTTGAGGTTTGGATAGAATTTCACTCAGGATCTTACATTATAACACAAAAAATTACATAAATCTGGTGAACTAAGAATATCTCACAGAATCCAAAATTCGAAATTTAACCAAGAAAAGAAAATAAAACCATCAAATGCTCATATACATAAAAACATGAGGCACAGATTGAGACTTAATTATACCCCCATAGTTTGTTGAACTCTTTAAATTATGGTTTAGTTTGAAATAAAACAACATTTTTAAATATTTTTGAATACTTCAAGCAATTTTGCTGATTGATTTGACGAAAATGTCAAATATTGTGAAAATGGATAATAGGCTTTGGGTTCGGTTTTCATGACAAATTCTTCCTATCTTGTGTTGTCTACCAATATATCCACAATTTATATCACAGTTATACCTATATTTATGAAAATTATTCAAACTTGTGATTTTTTAGCTTTTTGCATTATATTTAAATTTGGGTCAAATGCTCGGCTTTTCTTTTCATCCTGAAATAAAGTCACTTTTGCGTGTTTTGTGAATAGCCATTTCTGAAGGTTTCGCGTAAATGCCAACTTTTTGGTGCGTTCTGTTTCATTTATTTGTTCGTCCATGCCTATTTTAAAAAATAAAAGGATTAAATTTATTCTTAAGAAATTATAATCCTCATGTCCTTCTGGAGAAACCCTCAGTTGAATCATAGTTGAGTAAATTTAATAAGTTTTCATTTCGACTCGCATTAAGAATGTTATACAAATATTTTTTTAATTTTCGCGCTTAGTGAATTTTTCTCCTCTGTCGACAAACCTTTAAAAGAACTTTTGTGTATTTTTAAATATTTAAGACAACAATAGATATTAATAGTCTCCATTTTTATTTTACCATGTACGTGACTTATTTATTTCAACGTAACCTAAACTGCACAATAAAGTGTTGTGTGAAAAACATGAATTTGCGATTTCAGTAACCTTATATCATTAACTTGCTTGAACCACACAAAGTCAAGTTGATGTATGGGTAAGGAATTCCGAAGACATTCCAAACCAGTCTGTGAAATATGAAAGATCTTTAAATAAGTGAAGTGATTTGAAAATAAATATCAAGAACGAAAGTAAATCGTCCCAAAACTAAGTATGCCTACATTTAGGCGTAATGCAGGGTAAATGTACGTAGTGACCGAAATATGTGGAAATAATTTAAATTATATTCTAATTTTGTTTTATTGATCCCAAATTACGAAATAAAAACAGAATTTTAAGAATCACACGAATAAGTTGAAGAAATCATATGATTCGTGTATCAAAAATGATGAGAGCAGTGGAATTTAAAAATAAATGTCAATTAAAACCATTAAAATAGGTGAAGGAGCATTTCTGAAGCTATAAAAAAATTATTTTCAGTTATTTGAGAAAAAGTTGAAATTTCTGGAGTTTTTATTTGTTTAAAATCCCATAACTATGATCAGGTCTCATGGTGACATGGTTTATGTGTCGTAAGATACAAGTAAGATATTCTTTGACATTCATCTTACTCTTTGATTAAAAAAATTAACATAACTTTCTTGTGATGTTGGGTCGTATAAGCACCACCTCAGATTTTTATTTTAAAGCGTTGAATGAAATTTTGACGTTTAAAAAAATTTACCATTAATAAGTCATTGACATTAAAATATTTTTAAAAAATAAACCAAAATTAAAGAACGTAAGAAATTAAGACAAATCAATTAAAATCACATTTGAATCGTAAGATCGCGTGTTAAATAACTCTACAACTGCTCAAGAAAAGAATAAAACTAAAGCTGGATCAAAATTTAAACTTGACTTAAAAACAAAAATTAGAACCTGTACAAATCAAATCTCAGAATTAAAATATTTATTACTTTGCATTATATTAGATTTTATTTTTAAGCGTTCGATTTTGATAATTAGAGCTGAGTTGCCTTTTAGTGTGTTTCGTTATTTTAATAAATTTCGTGTTTTTAAAACTAGTTTCTTGGTAAATTTAACTATTTAATTAATGTTAAGTTAAAGTTATTCTTAACTCAAAGAAGTAACATAAGGAATGACATTAACTTAGCATTTTTAAAATTATTTGATTGTCACTTTAGGCAACCTTTTAGTCAACAGACTGTGAAGAGGCGTCATTTCTCTGTATTACTTCCCCTTCTATTTCATAAAGTGAGGCGTGTAATGAAATTATAATAACAGAAAATCCTAAAATAGGCAATAACAGCATACCAACAGCTGAAGATACTCAAGATAACGCTGATGAAGCAAAAAGCAAGGGAATAACCATAATGATGTTATAATTGAGGAGTTCTTCACAGCTAAACGTTTTACCTTAAATATTATCCACCATACTACCAAATATGGTGACACTGTCGTCGCTTAGACAGTATTTTATAACACAGTATCCAGCTATAGGAAGGCCGAGGCACAAAAGAGCAGAAGGGGTTGAAACTACTTTGTAAACCAGAGATCCTGATGCGATCATCAAATAATTTCCTTTGAACTTATTGATATTCGTGAAAAGTCTTCTCACCCACACCAAGTGACATGAAGGGTAGCTTATCTTCTTGAAATTAAAGAATTCTCGAGTTGACACAGTTATACCTTTAAAAAACTGATATATTCTTTGAATAATATTCATGACTAAAATGAGTAAACAAAACGTTTGCGCTTGTCCAATGAACAAAAATTTAAAGTACGAATAGTTTAATCGTTTAGCTAGTTTTTATAAGTATTATCTTAATCATCGAAAAATCTTTAAATTATTTTAAAATCATAAAACAAAGAATTTAACTTGTTTCATCACACAAATTCACGAATATTCTAAAACATCTAAACTGGCTCAAAACTTAAGAGAATTCTATCATTTATAATCCAAATAAACATATTCAAAATAGACTTAACGAAAAATTCATGATTATAAATTAACCACCAAAACTCTTTCAAGTATCTCAAATAAAAATGTAAAATTTTTATTGTTTACTCGTATAGATTGAATGAAGAAATTGAAAGAGTTTTTCAACTCATCAAATCATGCAGTTAAAATTTTTAATTGTTCAAATTAAGTGAGTATGGCGAGTTTGATGGTTAAAATAAACGAACCTCGCAAACATAAAAAGTGACCTTTATCTGATATAATGTATCCTAAATTTTATGATAGATTATTCAAAGGCCTAATAACAACTAAAAGTTTGACGAGTGGTTTTTTCTAGGTCTGTTAAACATGAGATTAAAACTTCGAACTGGTTACTTTTTACTTTGAATCCGCATATTGTAAATATCCCCTCTATAATTGAAAAAATTTAGTCTTCTGATTGGTTTTTTGTTGTTACTTTTGATCAGATCCAGTTTAATCCATTAATAAGTGTTTGGTTTCGATCATGTTCTTAATACAATGTAGTAAGCCTTTTATGTGGTAAATACTCGCTAATCTCGAACTACATGTATCAAATCGTAAAATATCTCACTAATACCACGTTAAAATAACAAATATTGATAGTTACCTTAAACACGTGCATAAACTTTTTTGAGTTTTTCCGAGATAAACGCACACAGTCGTGTCTGTAGCTGCAGATTCGTACAAATCTCGTAACTGTTTTAACCTCATTTTTTGAGAACATGAATTTTTAGCGCCACAGATAAACTCTTAGAAAGGATAGCAACGAGGTAGATATACTTGACAAAGTTTTCAAAGGATAGATAAGTCGATAGATTATTCCACAATTTGAAAAAGTTGAAAATCTTCAAGCCAAGAGAAGCATTAGAGAAGTGTGCTTTGAGTGCACATCAACACATAGACTATTTAAGATACAAAATTTTCCATTTATATGTTTTGTATACAATATAACTTTAGCGGTTGCGCGTTTGACTGAGATAAACAAACTAATTAAATTGATACAGTGGTAAAATCATTTAAAATAGACATTATAGCACCAAAATTTACGTATTTATAATAAATTAAGTGTATAAAGAACAAAAAATATAAGGAATTTTGATATTTTTTAGAAGCATGGTTGTGGGCTTTTTGAATCAAGCTGTTAAAGTTTGTAAACTGCCACATGGTTTTATTTTAAACTTTTATGTCTTTAGATAAAATATTCTTTTTTAAAAGTTGTAAATTTTTCTTGGTTTTAGTGTCAAAATCACATCTTATGATTGTATTAAAAACTTACAAATTTAATAGACGAAATAACCACTTTTTTACAGTTTCAAATTTTTAAAACTTCGTGTATTTGTTAAGCTAAAAATTTAATTGAACTTTAACGCTGGCTTATAGACTTATTTTGGCGAAAATATGTTTACCATAATTGTGGGAATCTATTGATATTATGGTACGTGAATAATTTCTTTGCTAAGAGTGTGAATTTTTCATTTTCATGGCGTGAAAAAAACATCCTCTTAATTGTTTATTTAACCAACTATTTGTAAAACATCACTCAAATATCGATCGAGAATCATTTTGAGAACTTTTTTCCTGCTTAGTTCAATAGAATAGAATGGCTCTTCGTGATTTCTAAACAGTCGTTCAAATACTTTCTAGTTTTATATTTTTTGGAAGAAAAACGTACAGGAATGGAAAGAGCGATAAATTTTTGGATTACGAAGAATTCAGTATTTTGTCGTTTTAAACCCGTTCAATTTTGTCCTTCATTTGAGCTCTTAAATTTAACCTTCACCAGTGAAGACCAGGGAGGGTTAGAGAAGGGCAATCTTCTCCAGTTTAAATGAGGCAAGATGTATCGTTTATCTCAGAAAAATATATGAGAGGTAAGATTGCTCAAATGAGCCGAGGAGAGGGTGAGACCACTACAATAACCTTCTACTCGTACATACACAACGAAAGAGTGTCGAAAGCAAATAAAACCCGGAGCGGCTTAACCTATTAGGCATAGCTATTCCAAATAGCCCACACTAACCAATATTTTTTTCGAAAGAAGCCCAGATAGTTTCGACTCATCCTTTGATCCACAAAAATTTGAGCCATAAGATAATTTATACATTCATAAGGCAGAGTATCATCCTATCTTCTTCAAAAATGTACTTTTTTAATTCTATACATTATTGACTGTAGAACTAGATCCTATAAATCTTGGTATTTACAGTTTTTCATAATAAAAAATAATTCAAATATTGTTGCTTGAAAAATTATAATTGTTGAAAACATTGATATCTAACACAAATAGATAGCGAATAGGTAATTGCGCACAAATCAACCCACCTTTGAGCAAGCGTACATGTTAGAAGAATAATGGCCATTTAATTAACGTTCTTTCGAAGGAAAAGTATTTTAAACCCAATAACTTCATTATAGATTCTTTAAATGGTTTAAAATGGTCGTTTTCATGGATTTTAACGCCGACTATATCCTAAGTTATCACGGATTATTCTTTTGAACTCATTAATATAACACAGGGTAGAATGTAAACTTAATCAATAATTTAAGTGTTTCTTTTTACACTACTTATGACACCTCGATGCTGAATAACGAGGTTATGTGTGAAAATAAACAAAATAATCTACTTGATGCGACAATAAATTAAACATTCTAAGAGAGGATTAAAAATGTGGAAATTTATCAAAAAAGGAGCACTTGTATTCTTGTTAGTAAAACCAGTTTGTCTGGAGTTGAAGAATTCAATTATTTTTCGGTGTTTAACTAATAACTGAGTGGAATTCATTTTAGGGCATCATTGATAGCCACATGACAATACATTAACGTTCCTTAAATGATAATAGAAAGCTATGATGGTAAACGTTTTATATCCATGTTTGGAAGGTGA
>JALDNG010000488.1:115000-273758 GCA_024349245.1 Neodontobutis hainanensis | reverse complement strand
AAGTCACAAAAATACACATTCTGAGTTAAAATTTACCGTGAAACATCATTTAAACATCGACAAAAGACCATTTTGCTCAAATATATTGGTTCATATAGTTGCTGTGCAGATTTAATGGGAAAGCCCATAGGAAAGAACATGAACATGGAAATCTTAAAATCTCACGTTTTCTCTCAAAAAGGTCTCGTAGACCTGGTCAGTGGGTGGTCAGTAGAAGTCTTAGTAGGAAATGTCCGCAGTTAAAATCCCCTTTTGAAGAAATCGTCGAATCAAACTCAAGATTTGCACTTTTTCTCACAGCCAGAAGTTTGCAAGTTTTGCTAGGAGATGCTCTTTTTTTTTTTTTTTTTTTTTATTCAACAATTGCACATTTTACATGAACATTCATCTCCTTTATAAAAATAATACATTGTGCAGTTTCCAACATTGCAAGTTTTTTTTTTTATAACATAAACAAAACCATAAAGAAAGACTCACATCATCACATTTTGCCAGGGAAGTATAAATTTACAAAAATATATCAAATTGTTTACACACCTTCACTGTTTTTATTGCCTTTTGATTAAGAGAATACTTGATTGTTTTGATATATTGCTTGACCTCAATGTTAAAAGCAACAAAAGATGTTTTGGAACGTGCAAACTTACATTTATGAATGTAAAATTTTGCCAAGAGAATAATGAGATTAATAATGAAAGTTTCATTAGGACTAGTCTTAGTTCTGTTGAGGTCATACAGGCCAAAAAGAACATCCTTCCAAAACAACTTGAAATCTTTCTCAATTTTTCTGCAATAAAATTACAAATGTCAGACCAGAAACGCTGGACAAAGGGCAGTGCCAAAACAAGTGGGTAACTGTTTCAATACTCATAGAGCAGAAAGTGCACATTACATCAATGTCTTTTTAAATTTCTTTACAATATGATCATTGGACGGGTAAAACTTATGAATTATTTTAAATGATATTTCTTTAATTTTGTTGGTCAGCAAATATCGGTTGGGTAAGAGCCAGACTATCTTCCAGTCAATGTTTTGCACGAATTTATTCCAGTATGGAACCACATATGGGACTGTGATAATATCTTTTTAAACAGGGATCTAATTAGTTTATTGTTCTTACCATTGTTACAAGAAAAACAAATCTTACCAACTGAAGTGTCAGTCAGCGATAACAAAGATAGTTGTTGTGTGTCCAATCTTGGTTGAGCTTTATATAACATGCAGACACCAGAGGAAATTGCTCCAAAGACTTTAGCATAATCTCCAGGAGACACGGGAATTTTGTATTCTTCTAGAAACTCATTATAAGAAAAAGACAACCATCCTTGTTAAATAATTGGTCAACAAAATAATGTTATTATTAAACCAGTAATCAATAAATAGTGATTTGTGTTTAAATAGTAAGTCTTTGTTGTTCCATATGTAATATTTGTTTGGTGAAAAGTTGTGTTTGAAAATAAGAGACCATGAAAGGAAGGCCTGGCGGTGAAAGGACGCCATTTTTATCGGGACTTTATCAATATTAAAATTACAGGTTAAGAAATAGCTCAACCCACCCAGTTTTGATAGAATATGATATGGTATGGCATTCCAAATAGAATTAGGATTTTTAAAGAAATGTTTTAACCAATTTATTTTAAAAGTATTATTGAGAGTACAGAAATCAATAAAGTTTAATCCACCCTTTTCATAGTCATTTATTAGAACAGACTTTTTCACATGATGAGTTCTATTTTTCCATAAGAAATTAAAAAGTAGCTTGTCAATCTCAGTAATATGTTTTTGTCCACATGCAGAGATAGCGCTGGATATGTTAACCGTGATAAGCCTTCTGTCTTAGACAATAGGGTTCTGCCTCTGAGGGAGATCCAACAGCCACTGGTTCAGCTTTTTTGGTTCTTTGAATAATAGGGTCGAAATTCAATAAAGTCCTTTTTGATGGTCCTTGGTAATTGTGATACCTAAGTGAACAAGTTCACTCTTGACTGGGATACTACAAATGGAAGATTTCATGCAGTCCTTAATAGACATGATTTCACACTTATTGATATTCAGCCTTAAGCCAGAGGCCATGGAAAATTTTCCTATGGTATGTATTGCACCAGAGACTTGATTTTCATCTCTAAGGAAGAGAGTGGTGTCGTCCGCCAGTTGAGATATAATAAGCTCTCTACCACAAATATTGATGCCGTTTATCTCACTTGATTTAATATGATCAGACAAAAGCTGGGCTACCAATAGGAAGAGGTAAGGCGAAGCCGGGCAGCCTTGTCGGATGCCTCTAGAGACATTGAACCTGGGAGACATACCACCTGGTAGTCTAATTGAGCTATTACTATTGTTATAAAGACTTTTAATAGCTGAGGAAAAAAAGTTACCAAAACCGAATTTATTAAGGGACTGTAGAATAAACGGATGCTCAACGGTGTCAAATGGTTTGTAGAAATCTACAAACAGCATGAGCCCACCCTCCTCTACCATTTCTGGGTAATCTAAAATATCTAAAATAAGCCTAATGTTATTTGCTAGGAGATGTTCTTAGCAACCGGCACCTGTACGTGGTTACGTCAGCACGTGCACCGCTGTAGTATGCTAACCCTGGTGATGGATATTCATATTTAAAAAGTGAACTTGGTTATAATGACACAGGCAGTATGTAAAGTGTTGAAGTAGCAGATATATACCGTTAATACTTGACAGTTACAGTCGAGGAAAGAAGTGGAAGAAAGCTTTATAATCACATCCTGCAACTCAAACGTGGCACCGCTATTTTAGCTGTGAAAGTGCTGCCACCATGTGGTTCCAGGGGACATGGCTATCTTTTTGTTACCTGTTGCCCACTTTAAAGAAAACTCATTAATGGATGCTACAACAACAGGAAAACAATACATATTTAAAACGAATTTAATATAACATAAATAAATAATAATAATTACACACAGATAATGTGCCATTACAAATGATGAAAACCGGTCCTGTTATCAAGTTTGAAAAGGTCACTCCCCATACGGGCCTGTCCCACATGTGGTAAACTGCCGGAGCATAACACATAGGGCTGTAAACACATGTGACAGATGTAAGGTTATGTTCTGTTTTGTGTGCTTGAACATCGATCCAAACTGTACAAATTATTACGAGCCACGCTCCAGTGGTATGGCTCTCCATCAGACCTTGATACCAGTGTGGGCAATGAGCAGTGAACTCCAGATAGATTTAAACATGTGGGAAAGGTGGTGAATGTTTGATATCTGAGACAAAACATACATCATTATGTGTAAATAAATCTGAGGAGTTGTCTCTTTAAAATATCAGTACAATAAAGGACTACAGATGGAAATTAGCAGTTAAACTATAAACTGGTACAAGCATCTCTGCTCCGGCTTAAAGAACATTGTACATTGTCTTAAAGAAAATAAACTCATTTTAATGCTGCAGGTTGTGTTCATCTTGAATGCTGTGAACCCTGACCTTGCAGGAGTGACAAGAACTGGTGACGATCACAGCCGGGAGAGAAGAAGAAGCCACAATGAGCAGCAGGATGACTGTATGGACAGTGAGCTGTGCAGGAGTCCTGGGGGAAAACTCTGTCCCGTTCTCAGTCCTGAAAACTAATTCAATACTGCCTCTTGGTATATGTCAGGCCAAAACCAGTAGCTTAAAATTAAGAAGTGTTTATGTGGGGCACTGAACTCTGAACTAAACCAATGTAAAACATTGAACTATGGAAGCACAACTGTCAAGTGCTACAGTGGTAATTTGAACAGCAAACAGCATTATAAAACATCATACTATGTTCACACTAGACCAAATCCTATGTGGCATGAAGAAATGGAAACAAGCAAGTCCCTCTTGAATGAAGTATAGTCCTTGTAGTGAGATGGAATGCGCAGAATCTCAAAGCAGGTTGAGGCTGTGATGTAGTTTCCAGTTACTACCTCTACAGACAAACTTGTTGGCAAGACCTCCCAGCCTGTCCAGAATTTTACTAGATTTTGCAGTTCAGTTGGCGTTGCTCAAGAGTGAATTAAACAGATTTTAAAATGTTTTATTTCCATAAATATTATGGAATACAAATATTTCTTAGTTTCACCTCCAGTGATGAACTCTTGGAGATAGCCCGATATGGAACTTTATGTCTGCTGACCAGTCGTCATCATCATCATCTTCATCTGCTTGTGGCCAAGTGATTCGCTGCAGAAGAATCTGCGTCAACAAAAGGCCACATGAAAAAACATCCAGCCGCCAATTGCAGTTATTTCTGCAACCACAATTAATTGGTAACAATAAAATATACATGTATACACATTAAACTACCATAACTACCTACATGGGAAAGAGCTTAATTTCTGAGTTGCTCTAAAGAAGATCCCGACAGTGGATCGCATTACTGCCACAGAATTAGCTACAAGTGTGTGGAGCTGTAGCAGTGAGACTGAGATGGTTGTATACCGAGAGAGTCGCATGTCATCGTAGGATTACGGTTTATATTCAACCAACAGCTGTACCAGATACTGCCGTGACTTCATCAGTAGAACTGTTTTCAGGAACAGACACCTAATGCTTTTAGATCAGTGGTTACTGAACAACTTAGACCATCCCTTGTTTTCAGCTTATGAACAACAAAGAAACCAGTGGACATCTGAGAATCTAATCAGCAGGACGGATCGACTGCTCTACAATCAGTCTAGGACAGAAGAAGAAGTTTGAATCAACTAATTTGAAGATACCAAATAACTGATTTACTCCTTGGGGATTAATAAAATTGAAGTGAATAAGAAACAAGTTGTCTGTAAACAAAGCTATCAAACTTAGATGCAAGGTCACAGTGGCCAGTGCGAAACCACCTGACAGCACTGGAGAAGGATATAGCATTATCATTCCAGTCCAAACGCCTTTGCTTCAACTTTATCTTCAAGTAAGACCATAAGAAAGCAAAATTACCTCTGGACAGATGTTCTCTGCCCCTCTTTTGGAAAAAGGATAGCTGCTGTGTCTGGTCTTTGAGTAAGCAAAGTCCACAATGGTGCTTTTTTAGTCCTCTGCGCAGTTGCTTAATCTGTCTTACGACTCGTCCAAACACCTAATAACAATAATAAGGAATAAAAGACAAGCATAATAATTGTAGTGGAGAGTTGTGAAATGTATGTAGTTTCGTTTTCAAACCACTTTCGGTTACTTTCGGTTCAGTAAAGGAAGGTCCCATGCATAGGCCAACTCCTGTATCTGCTGCTCTTCCTTTTCTGACAGGTTGGATTCTCCTTCCTATATATATATATATATATATATATATATATATATATATATATATATATATATATATATATATATATATATATATATATATATATATATATATATATATATATATATTTAAAAAAATATAGAAAAATCTAACTAAGACATGTCTGTTAAGAGTCTCAGTCAACCAGGCCATCTAGAAGAAAAAAGTTAAAGCCAAAGCATCTGGACGTAGGTTTGAAGGTGAACCTTGTCCAGATGCTTTGGATTTAACACTTTTTCCATCTTCAAACTAAGAGATATGGGAGAAACATACAAGCTTGATTGTGTCACGAATGTCGAGGTCCGGACAATCCTCTACACTGCCACAAGGAACAGGTCACTTTCAACAAGAAAGTGCGACGGTTCTCCATCAAAAAGCCGAGTGACACTGCTATTTGCTGTGAAAAAATTATGTTAGAAAGCAATTGGTTTTCTAAATTTGTACGGATGTTTCAATATTTGTGAACTGTAAATTCTTAAATCCTTGATGATTCATTTTTATTAAATGTTTCATAACAGCAATGCATTATAATTTAATTGTATAGCAAACAGCATGGGCATATATGCATAAAATACATACCAAAATGAATGTGAAATCCAAACTTTAATTTTTCCATGCAAGTTGAGAAGAAAAACGTGTAACCCCAAGTCCAATAGCAGTATCCCTGTACAACAAAATTTTAATAGTAGGCTTAATTATTATTTGACAACTATAACTTTTATTTGGTTTTACCTTCAAGTCTGCAAATCAAGGGGCGTGCCCATTCCACATTGGTTTGCTTATAAAAGATATAAGGGCCATGTCCTGTTCTGCAGGACTTTTCCTGATGTCCATGCATAGAGTTAACGGACTCTTCATTGCATGGATTTGGAGATAATACTCCGCACACTGAGATATGGCCTTACTTAAGTCACTAACAGATGACCAATCTAATAAGAAACAGTAAAAAGCAGATATAAGGGGTTCAATACATAAATCTAATATGCATGATTAAGAAATTGAATGACTCTCTCTTAACAATGCTTTGATGGCTGTTAGGGCTGCACGATTTAGGAGAATGTCATATTGCGATTATTGAGGTCAATATTGCGATTGCGATATGCGATTGCGATATAAACAAATGGTATCAAGAATGAACTTGCTTGGTTCTCAAAAAAATGCACACACAGATTACTGATAATGCTGAAATTTGTATTTCTCAACTCAAACAAGCAACAACAACAAACAAATGCAAAACGTTTTCAAATTAAAATATTTTTACAAAATAACATCTTTGCATTACTTCAAACAATCTTGTTATTGTCTCAATACTACAGCTAAATAAAATAAATAGAACAAAGTTATTTCTATGTTTATGAAAATAAGATATTTTGAACATTCTGTCTAAACAGGGATATTTTACCTGGACGTAACATTTTGTATAAACTTTCAAAAAGGAATTTGGATATGAATGTGTGGTTCAAACCGCTAAAACCTTTGTTGGTTATTTACAAAAACAAAAACAAAGCAACAAACAAATCCCTTTTTCTAAAAAGCTCTACTTATCACTTGAGAGGTTCTTTGCCAAAAACAAGCATATCCACCTTGTCTGGTTTCAGACAGGAGCGATGATTTGATACAACATTACCACTAGTGCTAAAAGCTCTCTCTGATGCAGAGCTTGTTGCTTGTATGCACAGATATTTCTGTGCTAGTTTGCATAGCCTAGGGAAGTTTATTTTGTGTAACTTCCACCATTTCAATGGGTCTTCTCCATGGTCTACACTTGGCATGTAAATGTAAGCGTTGAGTTCAGCAGCCACTGCTTCTCTAAATTGTACCATGGGATCAAATGTGGTTGATGCTGTTGGTGTTGTTGTGCGTGTGTTTTCCTTGAAGAAAGTGGCCAGGGTTTTCTTCTTGGCTTTAGCAGCAGGTGGATTTTCTGCATCAAGGCTATCCTTGTCCATCACTGCATTGCTTGTTTGGGATACAGGCTGCTGCTGATGAATTTCCTGAAACAAATAAAAAATGCACATGTTTTAGAAATCTGTTACATAGAATTGTAGCCAGTTAAGTAAACATTGTGTTTTCACTCACTATCAACTCAGAGATGACTCGTTCCTTTAAGGTCTGGGTCTCTTCTGCAGAGATGTATTGTGTTCGGAACCTTGGATCTAGGAATGTGGACATGTTTAGCAGGTCCTGCGTGACTTCATATTTCTCGTTGAGGTAGTTCAAAATTTTTGATTTTAATGATTTAGTCAGGCCAGTGTCCTCTTCCTCTTCAGCCAGCACTGAGGTATTCAAAATATGCAGAGCAGGCTTCACATAAGATATGCTCACATAGCGTTCACCTGACAGGGCATCCGTGAAGTCCTGGAGTGGGCTGAGTGCTTTGTTGACAGATTCCAGGACCTCCAGGTCCTGCCATGAGGGCAGTAGGTGTCGCACTTTGCGATCTGCAGAGAGAACCTTGGACAAAGCATTTTGCTGCTCCAGGACTCTTGCGATCATTTTCTGAGTAGAACCCCATCGTGTTGAGCAGTCTGTCACCATGGCATGCTCTGGGAGGTCTCTTTGTGCTTCCTCAAAGCAACTCTCTTCTTCCAGCTATGGGAGAAGTGGCCCACAATCTTCCTGCATATCCCAGTAGCCCGGTTAATGCATTGTGCATTATCTTTCAGGGCATTTCCTGTGAGTGATAAGACAAAACATTTACTAACTGTAGTGACTAAAACACATTCATATTTTAATACACTCTGATTAAATGCCAAGTTACAACCTAATAGCATAAAAACAGTAATACAAAAATTACAACAAACACTTTAATATTCATGTCACCACTCTAAGCTATAAATGTTAGAGCAGTAGTAGGCAAATAGCTGTGGCAGATGTGTAATTTATACACTATACATACGCAGCCTAAATAAAATAGGTCACTGTTATTATGATTTGTTGCACACATAACACTGTATTTAAAATTGTTATTCTTAAATTAACAACTACCCCAAAACCCAGAATAATAGTATAATATTTTATACTATTGTACTCTTAAGAGTACAATAGTATAAAATAATTGCTATAGCCTAATAACAAAAGATGAAATCAATTTAGGGTTCAGTTGTTCTGCTTGACCACAGGTCCGTAGTTGTTGAAAAGAACGCCAATGTAGACATTTCCATTTGAACCTCGCCACGGCATTTGTTGTAAAGCTCAGGGATTGCAACTTGAGAGAAATAGTTCCGCGAGGGCAGCTGGTACCTCTTGTCCAGTGTGCGGATCATTTTCTGAAACCCCCCCCTGCTAACGGTGTATATGGGCAACATGTCTCCTGCCAAGCAGTGCGTTATAGAGTTGGTGATTTCTCTATATCTCAGTGAAGACCTTTCATATGGCGCAACACTCTCAAACAAACCTGTAATTGTGGTTTGTTTGTTTTTTTGTCTTACAGATTGTTCTTTTTGTTCAGTTGTTTCTTTACTAATCTGGGCTTTTACCTTCATGCATTCATCATATTTTTCTCTGTGCTGTTTCAGGTGTTGATATAAGTTTGTCGTGTTGCCACGTGATGTAGCAACTTTATTTTTACAAATTCTGCACAGTACCTCTCTCTGCTCAGTGTCGGATATCTTATAGCCAAAATATCGCCATATAACAGAGGTAGCATTTTTCTGGCCACCAGTTCAGTGCCCGTCTGCTCAGCATCCATCTTCACCCGTTACGCGCTGCACACGGAAAAGTCACGACGCGTGACCATACGCGCAACACGTGCCACTGCCTAAACTGAAACTCACCGATCTTTTTTATTAGCGGATAGCGGTATAGTGTATGAAATAGGCAAACAGCTTTCAGAGAGTATGGGTTGTCAATGTAATGTCCACTCATGCCTTTATTTATTATTTATTTTTTAATAAAATCGCAGCATTTTGCATCATATAATCGCACAGGCTTGATATCGCGATTGCGATTGCGATATGATTAATCGTGCAGCACTAATGGCTGTTCTATAATTAAAAAGACACTTTGAATAGCACATACCCATGGAAGTAGTCGCTGAAGTTATGGATGGTCCAGGAACCACTGCTTGTTCCTTTTCGCTGGGATAAACTGCAAGTGTCACTTGACTAAAATAAAAAAAAATAAAAAAATAATTATACACATATGTAACAAATGCAAGAATGACAACAGGCTCGGTTTATTTAATGTCAAAACACTGTGAAGAGACAATAGAAACAACACTGATAAAATTATTCTTTTGTATAAAAGGGTCATTCAGTCTAGAAATTGAATCTAACCAATAAAACCTCTTTAAAAATTAGAAAATAAAAAGATACCTTTCACCACATGTAGATGCGTGCTGCTCTATCCGATCAGATTTAAACATTTTCAGAAAAACAGGACAGGACTGAGCTGTTGGAAAATAGAAAGATGTTTTAGTAAAACATAATTATGTGAAAGGACATAAATATGAACTAGGTTCCTAAGTTTTAAATTATGGTGTAGTAAGAAGTGTAGGTTGTCGTAAGGACAGACAAATCATACATTGTTCCTCAACCAGATGAGCTGTGTCTTCCTTAGGCCCGTCACTGTCGACTTCAATGATCAAACAGGAGTCAATATAATACTCTAGAAGCTGCAGAGGTACAGCAACACCACACTTGTGACATGTGGCTTTTGCCATACCGCTGAAGGCTCCATCAGTTAGTTGTAGTGGACTTCTATCAAGATCTTCTTGGACAGGGACTATGAACAGTTTTACCCTTGAGCAACAGACTTCAAGAGTCTGCCTGTATAACCAGCATCCAGGTGACACAAGGGACAGTTTACGGCTTCCCCATCCACCTGTCAAAATTAAAAATTATTTAAAAATTGCAGCCAAACATAGATTGCATAGTATAGTTTTTATAGACATTACTGCAATTATATTAAATAAACTAACCTTTGCTTCTTGTTAAAAAAAAAAAAAAAATCTCTGCTTACAAGCTGCTTTATAAAGTAGCCATCCACCTGTTACTGTTTGCAGTTTTGGAAATAGAACTTTGAAGCGTCACATAACTGTAGGTGAAAAAGTACAAAAAAATTGACATTTCATCTCAAAACAAACCTATTTAATATGCATTGCACACACAATTAATATATATATATATATATATATATATATATATAGAAGTGCCTCTTCGTACCAGGGACTAACACCTTTCAGAGGATCAAAGAATTTACAACTCTGAACTTTTAAAGACTCTTCCCTTTTTGTTTATTCAGACTGAGGAGAAGACAAGAAGACGTAATTAACAACTCCGTGCTAATCTGGACCAGATGCTCAATGTTGTTTTAAGAAAGTTCATGGAGAAGTGAAATGTGATTAACAACTTTATTTTCCCCATTTCAAAGGACATGTAGCCGCTATCTCTTGGCAAACCAGACTTTGTGGTGCCTTTCTGACACCTTAAACCTTTGATATACAACTACGATGATACCGTCTCGATAATTGCCCACGGACTGTGTCTCTTTTTTTCAGAATTCTAAAATTGATCGAACAGTGCACTCTGCTGGACAAGCAGAGAAACAACGCTGCATTGAAACTACAGTCGAAGTATTCTGCAATATATAAAAGTGTTTAAAAGATTGTTCGTAAAATGTTAACTTCACGTTTTCCTTTACAGGCTCCAGAGTGATAACGATATAAAAGAATTCTTTCTTCTTCATCCTTACAGCTGGCTGTGTAATAAAATGAATTATTCTGTTTTCAGGTCAAACGAATAATGTAAATGTGTTTAGTCTTTTAAGATTGGTAAAGACATTTCCCGTGCATTTATGATACAATGCAGAAGCAATACGGTTTTAAAATGTGTTTAAGTTTGTTTATTTGATGAAGCAAGAAAGTTTAGTCTCAAGCCCAAAAACCTTAGTAAACACCCCTTTACCACGCTTGTGTAAACACGCCTTGTTGCGTCCTCTTACAAAAGATTCGCAGAGCGGAAATCGCGCTCTCTCTTAATTTCTCTCTCAAGCTCTCTTAAGCTCTTAAGCTCTCTCTCAACTTTCACACGCAATGCTTTGCACACTGTTGTTCGCGTAATCTTGTCTACTTTTACTAAGTTTTTGCATTTATCGCTTCGTAACTTTTACGCTTAAATCCACGTAACACAGTCTGTGTTAAAGTGACTTTATTTTTGAAGATCCAACACATTTGATTTTTGTTTGAAAAACTTCTTATCCACGGAATTACATCACATCCTCGCGGAAGAAACTTTTTGTAGTTTTGAAAGGTTTTTGATGCTACGAAAGAAAGTCTTTGTTAAATCCAAAAAGACATCTTTTCGTCTTGCAGCGGATTTCAGTTTTAAAGACTCTCTTATTGGCTGCTGGTAAAGTCTACTTTACCTCACGGACAATACAGGACGCCTTTTGGTCTGCTAAAGGTATTATCCTTAGCAACCCGTGTACCGGCGACACCTCTCACGGCCGAAGTCAGCCGCGACCCGGGAATCTCAAAGCCTCCCTTTGGGACCCGCACTGCTGGTACTGACCCACCAGATCAGAGTGAGTTGAACACTGGACACAAGCTTGGCGTTATAAAACCTGTGTGATTAAGTCCAACAGCACGTCTTTCCCCTTTTACAATCTTCAAATAGCCGTCAATAGTCCCCTTTTTGTTAAGCCATTTAACTGCCCCTTTGCTCCGTAACCACCCGAGTAAATCGCTTAAAACTATGATTAAACTTACCTTGCTCCATCAAAGGTATGACAAGTAAACCATTGTCTCATTGTCAATCAATGTTTTATGTTCAATACCTTCATCATTTGCCCTGATTATTCCCTTGTGTCTTTCCCACTATTATTATTCATATTTTAACCTTGCATAATCTTTAATAAAACCCCATAAAGACATTTTTGTTTCATTGTTTAATATAGAATCGGTCGAAACGAGCAGAACTTTCTTCCTTCAAGATTGAAACTTTTCAAACATAATTAGTTTCCTTAGAACTGTTAAAACTAAGGTGGTGCCCCAAAAGAAATTATTTTGATAAACAAAATATTAATTATTAATTTCATAATTCATATTAATTATTAATTAATAAGAGCATATTCACTACAATAGATATATATATATATATAGTACCTCTTCACATGTGTAGCTGCCAGCAGAGACAGTTGCATAATTTATGTTCCATAAAAGAATAGGTTTAATTTAATATAATACCACGTTTAAATATATCATAATATATTTATATTTATCTGTATTTATTTTATTTTTAAATTATGTGTTCAAGCTGACTTGTTTGTAGATTTGTATAGCGGAACAATTTTTTCTGTGTTATGGTTGGTTCAGACGTGTTTTTGATGTTGCACCAGCTATCGCATGCGGAGCTTACTGCGGCTCGCAAAGCTTTTGGTAATGTCATTCATTATTACATTTGTAAGATCAACAAGAGACACGGAAGAGAAGTTGCTGTTTTTATCTGCTTTTCACTCTCTGGAGTTAATGCGGCCAATGAGGTATGCATAGTTGATATGTAATTCTCAATGTAAAGTATAACTGTGACGGTTTGTTAACAGTCTTTCTGGCGTTGTGTTGTTTGTTTAATAATGTGCTATTCTCTGTGAGAATATTATTATTTCTGTAACTTATGTGACTTTATGTTTCATTTTAGTTCTCACGGCATGTTGGATGGCATCGAGGATGACATAATCTGACTAATAAATGCCTGTAGAGAAGAACGCCTTGTGTCCGTATCTGTTAACTGGAGAGGGAGTTACAGTGAGAACTCAACCTGCTCGACACGAGGTGGAGACGTGGGGGAGATGATGAACCGCGCCTGCCGTCAACAGAGCTACACGCACGCTTTACATTGAATGTGAGCGTCAAAAGATAAGACTGTGCATACAAGGTTAAGAGACAAGCAGAACCCGGTAGCAATGCATCGTTAAACCTACAAGAAGTTTAATATTTAAAACAAGTTAAATATTAAGAAGTGGAATAACCTTCAACTGTTAAAGGGGCTCTATAAGTGCTAAAAGTTAAATGTTAATTTGTGATGTGCATGTTCACATGTTGAAGTGATTGCTCAACTCAAGTTATTTACTGTTAATTTATTTTAAGGGTAAATAATTATTTAAAGAGACCATCATAATATTTTCATTTTTTATTAATTTGCTTTCAAGGAGAAGTGTTTATTCTGTTTTAAGTGAAAATAAGTTAATTTGCATTGTGGAAAGTGTTTCTAACAAAGCACACTGTGTAATTTGGTTACATTTAAAGGTAAAGTTAAGGTACATTATTATAATGTAAACAAAAGCTTACTGGTAACATTAAGCCAGTTTGGTCACTTACTTTATTTAGCTCATTTTAGTTAAGCTACTAAACAAAAAGGTGTTAAAGTGCCAATTCAAATATAAATATCAAAATGTCTGAGCACGAGTATGAGACAAATGAAAAGGGTTCAGATGCTAACAATGGAGCAACAGGTTTACAGCAGCAGTTAAAAGACCTTAATATAGATACGCACCCATCAAAAGAGACTGAGGTAGCGACTCCAACTGCTGTAGAGGAAAGTTTAAGAAGGAGCCAAAGAACCCGAGAGCTCACTGAAAAAGGTCAAGAACTGTATGACAGCCAATCTAAAAGGCTTCAACATCGCTTTACTTCCTCTTATGATAAATAGAAAGTTCTTGCAAAAGAGACTAGGAAAGCAATTGATGGAACATTCTCCACTGAAATCCTGCAAACCTACATAACCAAGATCAGTAATGCTTCAACAAGTGTAAAACAAGCTTATCAAGATTTCCGCCAACACACTACTCCGATAGCAAGACGCGCCACGAGTCGACACGTGTGATGCTGTCTCAGGAAAGCTATTGAACAGGCAGAGGATTCTCTTGAAGAGAAAATATACCAGTTACTCACAAAGAACAACTGGACTGAGACTGGCTCAGTGCTTACACACGCAACCTCCAAAAGGTCTAGTATATGTTCACAAAGTTCAAGGTTTGCAAGCACCAGTTCAAAGCAATCAAGCCTGACCTCTTCAAAGAAACTGGAAGCTGCAGCAGAGCTAGCTGCAACTCAAGCCACATTAAAGGTATTAGATGACATGGAACTTAAGGAACAAGAGCTTGGGAACCTCGAAGTTGAGAACAGAAAGAGGCTTGCACTGCAAGAAGAAAATGCTGCACGAAAAAATGTATTAGAAGAGAAGCGCAGGCAGTTAGAGCGCTTAGAGACAGAGTTAAAAGCAGCAATGCTTTTAATGCTGCAAAAGCATGTCTACAGGTCTACAAACATGAAGTGGGCTCGGATGAAGAGATATCAGAGTTGCTCCATAGCAGCAAGCATGTGAAAACAGAATCTAAAACTACCCAAAGAAGTCTTTCTGTGCATCATGTGGCAACACCACAAAATGCCACACAGGTTCAACCTGCTATGGTGACACATACTGCTGAAAGTGTGCAACCTGCTGCCATTGCTCATCAAGAAGATAGCACTACAGCACTTGCCAAAGCAATAACAGAGTCGATCAACGCAAGCCATCTCCCAATACCAGAGCCTTCTGTTTTCAATGGAGATCCACTAAGGTACAAAGACTGGAAAACGTCATTTGAGACATTGATAGGTAGGAAGAATATTCCAGTGAATGAGAAGGTCTACTACCTCCGCAAATATGTTGGAGGACCTGCAAAGAAAGCTATTGAGGGTTACTTCCTGCTAAGCACGGATGCAGCCTACTATTCAGCATTGGACATCATGGAAGAAAGGTATGGAAGCCTCTTTGTGCTTGCCAAGGCCTTCAAGGATAAGATAACTTCATGGCCAAAAATAGGACCCAAGGACAGCATTGAATTAAGAGAATTCTCAGATTTTCTACGAAGCTGTGAAGCAGCAACGTTGCAGATCAAGAGTCTTGCAGTCCTAAATGACTGCAGTGAAAATCAAAGAATGCTTAACAAGCTTCCTGATTGGCTAATAGCTAGATGGAACAGAAAGGTCCTGGCGGTTGAAGAATCAACACATGATTTTCCAAGCTTTAGTGAATTTGTTCAGTTTGTAGCAAGAGAAGCCAAGATAGCATGCAACCCTGTGACATCTCTTCATGCTTTGAAGTCTGGTGATAGTGAAAAGGTTAAGACCGCAAAGCCTCGAAATGTATGTGCAAAGGTGCTAGCAAGCAGCTCAGAAGAAAGCCCAGAGCCTAAAGCATGTGTCTTTTGTGAGAAATTGCACCATGGCATTCAAACATGTCGAAAGTTCAAAGAAAGGTCCATTTCAGAAAGGGTCAAGTTTGTGCAAACTAAAAGGACTGTGTTTTGGATGCTTGAAGACAGGACACCGTTCTAAGAACTGTGAATGGAGGAGTGTCTGCAACACATGTAAAAAGAAGCACCCAACCTGTTTGCATGAAGACCAGGTCAAAGAGAATGAGAGGTCAAAGGAAAGGACGGATGCTAAACAGTCAAAGGAAGCTTCTAGGGAAGCCACATCAAACCGTGTGGTGCAAAACATAAATGGAACATACACGTCCATCGTTATTCCAGTGTGGTTGTCAAAAACAAGTAGCCCAGAGCTTGAAGTTCTCGTATATGCTTTACTGGATAACCAAAGTGTCACCACCTTTATCCTGAAGGAAAAGGCAGATGCTCTGGACACACAGAAGGAGCCAGTGCAACTAAAACTCTCAACATTGTCATCGAGAAGTACAGTCATTCCAAGTCAGAAGGTAACTGGGTTGCAGATCATAGGGTTTTATTCAACTAAGAAAATCACTCTTCCAGTAACCTATTCAAGAGACTTCATTCCTGTCAATTTAAGTCACATTCCCACACCCAAGACAGCAAGAGCATGGCCTCATCTAGAGCATCTTGCAGATGAGATCGCTCCTTTAATTAACTGTGACGTTGGTCTGCTTATAGGTTACAATTGTTCTCAAGCCCTGTTACCCAGAGAAGTTGTGTCAGGCAGAGATGAGGAGCCTTTTGCTCAAAAAACCGACCTCGGCTGGAGTATTGTTGGCCCTGGTAGTTCCTGTGTTGACTACAAAGATGCACTTGGATGCAGCCACAGAACTATTGTCAAACAAGTAATGCCATGCCTTCAGTCATCTGCCAATCTGACAAGTGAAGTCCGATACATATGTCAAACACAAGTCAAGGAGTTAGTCACTCCGCCAAATGTTATGAAGATATTGGAGTCAGACTTTAATGAAAAAGCGTGGAGGATGCTCACTTCTTGAAGAAATCAACAAGAGCCCTGTTTGATACATCCTCATCACGGGTGTATCACCCACAAAACCAGGCAAGAAACGCATTGTGTTTGACTGCTCAGCAAAGTTTCAAGGCGTGTCATTGAGCGATCATCTGCTTACGGGCCAGAGCTGATCAATACATTGGTAGGTGTTCTCTGTCTTTTCCGCAAGGGTCCAGTAGCAATAATGTGCGACATAGAACGTATGTTTTACCAATTTCACGTAAGAGCAGAAGACCAAGACTATCTAAGGTTTCTCTGGTGGGAGAATGGGGACTACCACTTCGAACCATCTGTCTTTCGGATGAAAGTTCATTTGTTTGGTGCAGCCTCGTCTCCTGGCTGTGCAAACTATGGCCTCAAACACATTGCTGCACAAGGGCAAGGTCGTTTCAGTGAAGCATCCATCCGCTTCATTGAACGAAATTTTTATGTGGATGATGGGCTGACTAGTGTGTCAACGAAAGAAGAAGCGAAACAGCTAGTCATTGAAGCAAGACAGCTTTGTAGCGATGGCAAGCTACGCATCTACAAATTTGTTTCTAACAGCCAGGAGGTTCTAGAATCAATCCCCAAAGAAGAGTGTGCTCAAACAGTAATACATCAAGACCTAGCCTTGGGAGAGTACCAAATGGAGAGAGCTCTAGGTGTTAACTGGTGCATTACCTCAGATCAGTTCAGATTCAGAATAGTGGTGAGTGAACAACCTTTCTCTAGAAGAGGAGTGTTATAAACCGTTGCGTCTGTCTATGACCCTCTTGGCTTTGTAGCACCGTTTGTTATAGTCGGAAAGCATTTGCTGAGTGATCCAGCTGGGCCACAGCCTCTTATGCCCAATCACATTTTGACGATGAAGTCTTCCATAGTCTTGCCACCACCTGGAGACTTTGTGAGGAAGACCTTTATCTTCGCAAAGATGGCATAAAGTTCAGCACTTACCCAATGAGTTTTGGTCTAGGTGGAAAAAGGAGTACATGTTAAATCTTCAAGAGGGACAAAATGGCAAAAACACACAGAAATGTGCAGGTCAACGATATTGTGATCGTGCAAGATGACAATGCACCACGAAATGAGTGGAAACTCGCCAAGGTCACTGAAGTGTATCATGGTGAAGATGGACGTGTGAGAAAGCTGCGATTGCTGATCAGTGAATCAGCACTGGATGACAAAGGAAAGAGGCTCACAAAGCAGACTTACCTAGAACGGCCTATTCACACGACTGTAACCCTGATTGAAGCTGAATAAAGCAGTCTTGGTTGTTGCTACCTCACTTAAACCAAGTCTTATGATTTAAGTTAGAATCTTATGTTTATTAAGTTAATAAGAAATCACCAGTGATTTGGTGGGAGTGTAGCTGCCAGCAGAGACAGTTGCATAATTTATGTTCCATAAAAGAATAGGTTTAATTTAATATAATACCACGTTTAAATATATCATAATATATTTATATTTATCTGTATTTATTTTATTTTTAAATTATGTGTTCAAGTAAATGTAAAGTATAACTGTGACGGTTTATTAACAGTCTTTCTGCCGTTGTGTTGTTTGTTTAATAATGTGCTATTCTTGGTTATTCAAGGAAAGAAAATTGAACAGCAATTTCTGATGTTGTTACTGAATAAATATGCTGTTGAAAATCACAAATAAAATTATAAAAAAAAAAAAATAATGTGCTATTCTCTGTGAGAATATTATTATTTCTGTAACTTATGTGACTTTATGTTTCATTTTAGTTCTCACGGCATGTTTGATGGCATCGAGGATGACATAATCTGACTAATAAATGCCTGTAGAGAAGAACGCCTTGTGTCCGTATCTGTTAACTGGAGACGGAGTTACAACATGTGTCATGCTTTCATCAAGATGAGCAGTCCTTGGACCCAACCCAGCCTGCATATGGGTCACTTTCTCAAGCTCACTTGGAGTTTTTCACACAGCTTTGGTAGCAAATAGAAAGACACCTCGAGTGCCTTGATTTTTGGCTGGGATAACATTTGTTGCTGGAAAGCGATTCTTCCCCGGCCTTTAGTAAAAATGCCTGGAAATGTTCTATGGTGAAAAGTTTTGATTAAAAATTTAAATACAAGTTTAAGGGTTTTTTTATTAGGTAGGCAAATTTCCACTGGAGTGTTGCAGTACAGGTGGTTGGGGAAAAACATGCAGTCAGCTTGTTAGGAGATTCCTGAGACCAGTTTATACTGGTTTTAAGCCAGGACCGTGTGTAAACATATTTAAACTGTTTTTAGAAGAAATTAGCATTTGTGGTGAGGGATAGAATTCTGAACAGACAATGAAAAAAACTATTTACAACATAGCCGTAAGTACTTACATTAAAACCTATAAATTAAGAATTTTACTAACTTGAATTTGCTAACTGTATACTAATTTGCTCATTAAATAAACATACTATGTGAGGTACATTCATTAATGTATTCAAACCAGGCTCTGACATTACCTACAAGTAGCAGAGTGGTTGTCATTTGCCAAAACCATCTTAATTTGTAATAGTTTGTGGATAATGCCAATTTCTCCAATGAAAATGTATTATGACCATGCCTCCAGTAGCCCCCATTCTGTACTTTAGGACATTCTGTTTACAAACTTTTAAATGGTTTATATCAAATTGGTTTAACATATGACACTTTAATGACTGCAGTTTGATCTGTGAAAAGAAAGCAGTACTACACTAACAGAAAAAGCTGAAAGTTTATGCTAGTAAACTAGCTTTGGTTTTTGGCCTCTTCTCCCGGCCGTATTGAGGGGACCAGCACATTAGCCCAAACCGCACGATCCTATCCCAGTGGAAATGCGCTAAAAAAAATTAAACACACCGCAGGCATATGCCATATTAGTTCTTACCTTGTCATTTCCATTTGAAGCGATGGTCCAGTAGAATGGTCCCTCCTATCCAGCGATAAAACATTTAGTATGGTCAGACTTCAAAATATAAAGCACAAGCGTGTACTACACTTTGCGATAGCTTCAACGCTCGCTGTACTTGGCTGCCTTTCAGTCAATAAATCCAGCAAACGGCTGGCTGACTGGACAATTTCAACTTGGCTATTCTGAAATAACAAAAATGTTTAACGCTACTATATGTGACAGACCTTCAGTAGAAATACAACAGAACAGGAGTAAAACAGTATCTAACTTAGCACCCTTGGCGCATCAGTTGCAGGTCCCGCCATGTTTGTTGTAGGTTATTACCATGGTCATCCTCCATAGCTGCTATTGTCCCCTAGTGATTACTTAACTACTAGTCTCTTTAGTGTGCTTGAGCTTTATAACATTTATTAGAAGTAACATATGTTTTTTTTAAAAAACGTCAGATATTGCATGCTAGCCTATATAAACTTTGATATCGAAAGATGAACTTAGCTCAGTGTTGCTGCTGGTGTGACGGATCAACTGGAGTCAGGTTATCTGGCGGCAGTTGTGCAGCTGCCACAACAACAAAACACAGTGTAGGTGTCTAGAGAGATGCCTGTTCAAAAACATACTCACTAAGTCCCATGAGTAATGTTCGTGATAATGGTAAAAAAAATGTCCCAAGGACGTGGATTTTACGAACAATATAACTGATCAAAGGTAAAGTATTTGTGGAAAGCGTAGACTCCAGTAAAGTAAGTTTGAGATTAGACAGAGTCGTCTGTAGCAGATAGCGTTAGGTGAACTCTCAGGTGAACTCTCAGGTTAACTTGTGATGCATCGACAGCTGCTTTTGACTTGACTTTGCTATTGTGAAGTTTTACTAAAATTACTTAATCTGAACGGTTGCATGTGGTGTAATGTATGTAAGTAATAATTGCCATTAAACACGCAATTTCGTCTTTAGTTTCGCTGTTTGTGGCAGAATAGCTTAGCCACAGCCTTAACAGTTACAACATTACGTTTGTTTTCCTCTGAACTGAAATAGCTGAACGTTACAGGGTGATGAAAAACAATAGACTGTGTAATTAAATTTAATGTACAATATATTCTGTAACTAACAAGTCTTTTATTCAGTCAATTACAATGAATTAAACATTTCCAGATGTATGAACAGTCTAAGGTTTCCTTCAACTACCTTCCAGTCACAAGAACCTCTCTCTGAACTACCTTTGACAAATATGACAGTGCTTAACATTCACACAGGGCATAAATCAAATGTAGACACAATTGCAACATGTAAACCAATACTGTATCTTGATAGCATTCATTCATACTTTCAGATGTGTTCATGTCTTTTGTACTTTTTTTTTTTTTTTTTTTACATATTTTGGTGATTTCTTGTCTGAAGTAAAATAAAAAGTAAAATGTCAAACCCAATGTAATTTTTTTAATCTACATGTTATTTAACAATGATCTTCTTTCAGCTGCTGTCAAAAAAAGCACAATTAAACACTATTAAGTCTTAAGCCATGACTCATAAAAACTGTTCTGTAGAATGTTTAGAATAAAAGCTGGGTTAAGGTCATGTGACACATCAGTAAAGCACTCTTAGCATTTATTTGCAAAAAAATAGACAATCATAAAAATATATGATCTAAAATACATTTCTAAATGTATGAAATATTAAGTACATCTGGAAAAGGAAAATGAGGTAAATGGTGTGCATTTATATAGTGCTTTTTTTGCACCCTTCTCAGACCCCCAAAACATTGTGCTTCCACTCACCCCCTTCACTCCTGGGGCAAACAGAGGGTTTTGGTTCACAGGGAAAGATTAATTTATACAAAACTGAATGAAATTGGCTTCTCCTTCATTTCTCACTTCTTTATGTTTGTTTATGAACAACAGTGACAAAACTATGTTCAGTAAAAAGAAAAGAAAAAATACTCACTGTCCTGACAGTGTTCTGTCTGCACTGTTAAACCAAATAAACACATGTAACACAGAGGGTTTCTGTTGTCATTTCTCTTCAATAAACCTTTTGAAATGTTTTATATGCTTCATATTGACATTTTCATAAATATTGGTTTTATGGTCATTTCTGTCTTCAGCCTTTGAAGTGTCCTCTTAAAGATAAATGTTCTGTGAAGAGTCACAACCAGTTTAATGTCGTGGAGTTTCCTTTTGAAAGAGAACTAATGGATAAATATATTTTTCTTAAGTTTGATGGTAAAGAACAAATGTAAACTCATGATGTCTAAGACCTGTGGAAGTTATTTAATCCAACACAGACCTCACAAGTGAACATACAAAGGCTCTAATGTCAAAGGTCAAAAGGAGAAACATAACAGAAGCAAACATTGAAAGGTTTCAAACCTGTGAAGAAGAAACCTGTTTTATTATTTCAGAGGGAGACAGAAGCTACAATTATAAGCTGTATATTTATTCACTAAGGGCATTTATTTATATTAGTTTGTGTTTAATTATAGTGTGTCTAACAAAATAGATTAGAACATTACTTTCTTGTTTACCAAAGTGGAAATTTTTCTTCAGCTCACCAGTACATGAGACAGATTATACACAAACATACAACATAAAGCATAGTCATAAAGACAAGGGACAAATAACTTTTTAAAGACAGCTTAGTTGCCAGTATGACTCCAGCGCTGACCAGAGACAAGAGCTCACATTATAACAGTAAGAGTAGCCTCAACTTTATTCTCATTGTACTGAACCAGATTATATTGCGATGACTGCAGGTAACTCAGTTACAAGTTTTAAAAGAAGTTGCACAGCACGAGCAGCTTGTCCATGCCAGTATTCCGTCTGTAGTATTTCTTGATTTAAAGGCTGTTTCTCATTTTACGCAGGTTAAACGAAGATCGTCTGGATCAACTGGTGACAGCACTGTCCTGTTTATATTGAGTTATAATCCACAAACCGCTCTTGAATCAAAGCGTCTACGTTCGTTCTTTCTAATCGACACCAAAAGATACATCATTATAGACATGTACGCTGTAAAAAGAATCACATCGATGTAATTTAAGACGAAATAATACCTATATTTCCTGGTTTGTAAAAGTGGGGTCCTAGAGAAGAACGCCCACAAAAAACATCTGCACGTCGCCAGATAACCGGCTTCGCCAGTTGATCCGTCACACCGGCCGCCATTGTTCACCTGGCTTGCGCGCTGTATTGCTGTGTTTACCAACGTGACCAGGTCATCGCTGCGTGATTGGCTAGAGGATAGATCGACTCACACAATATCGATTGCAATTCCTCGGTATTCCAGATGTTCAATGAACTTCTTTTACTGCGTATTTTACACTGTGAATTTCAACGGTTGAATTTGAGTGGTCGAAAACATATCTATTTAATATTTACACGGCAAATTTTTTTATTTTGAATTTAGAAACTTTGGATAATATCTATTGAAATTTCTAACTTTGAAATTCAGTCACTAAAATTCAAAGACAAAAATATTCAAACATATGTTTTCAGTGATAAAAAAAAAATCAGAGTTAGAAATTCACAGGTATTTAAAATTCAAAGTCTGATGACACAAATAATCTTCCATATGTGTGCGTCTGCTTTGCTTCTCCTTGCAAGGATTAAAACCTGGCCATTGCTTGTTAAATTATAATCTGTCTCCGTGTCTCTCTGGATAAATATAAAGACATAGAAAATTCTTATAACACATCTCCTTTGTCTTTTTAACATTAAAAAAAGGAAGTGGTCACACCAGTTCTTTAAATGGTGGATCTCATGCATGTACAACAGAGGACCAGTCCTCTTTATACAGTAGGCTTAAGATCACTGTATCATCAGAGAACTGGATTGTTGCACAGACGGCTCCTGCATTCATTTGTGTAGAGTGAAAAAAGAAAAGGAGAACTCACACATTCCTGTGGGACACCTGTGTTAGACTATTTGACCGTAGAGAGAACACTATTTACTTTTACTTGCTGTTGTTAAGAAAAAATAAAACCATTGAATAATAAAATGATTAACATGCAAATCAGTCAATTTCTGGACCAGTAGCTGTGGTTGTACTGCCGAATAAAAGTCAACACATAAGTGTTTTATACGTGTTTGTAAATGAGCAAGTTGCAGGGGATCTTTAGCATGTTCACAATGATCTTTTCAAAACATTTCATTACAACAGATGTCAAAGCTACTGGCCTTAAGTTGTGAACAGCAGGACAAAATATTTAGGGTACAGGGATGATTACAGATTTCTTCCACAGAGCGGGGACAGTGAAGCGCGATAATGATTGTTGATAAAGTTGAGCACCAAGCAGCAGTCAGTTTGGAAGCAGAAGTCCTCAGTAAGATGGCAGGATCTAGGAGCCATCTGGTCTGGCAGATTTTTTATTACAGACCTAACTATGTAAAACTATGTATGTAACCTACAGTATGTAGGGTTAATAGTTGGACAACAAAAAGCAACTCCACTGGGGAGGGTCCAAGTTCTCAAAGTCGAGCTCATAGCTCTCAGTGTCATTAGAAGTAGAGAGCTGGATCCTGCTGGGATTCTTATTAGCAATGCACTGGATCTATTGACAATTATAACACAGAATATATTGCTTTCATTAGCAACGTTTACCAGGTTTATTACTAGTTTAGAGTCTACTTCAACTTTCTGGGTTAAAGCTGGGTTATTATTATTATTATTATAAAATAATATGAAAGTTTACAAAAATACATTCCTAAATACTAAAGTAAAAAAAGTCCATTCATAAAATCCGTACAAGACCATAGGCCGATGTCAAAGCAAGAGTTATTCCTGGTCATTTGAATCATCTTGTTCAGAGTCTGACACAGTTTCTTCCTCTACAGCATTACTTGGGTCTTCGTCCTCACCTTTGTGTTTTTGAATAGGTCAGGTGTAAAATTAAGATAAGTTGTGTTTAGCTCATTTTAATTTTCAGATTTAGTACATAAGCCTTTGACACGTTGTGGCAGGTGGGGAGAATGCAGTCGGTGAGAGCTCTCGTTGGTGAGAGTAGAAATTGTGAGACGAGAACATGAGCGCCAAGCCGTTGTGCCGTCTGCTGCAGACTCTGACTCCAGGAGAACTTTTACTTTCTGACAAGTAAGTCTTAGTTATATTGAGTCTATGCTTGTCATTTGAAATGTGCTATATAAATAAACTGTATTATTCTTGTTATTGTTATGAAATAAGGGAGAGTGAGGATAGCAGCCAGAGTGAAGGTGCCAGTGGAGCTGAGGGTTTTCCGGCCGTGCTGCTGTTTCAGTTTCTAACACAGGAGGACGGAGAGGAGAGGAGTCAGGTTTGGGAGAAGAGAAATGTGGGTGAGAGGCGGAGGCCCAGGAGAGGCCGAGGAAGAGATTATAGCTACGGGCCTATCACTGAAGATGAGGACTGGAAGTTCATCAGGAGTGGATAAAGCCTTTTGATGAACTCACTGGCACACACAATTTTGGAACCTTGTTACAAGACTAACCGTTATGCTCATCGGGTTTTATCCTCAAAACAGCTGAAGCCACAGTCCAGGTTTTTTAAGCGGTACATTGTATGTGTATCTGAAATGAAGGCTTTCCTGGCTTTGCATCTGTCTATGGGGCTTGTCGAGAAGCCCGAGACTGAAGATTATTGCACACAACAATGATTGTGTTTGTGCCCCTGGGCCAATGAAGGACTCAGAGCTGGAGCCTGGCCTGAGGTAAGACCTCCAGCACCAGGCTGCACCGCCTCTGCTACTCTCCCCAGCCTCTGGCCTCTCAGTCCGGGCTACACGGGCCCGGTACAGCCCCTGGTTCTCCTTAAAAAAAAATTACATTTTCTTCCCATGGCACCCCATGCACATGTAACTCCTTCTAGGAACGAGGAGGTCAAGCCGTAACCTGGCCCTGGGCTCAACACTGTGGGTTTTTATTTTATTTTAGCCAAAAAAGCTTGAATCAAGCACTGACTTTTACCACATCCAAGAGGGTTGTGCATTGCAACAACGCACCATCAGTAGTCCTTTTAACAAACCTGTTGACTCTTTTAGCCAAACTAACCTCGTTTGCCTCTTAACATTTGTTCTAGTGAAAAGACTGGACAAAACTAATGTGTGAAGAGAACTCCTTTCCCTCTGTCTCTGGTGGGACTGCTCTGTGCTCCGCTATGTCAGCTCTAGACTCTGAAGGGTTACCGATGATAAAGCATGCCTCTAAGGCTCTGATCAGAGAGAAAAGAGACAAAACGCTGGTTCCGTGGTTTCTCTTTCTCAAAGCTTTATTTTTGGGATAACACAGTTTATACACAGGTGCTGGTCATATAATTTAGAAAATCCTTAAAAAGTTGATTTATTTTACTAATTCCATTAAAAAGTGGAACTTGTATATTATTCATTACACACAGACTGATATATTTCAAAAGTGTATTAATTTAAATGTTGATGATTATAATAAAATCCCAAATTCAGAAAATTTGAATATTACTTATGACCAATACAAAGGAAAGATGTTTAGAAATCTTGGCCAACTGAAAAGTATGATCATGTATAGCACTCAATACTTAGTTAGGGCTCTTTTTGCCTGAATTACTGCAGCAATGCGGCGTGGCATGGAGTCGATCAGTCTGTGGCACTGTTTAGGTTGCTCTGATAGTGGCCTTCAGCTCTTCTGCATATTGCCTCATCCTTTTCACAATACCCTTCTCTCTGGGGTTAAGGTGAGGCGAGTTTGCTGGCCAATGATTTTCTAATTATATGACCAGCACCTGTAATTTAATGTGCTCATATTTTCATGTGCCCATATGCGCCCTTAGTGTGTTTGCATGTGGAGTGAGGGGGCTAGGAGGAATGAGACAGGAAGTAGTGGAAGTTGTACCTGTGATGCATTTCTTCCCAGTTCTACCTTTCCCATCAAAGACCTGGTGGTGGTCGAGGAAACGGCGGAGATCTCCTACAGATTGGAGCTTGAAATGGGGAAGGTATGCACATATTTTGTAAGCCTGTATAGAGAGCATTTTGCAGTATTTTATGACACATTTCAGCTTGAAGAGTATTAGACCAAAATCATATGCAGACAAGATAGTGAAGATGGTAAAATTGAGGAACTAGAGAAGCTCCCAGACGCCTACAATGAAGCAGACTTAGAGGGTGATAAGATGGAGATTAAACAAGTGGAGGCCTTGATTCAAGACCTGCAGCTTTCAATCAAAATCTGCACCAATTCTTCAAGTCTTTGCATGTAGAGGTAAGTATACGGCTAGCTGTCACGCAGTAAATAAAGGTTTGAGTCAATTAAATTGGCAATGGCCATTTGATCATTTAAATGTTTATTTCAGATAACAGCAATGTTGGGCACACTGGATGCACTGGAGAAGAACTATGACAAGAACCTGGTGCTGGTGACACTGAGTACATCAAGATCCAGCTGCAGCTTGAGGAGAGTGAGAGACGCCACCAGGAAATCTTCAACCCCACATTGGTTTTTGCATTGTTAGAGTCAGTAAGCCATCGTGAGCCAGCTCAATGCTCATCTAAGTTCAGGGAACACATATGGAGGGAGGGGAAAAGACTCAAGCCCATTCCAGAGCGTGAGTCTGTGTACTGGTGCTCTGGTTACTCTAGTCCAAGCATATTAGGTTAAATTAGGTTCTACACCAACTACAAATGCTTCATTCTAAGAAGCCCCTTCCTGCATCATAGCTTACTAGTTTATTTTTCACAAATATAACACAAAAACAACTAACACTGAATTATTTTAACATATTTAAAGAAAGAACAAAGAACTTTAAATTGTGAGATCTGTTTCTTTTAAGTCATTTCTTGAAGCTATTTATAGATGTTTTAGTTCTAGACTATTCCACAGTTTAACTTTCTGAACAGACAGACATGTCTGTTTGACGTTAGTTGTGATCTGAGTTTACTGAACACGAGTGTTCGTCAGAGCAGAGTTCATCTAAAACAGGTTCTGTCTTATTTTAAACATTATTTTTGCTATTTTAAATTTGACTAAGTGATTACATTTCAGTAAGTTAGAGTTTATGAGCAGCTTGTTTGTTGGGTGAAAATAATCTCTTTTATTTAGAATAAAATGTCACCAATCCATCTTTATACAATGCCCCTGATGCCATATCTTTCAGGTTTTCTTAACAGAACTTTGTGATCAATGGTGTCGAAGGCTTTCTTCAAGTCTATGAAAATTCCATTTATGGGATTTTTATTTTTTATTGTAGATGTTATTTTTTCAACCAGCTCAATTACAGCCATTTCTGTGATTCAATTTGCTTGTAAGCCATATTGATGGATTGTTTTGATATTTTATATAATTACATTTTTAGATTGGGATGACTTTAGCTATTTTCATGTTGTCCCTCAGAAGGAGGAGGCGACTCTGGCCCTTCTTGTGCAGGGCATTGGTGTTGTGGGCAGAGATGGAGTAGTCATCAAGATCAGTTTTGTGCCTCGACTCGGACTTGGACTCCTTTATTCTCAAACACAAGGACTCGAGACTTGCCTCGGACTTGAGCACAAAGGACTCTGTTACAAATGCATGTAAATGTCTGTGTGTTCCACCTGCAGGAGGAGTGGGGGTGTGTCTGGTCTGGGCTCCTGATTGGCTGCTACCCTTTATAAGGAGGATGTTGAGACCGGCTTCTCGCTCTCTGCTTCGCTCTGTGTTTCCGGCTAAGCTCCGCCTCCTGGTTGTGCTGCTGTCGATGCCAGGGGCAGCTTAGACGTTCAGCTCCTCTTTTATGTTTTCAGTTAGTTCTTTTAGGTGATGGGCGAGGTGGTCCTGTTTTAACGGTTTGTTGTTTTACTTTAAGGGTTAGGATTGGTTAGGCAGGGACAGAGGAGTTAAGTCGGGTACCACGGTCCAATGGCGGGCTGACTCGGCTTGTTGCCCTCTATTGTTCATTTTGTCCGACCCATCACCGCCTTTTTGTTCTCCCTTGATTCTTATTTTAAATAGACAGTTGGAGCTTTAATTGTGTATGGCTTTTTGGTTTGTCCCAAATCCTCTGTTTAATTAATAAATTGTTGATTTGTGTTGCCTTACACTTTGTGTGGTTTGACTTTATGTTCAGGTCACTTTTGTTTAGCGTGGCTCCTAACATATTTGGGGGCTCGTTAAAGTAGACTTTCTGTCTTGTGAGTTAATGGAGTAATTCAGGTAGGACTGGCAGGTGTGTGTTTTTGTGAGTAGCTTTGTTTGTTGTGTGTTAGCCTTTTGTCTTGTGGCTGGCCTGATTCTGGGTTTAAACATGGAGTATAACCTGGATGAGTTTGTTTCTGCTCCCACTTTGGAGGTTTTGGATCGGTGTCAAAAAGATGATCTCTTGCTAGTTGCTGAACATGATGAAATTGTGGTCACAAAGCAAGCTAAGAAGGCTACGGTAAAGATTCAACTTTATAATGCTTTGGTAGAGCGTGGGACGTTGACACTGATACACACCAAACCTAAAGGTCCTAGAACATCTTACTCTAGTAGTACGGCAGATGAAGCAGTTAGATTTAAAGAGCTAGAAGTTGAATTAGAGCATCTTGCTTTAAAGGAAAAGGAGCTACAATATATGAATATGTTGGAGACAAAGAAATTGGAGCAACAAACACAGATTCGCATGCTCGAATTAGAGCTTTTGTGTGAAATTGCGTTACACTCAGACCCCGGTGCACACAGATAACATAACATTAAAGCCTAAAAAATCTAGATCAAAATATAAAGTGTAAATACAACTGTACAATTATACACTAAGAGAATGTTAATAAAGGCATAATAAAATATAAAAAAAAGTTAAATAAATTAAAATAAAGCAGCGCAAGGCAAAAGGCAGTGTGCAAATCAATGAAGTGAGCAACAGTGCAGATAAAAGTTTTTTAGTGCAAAAACAAATGCTTATTATGTCTGATTGAAGTGGGCTCAAGAGCAGTTATTTAACTGACTGATGATTTAGTGGAATGATGGCAGTTCCATGGAGAATGAGGTCGTGAGCAGACCAATGCTGCACAAAGTGACTGGTGCATGTCATCATATATTAGTGTGGGTAGGGGTCATAGTTCAGAGGTGCCTGTGGCAGAAAAGGTTCAGGAGTGAGTTCAGCTCCCTGACAGCCTGGTGGAGTAAGCTGTCCTTCAGTCTGCTGGTCCTCTCCTCCCTGATGGCAGCAGGCTGGAGAAGATGGGTGGGTGGGATCACGTGCAATGCAGAGGGCTTTGCGGATGAGACGTGTTCTGTAAATTTGCTGGAGGGAGGGAAAAGAGACACCAATGATCTTCTCAGCTGCTCTCACTATGCATTGCAGAGTCTTTCGGCCTGACGCGTTGCAGGCGCCGTACCACACAGTGATGCAGCTCGACAGGATGCTCTCGATGGTGCCTCAGTAGAAGGTGTACATGATGGGGGGTGGGGCTCTGGCTCTCCTCAGTTTGCAGAGGAAGTAGAGACGCTGTTGAGATTTCTTGGCCAGTTCTGCTGTGTTTTCAGTCCAGGAGATGTCCTCTGCGATGTGCACACCCAGGAACTTGGTGCTGTTCACTCTCTCCACAGTCGCACCGTTGATGGTCAGAGGAACATGCTGAGTGTGCGCTCTCCTGAAGTCAACAACAATCTCCTTCGTCTTCTCCACGTTCAGAGAGAGATTGTTGTCACTGCTGGTACTGGATGTGTTACTGCAACCCTTACTGCCTGAGGTAATGTTATGTTGTGAAAAAGAAACTGGGTGACAGAGACTACTTGATTTTCACACCTGACCGCCGGCGTGGCACACGCCTTTGCCATGTGAACATGTTAAAATCTTATTATGACCAAAATGACTCGTCCTTGGTGGTCAGTTTGACAACACGCACGCTGCAAAGGTTCACAACACATGCAAATACAAAAACGCGCTGCAAATAACACAGACCACAACGGAAATGTTTTAAGGAGACTCCTTTGAGTGACGAACAATATATTTAGGCCAACAATATCCAAATGACAAAGCAATTATATGATCATGATCTGAAAGTGAAAAAAAAAACAAAACTCACCTTTCATGTCAGTGACAACACTGACAACAAACAGGCGAGGAAACAATAAGCAGGTCCCATTAGGGGTTCGTCACTCAAAGGAGTCTCCTTAAAACATTTTCGTTGTGGTCTGTGTTATTTGCAGCGCGTATTTGTATTTGCATGTGTTGTGAGGATTAGCAGCGCGTTTTTGTATTTGTATGTGTTGTGAACTTTTGCAGCGCGCGTGTTGTCAAACTGATGAAGATGTTTTCTTTATTTGCTGGTGCTTTCTTCATTTGCAGCGTGTTGAGCTGCTTCGGCCACCGTAGTCCGGTGCTGAACGCTCCAAGCCGCAAATTAGCAGCTGGTAAACAAGAGCTGTCCGGTGCTGAAATTGAAAATGACTCGTGGTCCGGGCTTTGACTAAGGGTAAATTTTCCAAATCAGAGGCGTTAAATAGTTTGTCAGTTTTATTGTTCCACCTTTTAGATTCTCAGCAGAATGAAATGATGAATGTAATTCAGTCCAATAGGTCACTGTTTGCTGATGTGCCCTCTCAGACTCATGTGCTCAGTCATGATATTGATGCAGGTTCCTTTAACTGAACGTGCCAATTACACCTGATGACTTCCTTCAGTATTCTGTTATGGCCTTTGGCATGTGTAATGTGCCCGCCACATTTCAGAGGCTTATGCATGTAGAGTTGTCTGTATTGTCTTTTTGTGAAGCATATCTTGATAACTTGGTGGTTTGTTCGTCTTTGTGAGTGGAGCACATTACAGTACAAATTAACAGTTAACTTGTCAAAATGTGAGTTTGGGCAAGCAACAGTGACCTATCTTGGAAAAGGGAGGGGAGGTCAAGTGCGTCCAGTTCAAGCACACTTGCTGTGTGAAAAACCACAGGACATGCTGACGACGCATCTGAGCAAAGTTTGCATGAAAGGAAATGCAACCAAAGAACAGCAGAAGGAGGCAAAGAGAGCCAAGGAGTCTGCGAAGGTGTGGCCACGGCAAGCCCGGAGCTGGGACTACAAGGAAATGCTCAAAGCGTTACCCCTACAAACCGTCTAGGCTGGCTCTTCTGGAAGAGCTCCTCCAAAGAAAGTTTTGTGGCTAATGCTTCTAACCAAGCAGACCTGGAGTACGAAGAGAGGCTCACCAGCACGGCTGCCGTTCCCACAGCCAGTGAACCTTCTGTAGCAGCCGGTGTCAGCTCTCGAGCGGCCGGTGTCAGCTCTCGAGCGGCCGGTGGCGTCTCGGTGGTGGAGGATAGCAGCTCCGAAGGCAGCACCACCGATCCAAGCGACCGAACATGGCAAAAGTAAGTTCTAAACCTCGCACACATCAGTCCAGAAACTGTGAACAAACTGCAAGGTTTGAGCTCATTTTCTTCTGTCTGTATTTTTTTCAGAGATCAAGCTCAGTACAGCATAAATCTCAGGGTCAAGATGACACAAATGGGGCTCTACGAAAAGCTCTACTTCAAGGGCTACTTGATCAACACCCTGCTGGTCCCAAACTGCCAACGTCTCCAGGATGCTGAGGTACATCCAGCCAAGTGGGGATGAAGTCAGCTTGGACTTCCACTGTCCACTGAGACCAAAGATTACCTCACCCAACTCCGGCGCGCTTACATGGGCCCAGCCACCATTCTGAACTATATCAAAAACATGATCCGGTTTGTTCAGTGTTTGAAGACCCACCTGAGCTTGGCTGCAGCAGATCCTGACTTCTACAGGAAGTGCCAAGCCTACATCGACCTCCTCGCTTCCATCAGAAAGCCAGTGGCCAAGTCCAACAGCAAGGTCATGTGTAAAACGAGGTCAGTTGCTAATCTGCTTTCCATTTGTTTTTCTTTAATGACTTCCTCCATGTTGATAGTACTTATGTGCTGGCTGTACATATGGGGTTATGTGATACAAACATGTGTAGTTCTCCGCCGCATTGTGATCTTGTATGTCATTCTAGGTATGACCGGTTCGCAGAGAGCGAGAAGAGCCTTCAGGAGTGCCAGGCCGTCCTCCAGAAGGCCAAGAAAGACATGCTGTCCATTTATGGGAGCCTGCTGGAAGGTGACCACATGGCTTCAGAGGAAAAGACCATGTTCCGGTATTACTGTGAAGCAATCCTGATCCTCGGCCACTTCCAGAGACCAGGAGCATTGGAGGGAATAACAGTAAGTGTCAGTAAGACCTCAGATTTTGTGGGGGCATCAGCCTAAACAGATTATATTAGGTAGTCTGCAAAGTAGACGTTTATGTCAGTTATTTACTAAAAATAAAAATTCTGGTGGAAAGGTGTGTGTTGCAGTAAGTGAACACAAGACTTCGACAATGCAGATCGCCGTGTTTGCCCTCACAATGGAGGAGGCAGCAGTAAGTACACTTTGTACAGGCTAAATTGCCTTACCATGAAACATAGTGTCACCAGCAATGAACCAACAGATATTATCAGATGTATTTTTTTTTGTCTTTGCAGATGCTGGACGCATACTACACATGGCTCAAGTCTAACAAGTTGTTTGTGTCATTTTCGGGCAGCAAGATTAGAAGTGCAACCAATGACCTCGCTCGTCTGCACCAACAGTAAGTATTAACAGCTGTCCATAAGACCTAAAAGTTTATGTTGGATTAGCATTCAACTAATAACGTATTTGTGCATTTATTAAACGGCTCAGCCTCAAAGAAAATGATTCAAATTTGGGAGTTTCATCTCATATTTCTGCCCCATTGCAGCTACAAACTGCCAAACATCCCGAGCCAGCAGATACGCAGGACCGTGGAGACAGATGTGGCTGCCAACTTCACAGAGGAGCAGAAGGCGTCTGTGGCCCCTACATGGCCCATTCGGACGGCAGTGGCAAACCAGCACTACTGGATGAAGACCCTGGACACTGTTGTGGCCACTTCAAACCTGCTCAGCTCGCTGACACGGTATGCAGTTATCTGAAACAGTTATAATTATGTCTCTCAATGATCATCCATCAGTTTGTCAGTGTGTAACCTTAAAACCTTTTTTAATCTTGCAGCTCCTCGTCTGACGACTCTGGCGAAGAGGACCCCAGGGCAGAGAAGAGACGGCGAGTGGAATGTTCTCGCTGACAGCAAAATGCTCAAAACTTGACCCAACTGCAGTGAAGATGGCTAAAGTCATAAAGGCAGAAGGATGGACGGCCAATTATCCACATTACATTTACTTTGTGTTTCTGTGTATAAATCAACTTAAGTAGCAGTGACCCAACTCATTAGTATTTCAATGGACTCTATGTTTGTGTGTATTACAGGCATTGGTTATTTGCTTGTTGTTGTATTGAATAATTTTTCTTTCTCTTGCAACGACAAGGATTGTCGCATCATTTCCTTTCCTTTGCAGTGTTTCAAGCCACAGGAGATGCTGCCTAACCACGTGTTGATGTTCTGCATGAAGAACCAGACTGGTGAGGAGAGGAAAGCAGAGGTGGAGAGAGCCAAAAAGTCCATGAAGGCCTGGACCCTTCGAGGCAGAACCTGGGACTACAATGCCATGGTCAAGCGGTACTCCGATGAGGCATCCAGAAAGGCTCTTCTGGAAGACCTGCGTGAAAGACCTTTTTGATCCTAAATGACCCTGAGGCTGCACAGGAGGCACAGGCTGAATCCCAGCACTGACCACCAGGCGCTGCAAGTGATTTGTTATCCACTAGTACTAGTTACTTTTCATTTAATGCAGAGTCATTAAATATAATATTGTAACAATGGATTATTTGTTTTTTTTGTTTTTTCATCTAATCATTCTAGGCCTGTTCAGCCGACTCTCCAAGACTGCCAGAGAGTCCTCAGTATCAGAGGCGGACATGCTGGGCATCCACAGGAAGCTCCAGGACCAGCAGCATTTGGAAGAAGACCAAATGATGATGTTCCGGTACTGCTGCGAAGCCATCTTTGTCCTGAGGTACTTCCAGCGACCAGAAGCAGTGATGGCATTTAAAGTAAGTACTTTTACTTTGCAGCGTTTCCTCAGTGTGTATAAGGTGTAGTGAATGTAGCAGCGACTCCTTAGTTTCCTTCGTCGCTTGGAGAGGCCGAGTATGGGTCCTGTATATTGCGTGACGAGCTGCGGCTTAAACACATTGACACCGAGTCCCAGAATGGATGCTTGTACGGTTTATTTAATTGACTGCTCAGTTGGCACATGTACACAGTTGTAAAATACTTCAGATTGTGAATGTTTAGCAAACGCTTGCGGTCAACAAATACTCGGCTACCCCGCTTCCCTCTCTCCTCCTATACCTGAGTGACAGTGAGTGCCACCTTTGAAACCAAGAGCTGTCACCGCCTACACCCACATGACCCACACCTCACCCTGGCAACCAGACAAAAGCAATCCGTAGACAAATAATATATACCATTCTGGCTCCTACAGTGAATATCTATTAATTAATAATCAATATGAATATAAATTATGTAAATTAATAAATTAATATTTTGATGTCAAAATATTTTGAGAGATGCCGAGATCCCAAACTGGCAAATGGCTTGCCAGTTCACCAGCCACAACCACCAGAGGGCGCATTTATGGCTTGCCACTTTTAAAAGTGGTTTTCCACTTTTAAAACACCTTTTTTTAAAACACCTTTTTTGTTTAGCTGCAAATTGTTGGAAATATGTTATGGTGTATTACTTTAGATCAGTTAAATTATTAAATTATTAGTTTTTACCAGCGAGGAGTTTATAATAATTTTTTAACAGTCTAAGATATTTAAATCTAAACCTAAGGCACTGGCTTTGTCAAAACGACCAATTCGTCAAGGGATCTGTCTGCAGGACGACAGCCCATACACCATTGATA
Organism: Neodontobutis hainanensis; assembly: GCA_024349245.1. NCBI lineage: Eukaryota > Metazoa > Chordata > Actinopteri > Gobiiformes > Odontobutidae > Neodontobutis > Neodontobutis hainanensis. Next base: position 238,610 of record JALDNG010000488.1, on the reverse strand, counting down.
CATGGAGTAAATAAAGTCTTTGTCGCCCTCTTTTGGTGAATATAAAGTAGTGTTTGAACCAAGTAGAGCACAATGTGTGTAAATACTATGCCATTTAAAAGATTTATATTATAAAACTGCATACTTATAAGAATAAACTATAAGAAGCCATTGTATTTAAATATTGTCTTTCAGAAAGTGACCTGACCTCTGATTAAAACTGCATCAAAAGGAGGTGGCATTAAAAAGAGACCACAATAGAATCATGTTTTTCACTTCTTTATTTCTCCTAAACACGAATAGCACATTGTATAAAAACGTACAAATTACTATATTAACACGAAGAACAAATAATTGGTGGTCATTTGCGTTCTAAGTCCAAAAATCACTCTGAGCTCGATTCATAGTCTGGCTAAGTGGCTAGGCTAACAGTGATGTACCAAACACATAGTTTGTATAGATGAGCACATAATTAACGATTTACGGCTTTGATCATAACAGCTGTCAAAACGCCTTTTCTATTTCAATTATGTGTGTGCATTTTTAATAAAAATAGTCTATTTTTCTCTGACCTGTTGAGTAAAGTCGCATATACATTAGGATACGTGGCCAAAGTCCAAGCAGCCGTTTTAACAAAAGTGGCCGGACGGCCGGACTGTTTTCGTAGAGGCTAGAACCATGGCCGTCAGTCATCATAAACCATCAAAAGTGGTCTGCCACTTTTAAAAGTGGAAAACCATAATTGCGCCCTCTGGTGGTTGTGGCTGGTGAACTGGCAAGCCATCTGCCAGTTTGGAATCTCGGCTCTCCTGAATATTCTCTCGTTAGGGGGCACCACCCAGATTCATAGTTCTGGGAACTAATTATGTTAATAAGTCTCAATCTAAAGGAAGCAAATGCTTCCTAGTTTTCGAACATTTCTTAATATAAACAAAGAAACCTTTAATGTCTTTTGGGGGTTTTGTTGAAGATTATACAAGTTTAACAATGAATAATGACAGGGGAAATGACACAAAGGAATAATTAGGGACAAATGATGAAGGTAATTAACACAAAACAATGATTGACATGGAACAACTTGTTAGAACCTTTGGTGGAATAAAGTAAGTTTAACCATTGTTTTATGCTATTTACTTGGAGTTGTTACGGAGGGTAAAGGGGACGGTTAGACGGCTTAATTAAAAGGATTATTGACGGCTTTTGAATGGGAAAAGGTTCTGCTGGGCCTTATAAAGACAATTATACAGTGTTATCACACCAAACATCAGTGTCACGTGTTCAACTCACTCTTGTCGTTCGGTGGCGCTCAGCTGTCCGGGAAGGAAAGGTCCAAAGGTCCGCTTTAGAACTTTCCACGCGGGTCCTACAGCTGATGGTTTCCAAGCAACCAGATGGTGTCACGTGGTACAACTGATCCCACAGGGGCCGTGAAGCTCCGTAGCCGGGAAAGAAAGGCGTTCTGTTATTGTCTTTGAGTGAAAGGCCTTTACCAGCAGTAGAGGTTAACGTCTTTGACAAAAAGGTTCGCTGAAGAGGCTTAAAATTTGTCTTTCCTTGATTAACGAGGGCTATCTTTGCTTAGCACACTCTTTTAAAGAATAAGGACTACAAAAATTCACTTCCGTCTCAGGAATTTGACGTCGTCCAGCAGGAAAGTTTTTCAAAAGAAAATCAATGCGTGGAGTCTTTAAAAAGATGAAAAATTCACGTTTGCACGGTTTGTGCTGCGGGCTAGAAGCTTGAAAGGTACGAAAGTAAATTAAATAGCGGAGATTTAAGAAGATACGCAAGAGCGTAGAAACAAGCTTAAGAGAAGAAGACACGAGATGAGGCGAGAAGAGTGACCAAGTAGAAGAGGCGAGATAACAAGAAGCAGAGCTAGATTTCCGGCGCGCACAACTTTTTGTACTGGCCGAAAAGAGGCATGTTTCACGCGGTTTGGTAAAAGGGGAGTTTTTCCTAAAGTTTAGCATTTGGGAATAAACTTCTCTGCTCCACCAAATAACAGAAATTAAACACATTTAAAAAACATATTGCTTTTGCATTGTAGCATAAAGGCATAGGAAATGTTTTTACGATTTTGTTAATACCAAACACATGCGCATTATTCATACATTCCATGCTTGACCTGAAAACATAGAATAATTCATTTTATTACACAGACAGCTGTAAAGGTGATGAAGAAAGAAGTCCTTTATATTGTTATCACTCAAGATCTTGTAAGGAACAATATGAAGAGTACACATTAACTACGATAGACTTTAATGCACACTTTTAATGCACATAACATGAAGATGGTCTTCAAATTCGAAGCAGAGTCGTTACTCTGCTTAACCAAAAGAGGGCAGTGTTCGATCATTCTAGAGGAATACATCAAAGACATTCTTATTGAGTTGAGGAGTCTTATGTGTGTGTGTGTGTGTGTGTGTGTGTGTGTGTGTGTGTGTGTGTGTGTGTGTGTGTGTGTGTGTGTGTGTGTGTGTGTGTGTGTGTGTGTGTGTGTAAGGTGGATGGGACCTCAGCCAACATCAAGGTAGATGAAAGATGAGCTGGGGGTCCTCGTACTGGAGCAGAGTCCGGGGATGGGGGGTACACATCACCCAGCAGATGAGAGGTTTGCGTCCACCCTAGGAGGAGGTAGAAAGGAGAAAAAGTGCTAAATACTACTGAAAACTAGGCAGATGTAATAATAATATGAGCGGTTGAGTGTGTACCTACAGCTACAGCCAGTGTAAACCTAACCCTATGATGAGTCAGTCTCCATGCGTTTAGTGAAATAAGTATGTTTTGAAAACCTCAACAGAGTCAGCTCGCTGCACTTCCACCGGGAGCCCATTCCATAAAAATGGGGCTCTCTAAGAAAAGGCTCTGTAGCCAGCAGACTTCTTCTTCATTTGAGGAAGTTGAAGACTGCAACCCACAAAATAAGAATGGGAGAACCCCCCACTGTCCCTCCCAATCCCACTGCTCTACATGTTCAACAACAGCTACTACCAGATGAACTAGCCTCTGTGAGTTTGAAAAATAACTAAATAAATATGTCTTCTTCAAATGTTTTTTAAGGATTATTTAGATGAGTGCATGTTGCGACTCTGGGATTTCTTCTGAAACATTGACAAAGATGGCACAATGCAAGTTCCAGTTCTTGAATTCAGAAAGGCTTTGCAGGTTTGCCATTTTTCATCTTAGCCTTTAGAATCAATTTCATGATATTTTATGTATGTGTTTCTTACTTTTTTGTCAACAGCACTAGCCAAAGACATACAGAATTCATATAGTAATTAAAAGCAAGCCAGAATGTGTCTTTAATACTTGTTTTCGTTAACAGCAATCAACACTACTTTAGGATGGGTACCAGAGTATTGGAGTGAACCAACTGTTGTTGGGGATCAATTTTGCTGCAGTGTAATGTCATGGGACATTGGATCAGTTCAGGGACATTGGACAGTGGGCGTACTGATGGCTAGTTGCATATGTTATTTTATTTTTATTTTATTCAATTTATTTATTTTTTTACCTTTGAGAACTGTCTTCTAATATATGTAGGAAACAAGTATGGATAATTGGACTGTTTTAAAGCAGGCCTAGTGTTATTATATATCTATGTATGTAATTATTTATATATATATATTATTTTACTTTTCTTTATATGCAATAATTTATGTCTACTTTGTTTTTCATGTTTCACTCAGAATTGTTTTCTAACATACGCTTTAAAAGTATTGATAACTTGATTTCCTAATTTTTTTATTTTATTTTTCTCTATTCCATGGACACAGGGATATTGAGTAATGTTTCTAAATAGTCTTGTTACTAAAATATACACATGGTCTATCTGTGTTAGGCACAGGTTGATACAATTCAAAGTATTTAATCGCCTGCACCTCTCTAGGACTTAACTGGCCAAAATATATCCTAATGTTGATCCCAACTGTAGGCGTAGTCACCAAGCCCCTGCTTCTTTGGCTCACATGTTCTGGTCATGTCCAAGCATAGGAATATTCTGGTCTGAGTTATTTAATACATTCACTGACATTTGTAAAAAGAATATTGATCCAGATCCTATCGTTGCAATATTTGGGGTGGTACACACTAAATTTTGGGTCTCAAGAGGCCAATCTCAATTAATAGCATTCTCTACACTGTTAGCACGACTAATTCTTACAATTTAGAAATCTCCCTCACCTCCAAAACACTCACGTTGTGTGTGCGAAATTATGTCCTTCGTCCAGCTTGAAAAGTTAAGAACTACAGTCCAAAACTCATCAGAAAGATTCCAGAATGTATGGCAACCTTTCTTGGATTATTATGAAAATGCATTTGATGCTAATTCTTTAGATTAAAACAAAATTAGGTTTTCATCTCCCCTTCCCCCTTTTTTATTAATAGAGTATAAATATATTTTTTTGTCTGTTTTGTTTTGTTGTTGTGTTCTGTATTCATTCTCAGTATGCTTTAGATAACTTTGGATGCAAATCTTCGTGAAAGGATATGTGAGATAATGTCTGCAAAGTGTGAGGCTGGTGGATAGTGATGCCTTGTATAACATAAGAGAATGTTTGTTGGTTTGTTTGTGTTATGTACATTTAAAACAATAAAAACACTTTGAAATAACAAAAATAGGATCGGTACCAGATAGAGGAGCTGATTCAGAGACTTGACCGTGACAGGACAGGGTTGGTACAGGTGAGTCATATTTAATTGACTTATAGAGAGACGTCAGTGACATGTTACAGCTGTAATCAATGTGACTTTTCTTTCTGTGAGGGACTAGCACACACAAGAAAACAGATAAAAATGGACGACATCTGAAGAATGTGGAATCCCGGCAGAAGAAGGAAAAGTTTAAAGCGACTGTATCCTTAAAACCTTTCAGAGCGCCGTGGAGGCAGTCCCGCCACATGGCTCTGTCTTGTCCCGCTGCAGCTGCTACCTCAGTAATGACCACATCCAACTCCCCATGTTAGGAAGCAGCACACATTACAGACGCCATGAGGTCCTACCCCAGCCTAACCTGCTGGAGGATTGGTCCCTCTCCACTCGAGCAAAGTCCATCTCTGCCCAGGGTGTTCGCTCGGATCCTGAGATGAGCCGTACTTCTGATCGGACCAGGTCTAGGCCATGTTTGAACCCCAAACCTCCAGAGGTCAAACCCAAAAGCAAGAAAGTCATAAAGGAAAAAAAACCTGGATAAAGACTCAAAGAAACACAATCTACTAAATAGTTTATTTTTATTTTGTTATCTTGCATTACAGTTGCTACAGTTATTTATTGATGGCAACAGTGTGTAAAAAGAAACAGGAAATTATTTTCTCCTCATTTTGAACTGGTGGACTTATTCTTTACTGTTTAAAAAAGTATCTCAAGCAAGACATTTTGTCACTTTGTTTCATTGTATTTTTATATTTAAGGCAAAAATGCCTGTGAAGCACATAATTACCCATAAAACATATTCAGTTTTTGTCTTGTTAAAGAATGAACTTGTGTAGCCTTAAATGTGTATTTGTTTCGTCCAACAATTCTTATTGAAGTCTTGACCTCTGTGCCAGTTTTGCTTTGTTGTTGTTTCCACTATCTCACAATTTCTTGTAATAGCTTTTTTTCTAGCAGTATTCATCATTGCTCAATCATTGTTTTTGAAATAATCTTCTTTGAGCAGAAAGGTTTGTGTGGTTCTGTCAGTGGTGTTCACGGTTTAAGCCACATAAATAATCTAATCAATGATGTCTTATAGCTCCGGCAACATTTAAATATATTTAAGTAGCGAGACAATGTTTACTAAAAGACCTAAACAGAAATGATTTTATAAATAAGTACAAAATGATTGTACTTGTAAAAATGTCATTTATTTAATAAATACAATATTCAGTTTGGTTTTCAAGTCATTCTTGCTTCATCTCTTCATCAAAGGCCATTTGTGCTGTTGTATCATCTGGAGTCACTGATGCACTGTTTGTTAGTCTTGATGTGAAGAAGAGTGGGCTTCTTCCACTGGCTTCACGGGACCCTTCCCAGTGCTGCAGCCTTCCTTTGCAATGACAACAAAACATTTATTAGTGGATAGCCTTTTGCTGCAGGAGCACAAGAGAAAAATACAATATAGTTTTTTTCTTACCACAACAGTTTCTTAGGATCTGGGTTCTTCCGGCTTTAGCAGACAAGGATGTCATCAGAAAATGCATGTTTAGGTTTCCTACAGAAAACAAGAGGCATGTCTGTTCAAACTGTTACTTCAGTGCAACAGCTGAGATACTAGATTAGAGGTAGAAGGACTTCTCACTTGTGTTGGGGCTCAGGACTCTGCTGGCTTTTATTCTCTTCTCCTGAACTGGATCATGTTGGGGACAGGTCACACTCTGGCAGGATTAGACTTCTTCTCGGTTTCTGGATGCTAAAAGTGCAGATATTATTGTCAAAAAATATTTTTTATATGAATTAAACAGTTAGTTATTATTTACAGATCAAGACTTACCGGGACAGGTTACACCTGTGAGGCAAGCAGCCATCTCTGAAGAAAAATAAAACCACAGAAATAATTCATTAGACAGTATAAAATATAACAATGTGACTATATCCAGCGCTGTTCATTTTACTGGATACCTTTCTTTTATCTGTCATAGACTTTTATGTGAAAAGAAGACAAATCTGGAGTGAGACTTCACGTCAAAAAGAAATAAATAACATTGTTGATAGAAATCTAAAGACATTTCTTACCTTTGGCTTTAAAAACATAAAGAGAAGAGCTGGGGATTGCACCAGCCACCCTTCAGTTAGTGGACCATCTGCTCTAGCTCCTGACACTGCTGCCTCTAAAACTTAGAACTTAACTTACACAACATGAGAGGGACATGTTGTGATCTTTGACAGATCACCCACTCTACCCCTGAACCATTGCTACACTTCTCACTACACTATTTACTTTGGACTAAGAGTTCTTTCTAAATATGTTCTCCACAGTTTAAGTGGAGTCAAGAGAACTCTTCTGGAAATAACTGTCTCGGTCTTTACCCACTTGTGTAGCATTACAATACTTCCTGACATAATCATTTATCATGAACGGGGAAGTGGGCATCGCACCATCAACCCTCCAGTTGATGGACAACCCCCTTTTACTCATGACCTGCCTTATACCGTACCAGTTCTCCCAGTGTGGGACGAATGAAGTGTATATTTATTTTAACTTTTAAACAAGTGCAAGGCGTGTTTTGGAGGAAATCTTGGGAAAACTGAACCATCAGGTTTAGTTTCTCAGATTAATTCGTCTAGATTAACTGTATTGTTTTTAATTATTATTTTTAATGTTAATTTGATGAAATACTACATCACTTTCCTTGCTTTAGCTTCTATTTTGTTTAGTTTTTTCTGGTTGTTTGTTTTTCGTGACACACACACTCACACTAATATTAATAGAAAGATAAAAGTGTAAAATACTGGCGACGATGCCAAACATAGAGCTGAGAGTTACTGAGAATAATATGTTAAAAATATTATGTAAAGAAAATAACTCAAACCCCACTTTCTGGTTTTAAACAATCTTTAACCAGTACTTTAGAGGATTTCCTAACTTTGTTTTATGTTCAAATTCAATTATAATGGAATTCCAGCACAATATTTAGACGCTTTGATTTTTTAAATGGATACGATTACTGAATACAACATGAGCCAGAGGAGCGAGGGTCACATTACAACCCTCCATTTAGTGCACGACCCCCTCGACCTCCTGGGTCATGCCCCCTTAGGAACGTATATTTAACTTATTTAGGCAACACCCATAGTCAGAGTAATTCCTGGGTAAAAGTCCTGCTGATTTAAAGCTTTTTTAAAGCATTATCTACAAGATTTGCTGAATTGGTTTTGTTTCTAGAGCTCCTCCTAATTCCTACATAGTATTTGTTGAAGCGTGAAGATTTTAAAGCTGGCACATGACAATCCATTAGCTGGTCATCTTGGCAATAAGAAATCATACAATCGCATTCTGCGTCATTGTTTTTGGCCCGATCTGAAGGGGGATGTCACGAGTCACACTAAATCCTGTCATTGGTGCCAAGTATCTGGGAAACCAAATCAGACAATTCCTCCCGCTCCTCTGTATCTGATACTGGTTGTGTGTGAACCTTTTGAGAGTGTTCTGGTGGACTGTGTGGGTCCGCTGCCTCGAACTAAGTTGGGAAATAAGTTCCTAATAACTGTCATGTGCGCAGCCACTCGCTTTCCAGAAGTCTTTCCAGTGCGTAAAATCACTACTCCTGTTGTTGTGAAGGCGCTGACCAAGTTTTTTTCTTTGTTTGGGTTACCTCGAGTTGTGCAAACTGACAAGGGCTTAAACTTTATGTCTAAGGTGTTTGCGCAAGTCTTGAAACAGCTTGACAATCAGCACTGCCACTCTAGCGACTATCACCCTGAAAGTCAAGGCGCACTGGAGCGTTTTCATCAGACGCTCAAGACTATGCTTCGTACGTTTTGTCTGGAGTTAGAGAAAGACTGGGATGAGGGGGTGCATTTACAAATGTTTGCTGTAAGGGAGGTGGTTAAAGAGTCGCTGGGTTTTAGTCCGTCGGAGTTGGTGTTTGCACACACTGTCCGTGGCTCTGTGAAGTTGTTAAAAGACCAGTTGTTATGCGAAGTCAGAACAAAATCTGCTTGATTTTGTGAGTAACTTCGAACTGAGACTGACAGAAAAGCTAAAGTCAGAGAGTTTAAATCTGGTGATAAAGTCTTGATTTTGTTACCTATACCTGGCTCAAGTGTACAGGCTCGGTATTGTGGACCCTATGCCATTCAGAAAAAGATTAGTGATCGGGACTATCTTATAATCACGCCTGACAGACGCCGTAGGTCTCGTTTGTGCCATGTTGAACATGTCGAAGCCTTATGTTGTCCCCACCTGTTGACGTTACTGTGGCGGCTGAACGGGACCGTGTGGCGCTGTCCAGTGCTGAAATGGTCGCTCCGTGTCTTGTCACACAGACAGTTTTAGGTGAGGCGCCGTTCAGTGAGAACTGTTACGCACGCGATGATGATGGACGCGGGTTCTGTCTGAGGCGCTGACTCATGGAAAACTGCTAAACTCTGAGGTATTGAGGGATTTGCCTGCGTACTTGGCACACCTTCCTGATTTGCAGCGTGAGAATTTAATTGATTTGCTAAATGAGACAAAGTCATTGTTTTCTGATGTACCTTCAAGACCACAATATTAATGCATGACATTGTTGTTGGTGACACTGTGCCGATAAAACAACACCCTTATCGAGTCAGTCCTGATAAACGTTCCGTCTTAAGCGGCAGGTTGAGTAGATGGTAGCTCATGGTATTGCAGAGTTCAGTTATAGTCCTTGGAGCTCTCCCTGTTTTGCTTGCGTTAAAATCTAATGGTGAAGATCGTTTTTGCACGGACTACAGGAAAGTAAATAATGTTACGAAGCAGGACTGTTTTCCATTGCCTCGCATTGAGGACTGTGTAGATCAAGTGGGTGGGGCTACGTTTGTGTCCAAGTTCTGTTCTGTTGAAAGGTTACTGGCAGGTGCCGCTCACTGAGCGTGCAAAAGAAGTCTCAGCCTGTGTAACCCCAGATAATTTTTTTCAATACAATGTTATGTCGTTTGGCATGTGAAATGCACCGGCAACATTCCAGCGGTTGATGAGGATTATACTGTCGGGTCTGTCATTTTATGAGGCTTACTGGGACGACTTGGTAGTTTGTTTCGATTCCTGGGTGGAGCATATTGAACACCTTCAGGTGGTATTGGGTCGTCTTCAAGAGGCAAACTTAACAGTGAACTTATTAAAGTGTGTATTTGCCCAAGCAACTGTGACTTACTTAGGTAAAGTGGTTGGTGGTGGTTGTGTCGTCGGTGCAGGCCAAGGTGGAGAGTATTGTCTCGTTTCCTATTCCAACTAGTCGCACTGAGCTTCAACGTTACTTAGCCATGGTTGGTTTTACAGGGGTTTTGTAGGAATTTTTCTGCTGTTGCCTCGCTTCCGCTGCGCAGAGGCATGGAGCTGCGCAGCCGGCTTGCTCCATGCCTCTGCAGTCCTTGTTAGCCTAGCCTTGTTTTTGTTTGGCCTGATGGGACCGGCTGTCTGAGTTATTGTTCTTTATTTTGTTCAGGTTAGTAATGAGGGGTTGTGTTGTGTAGGGTGGTAGAGGAGTTGGCACCGGCTTCTACGGCCCTGTACAGGGTTGGCCCGGGGTCACTCCTTCCTTTATGTTCTGCCGGTTCACCAGGTCCTCCTTTCTTTTGTTACTTTCCTGTTTTATTTTTTTCGGGCACGGGAGGGTTTTGGATTCTCTTTTATTTACATAAAAGAGAGAAAAAACATCAAGATAAAACAAAAGCTTAACAGTCTAAAACTAAATGAATAAAAACTATTTTTGAAATTAACTGTTTTGCCTCCTGTGTCCTCTTTTAAATATGTTCGACTCTTTTGGGCAGTAACAGTATTCCTTACTTTATTTAAATTTTAGGAATAATATATCAAGAACAGAGAAGGCGGCTCGCACCATCGACCCTCCAGTTGGTGGACAACCCTCTCTCTAATAATTATGTCTTATACAGTACCAGTTCTTCCAGTGTGGGAGGAATAAAGCATATATTCACTTAAACGTCAAAACAAGTACAAGGCGTACTTTGGAGGAAATCCTAATCTCAGATTAGTTTTGTACAAGCTTTAGTCACTTCTTTTGTAGGTTGACTGTATTTGTTTCTGTTTTCAATGTTAATAAAAATCCCACATAGCATTTCTTGCGTTATCTAATATTGTTTTTGTTTTTTTAAATCACACACAGACACACCCTACTAATTTAAAAATCTGCTCTAGTTTAAGCTGTAAAATATTGTCGTTGTTGTTGCCAAATCAAAGATGAAGTCAGTCGGAGTCCGAGTCGTCCGAGTCCGGTTGGGGGTGGAAGTAGCGAGTAAAGCGACTGGGGAAGGGCGTCCCAGCAGAGGTCGATGGAGTAGGATCGTCTGTGCTTTCTTCGGGCTGGTCGAGCGTGGCCTCTTGGAGGAAGGCACCTCAGCGTCCTCTTCATCCAAGAACCGTTTGGTGGATCCGCTGGGGGCCGAGGAGGAAGAAGGAGGAGTTGGAGGACGGAAAACATGTTCAAGCATGCTCTGGAGAGGGATGAACGCCGGAGGACTCTCTGCTGGTTGCTGAAGAACGGGAGCCAGGGGCCGACTCACCTGTTCTTCAGCTTCAGCAGGAGGGTCTCTCTGGTGCCAGCCATCCCAAAACTCCTCCGGAGGAAACTGCTGGTCATCTTCTTGCTCCTCTTCATCATCCTCTTGATTATCAGAAAGGCTCGTAACCAGAGTCTATTTCATCATAATCATCATCCCAATCTTCCTCCCAATCTTCCTCCTCTTCATCAGATGGTTCAGGTAAAGAGGAGGAGGTGGAAGAAGAAACAGACCCTTCTTCCTCCTCCTCTTCATGAGCTGGTTGGAGTGCCTCGTACTCACCTACGTCTTCCTCGTCCGAGGAGATATAGATAGGATTGTCCGCAGAACCGGCAGGACCCAGACCTTCAATGGAGAATAAAATAATATAGTCTTTGTTTCATTAAAACATCAAAGACCAGAAACATACAAACTAATTAGCACAGGTTTAATATTTCATCAGCTGGTTGGAGTGCCTCGTACTCACCTACGACTTCCTCGTCCGAGGAGATGTGGATAGGATTGTCCAGAACCGGCAGGACCCAGACCTTCAATGGAGAATAAAATAATATAGTCTTTGTTTTATTAAAACATCAAAGACCAGAAACATACAAACTAATTAGCACAGGTTTAATACTTCAACTGTCATGTCTGTCTTATTATACTTCAACCATTTAAACTGTCTAAGTTACACTTTTATTAAAATGCAGCTGTTATATGTGACTAACTTTATTTGGAAGTGGAAAGTGTAATTCAAAATAGACTGATTGTTGGATTATATTTTGTTTTCTCTTTCATTGTACAGTAGGCTGCAGTAGGCAACAATGCCACAGTTGATCTATTTCTTTTAAAATAAATTGATTGAAATTGACTCTGTAACACAACATTTGCAGTTTTAGGTCTAACTTTCCTGTTGTTAGTGTTCAACACATACACAGGTATGCACCTGCCATCTACTGACAGTTAAACACGGACAAGTACTGTCTCCATGGAGATGAACATTTTTAATGGATTCCAATTTAGAACGTTAACTCCGGCGCCATTTTTATCCAAGAGTTTCACTGCAACATTTGTGAAATTTGAAACTAAAACTCAATAATTTACTGACATATTCTCTGGTAAAATTAAAGTGTGCATTACTCACTACAGATTGAATCTATTTTTTGCGTTACTACATATTTAAATTGTCGAGTAAATGTCATTTTACAACAAAACTATATTTTTCTTAAATTTTCCATTTCAGCTTTGGTAGCTACTTCTACCCAAACGGTTATCATAATACACATCAAACACGTTATATGGACAGAAAATATTATAAATATTATCCTAATGCAGTCTTATTTGATTAAACAGTTATCTTACCTTCAGAAAAGAAATCCAAGATGACCGGGAGGTCAAAAGCATGTGCCATTTCTCAGGATCTGGCAAACCTTAAACATATGATAATACCAAAATATTAAAATATGTTTATTTTTGCCAAGAGAAGATTATACTGTGGTATGCAGCGTTCGGTTTTCTAGGAAAAGTCAATCTGAAACTCAGTTCAGCAACGCACTGGACAAGCCAAGTGAGAAGTGAAAAATTCTAACTGGAGCCGTCTTATATAGCCCCACCTGGACCTTCTGTTTCCATGGCACTGACGCACGTACGTCAAGCTAGCTTACGCTATAAGCATCAATAATCGATTAATACCAGTTTAGTGCTTTAAAGACTCAGCTGCTTAGGACTCTTGTCTTCTTATTGGGTCTCTAGAACCTGGAGAGCTTTTTTTAAAGGTAATATATATATATATAAAAGGTAATCTTAAATGACGGCTAGAGTTATAATGCAGTCATGTAGATGCACGTTTTGGCAGACCTTAGCATGAACAGACAAGTATTATCAAAGATAATAATAAGGTTAGCAAATGCTTTATGCACTGCCATGAAGATAAATCATTCATTTAGATCAATTTAAATGTAAAAAAGCCGTCTAAATAGCGTGTTCATCTAATGCTTTGTGAAAGCATATTGTGAAAGCATATCTTTGTTTTAATGGCCTGCATACAGGAGTGGGGCAGGGCTGTTCAAAACAGCTGGTCTTGAGGCATGTTCCATATTTGCTGTTGTTTGACCTGGAAAATCTGCCATCAGGTAAAAGTTTTACCTTCATACAATAACTTTTAATAATGTTAGCATTGTGCTGTTTGTGTACTCTAGTCCTGGACTTGGACTTGGACTTGCATTTTATGGCTCTGACTCAAACTTGGACTCGTTTATTCTCAGACACAAGGACTCGAGACTTGACTCGGACTTAGACTTGGACTTGAACACAAAAGACACGCAAGTCATGCACATCGACAGCACAACCACTGGACCCTTGGACTTGGACTTGGACTCAAACACTGAGGACTTGAAAGTGACTTGGACTCGAAAACTGGAGACTCGACTACAACACTGGGACATGCTGTTAATGTGAGCAGGAGAGTCTGTGGTGCTCCCATTGGCTGTAAGTTGACTTGTTCCTGCAACAAGACAATGTGCATATTTTATTACATGAGGGAGACTTGAAAATATTTGACAGACTCATTCTATGTGTTTTATTTCACTACCTTTAAAGGGTCTTGGCAAAACATCTCACACGGCGTTGTCACAGGACAGTGGTCAGGTGAAGTGAAGGTAAGTACCTATCAGAGAAATATTCAGCTGTTCGTCCAGTGGTTCACAAAGTAACTTGTTAGCAGCAAGCTAAAGTCTAATTTTACAAGGCGTTTCAATGAAGCCCCAAACAAGTGTCTTTAGTCACTAATATGAGTTTATTAAGTGAGCTTTGATTAAGAGCCGCTGTTGGAAAATCTAATGGAGTGGTGAAAAGAAAAGCATCACTGTATGAATATAAAAAATAAACCTGAAGCATGAAGTGCTGAAAAACTATTTTATTTGAATATAAGTTCTATGTTATGTTAAAAACACGTCATTTTTAAAGCCAAGCTGTAATGTTGAGTGAAAAATCTACTGATGTCTCAAAGAGAGTGAGTTTGTATATTGTGACAAAACTGTAACATTTAGAACCTAATACTAATTTCATATGATTAGGTTTTATTTCTTATTGTGTTCTAAAGATTTGTTATGAGAACATTTAAAACAGCATATATTTTATTCATATATTTTTTTATGTAAATCCAACAGACTTTTTTTTAGTAAAGGAAAAGTTGGGTACAATAATAAGCATTTGAAGATACAGGTGTGAATTTCAATTTTGAATAGGTCAGGTGTAAAATTAAGATAAGTTGTGTTTAGCTCATTTTAATTTTCAGATTTGGTACATAAGCCTTTGACACGTTGTGGCAGGTGGGGAGAATGCAGTCGGTGAGAGCTCTCGTTGGTGAGAGTAGAAATTGTGAGGCGAGAACATGAGCGCCAGGCCGTTGTGCCGTCTGCTGCAGACTCTGACTCCAGGAGAACATTTACTTTCTGACAAGTAAGTCTTAGTTATATTGAGTCTATGCTTGTCATTTGAAATGTGCTATATAAATAAACTGTATTATTCTTGTTATTGTTATGAAATAAGGGAGAGTGAGGATAGCAGCCAGAGTGAAGGTGCCAGTGGAGCTGAGGGTTTTTCTGGCCGTGCTGCTGTTTCAGTTTCTAACACAGGAGGACGGAGAGGAGTCAGGTTTGGGAGAAGAGAAATGTGGGTGAGAGGCGGAGGCCCAGGGAGGCCGAGGAAGAGATTATAGCTACGGGCCTATCACTGAAGATGAGGACTGGAAGTTCATCAGGAGTGGATAAAGCCTTTTGATGAACTCACTGGCACACACAATTTTTGGAACCTTGTTACAATTAAAGACTAACCGTTATGCTCATCGGGTTTTATCCTCAAAACAGCTGAAGCCACAGTCCAGGTTTTTTAAGCGGTACATTGTATGTGTATCTGAAATGAAGGCTTTCCTGGCTTTGCATCTGTCTATGGGGCTTGTCGAAGAGCCCGAGTCTGAAGATTATTGCACACAACAATGATTGTGTTTGTGCCCCTGGGCCAATGAAGGACTCAGAGCTGGAGCCTGGCCCGAGGTAAGACCTCCAGCACCATGCTGCACCGCCTCTGCTACTCTCCCCAGCCTCTGGCCTCTCAGTCCGGGCTACACGGGCCCGGTACAGCCCCTGGTTCTCCTTAAAAAAAAAAAATTACGTTTTCTTCCCATGGCACCCCATGCACATGTAACTCCTTCTAGGAACGAGGAGGTCAAGCCGTAACCTGGCCCTGGGCTCAACACTGTGGGTTTTTATTTTATTTTAGCCAAAAAAGCTTGAATCAAGCACTGACTTTTACTCCATCCAAGAGGGTCAATAGACGGCTGTGCATTGCAACAACGCGCCATCAGTAGTCCTTTTAACAAACCTGTTGACTCTTTTAGCCAAACTAACCTCGTTTGCCTCTTAACATTTGTTCTAGTGAAAAGACTGGACAAAACTAATGTGTGAAGAGAACTCCTTTCCCTCTGTCTCTGGTGGGACTGCTCTGTGCTCTGCTGCGTTTTTCTCTCGCTAGTGGATATATATACAGCCAGCTCCACTTGACTTAATCAGTTTCTGACCAGCTCCGCTTGACTACTAAACTAACGATATCATTTTCACAATATGGTCTGTAACCTGCTCCGCTATGTCAGTTCTAGACTCTGAAGGGTTACCGATGATAAAGCATGCCTCTAAGGCTCTGATCAGAGGGAGAGAGAGAAAAGAGACAAAACGCTGGTTCCGTGGTTTCTCTTTCTCAAAGCTTTATTTTTGGGATAACACAGTTTATACAGGTGTTCTAATAATTGTCTACAGTCTGTTCTACAGCACATCTACAGTCTGTACTACTGCACTTCTACAGTCTGTTCTAATGCTCGTATACATTCTGTTGTATTGTACGTCTACAGTCTTTTCAAATGCACATTTACAGTCTGTTCAACTGCACGTCTACAGCCTTTTCAACTGCACCTCAACAGTCTCTTCTAATGCCAGTTTACAGTCTGTACCTCTGCTCTACTGCAGTCTGTTCTACTGCACGTCTACAGTCTGTTTTACTGCACATCTACAGTCAGTTCTAATGCACATCTACAGTCTGTTCTAATGCAAGTCTATAATCTGTACTACTGCTCATCTACAGTCTGTTCTAATGCAAGTCTACAGTCTGTACTACTGCTCATTTACAGTCTGTTCTACTGCAGGTCTACAGTCTGTTCTAATAAACGTCTACAGTCTGTTCTACTGCACATCTACAGTCTGTACTACTGCACTTCTACAGTCTGTTCTAATGCTCGTCTACAGTCTGTATTACTGCACGTCTACAGTCTTTTCAACTGCACCTCAACAGTCTGTTCTAATGCCAGTTTACAGTCCGTACCTCTGCTCTACTGCAGTCTGTTCTACTGCATGTCTACAGTCTGTTTAACTGCACATCTACAGTCTGTTCTAATGCACATCTACAGTCTGTTCTAATGCAGGTCT
The DNA here is from genome assembly GCA_024349245.1 of Neodontobutis hainanensis. Classification (NCBI taxonomy): domain Eukaryota; kingdom Metazoa; phylum Chordata; class Actinopteri; order Gobiiformes; family Odontobutidae; genus Neodontobutis; species Neodontobutis hainanensis. The sequence continues at coordinate 221,997 of JALDNG010000488.1, read as the reverse complement.
ACAGTCTGTTCTAATGCTCGTCTACAGTCTGTATTACTGCACCTCTACAGTCTGTTCTAAAGCATGTCTAGAGTGTTTTCTAATACTCATATACAGTCTGTTCTAATGCTCGTCTACAGTCAGTACTACTCCATCTCTACAGTCTATTCTTCTGCACATCTACAGTCTGTTCTACTGGACGTTTACAGTCTGTTCTAATGCTCGTCTACAGTCAGTTCTAAAGCCAATCTAGAGTCTGTACTACTGCTGATCTGAAGTCTGTTCAACTGCAAGTCTATAGTCTGTTCAACTGCACCTCTACAGTCTGTTCTAATGCCAGTTTACAGTCTGTACTACTGCTCTTCTGCAGTCTGTTCTACTACATGTCTACAGTCTGTTTTATTGCACATCTACAGTATATTCTTCTGCACATTGTCATTGTCTGTTCTACTGGACGTTTACAGTCTATTCTAATGCTTGTCAACAGTCAGTTTTAAAACCAATCTAGAGTCTGTACTACTGCTGCTCTGAAGTCTGTTCTACTGGACGTTTACAGTCTGTTCTAATGCTTGTCTACAGTCCATTCTACTGCACAGTCTTTTTTAATAATTGTCAATATTCTGTACTACTGCACCTCTACAGTCTGTTCTAATGCACTTCTATAGTCTGTTTAAATGCTCGTGCAAAGTCTGTTCTAATGCAGTCTGTACTAACGCACATCTATATTCTGTTCTATTGGTCAAAAACAGTCTGTTCTAATGCCCAATTACATTCTTTACTACTCCACCTCTACAGTTTGTTCTACTGCTCCTCTACAGTCTGTTATACTGCACGTCTACAGTCTGTTCTAATGCTAATCTAGAGTCTGTACTACTGATGCTCTGCAGTCTGTTTTACTGCAAGTCTACATTCTTTTCAACTGCACCTCTACTATCTGTTCTATTGTACGTCTACAGTCTGTTCAAATGCACATCTACAGTCTGTTTTTAATGCCAGTCTACTTGTTAGAGTTTTTCAGCAAGAAAAGTTGTCAAATTGTATATGACTAAAACAAGGCACAAGATTGTAACCAAAGGCCAACAAGCCTTTGATAAGAAAGGGTCATGTTGTGGGTCATCACTAACAGAATGTGCTTTGAAGTTAACTCCTAAAATGTACTGGTTTTTGTAATTAACTGCCAAAACCCGCCCTGTGTGGTTGGGGGAGGCAGACTGTGTGTGAGTTTCAATAAAAGGCAGGGGGGAACAATTGGCCAGACGGAGATTCTGTAGTGAGCAGGTCACTACAGAGAAGAAACAAGTGTTTCTAAATTGCTCCCCATGCATGTTAAAACTTAAGGATGAGTCTGACATTATTTAATTCACAATTGGTTGAAGGTTGATCTCTAGAGAAATCTGATTGTCTCTACACTGTTTTGTGTATTAATTCCTTGACACTACTTTCTGTTCTACTGCTAATCTACAGTCTGTTCTAGTGCACAGCTACAGTCTTTTCAACTGCAAGTCTACAGTCTGTACTACTGCACCTCTACAGTCTGTTCTAAAGCATGTCTACAGTCTTTTCTAATACTCATGTACAGTCTGTTCTAATGCTCGTGTAAAGTCTCAACTACTGCACCTCTGCGGTCTATTCTTCTGCACATCGTCAGTCTGTTTACTGCACATCTACAGTCTGTTCTAATGGACATCTACAGTCTGTTCTAATGCACGTCTATAGTATGTTCTAATGCTCGTCCACAGTCTATTCTTATGCAGGTCTTTAGTCTTTACTACTGCACATTTACATTCTGTTCTAATGCTCGTCTACAGTCTGTATTACTGCACCTCTACAGTCTGTTATAAATTCATGTCTACAGTGTTTTCTAAAACTCATATACAGTCTGTTCAATTGCTTATCTACAGTCTGTACTACTGCAGCTCTAGAGTCTATTCTTTTGCACATTGTCAGTTTGTTCTATGGGGCGTTTACAGTCTTTTCTATTGCTCGTTTACAGTCTGTTCTAAGCTAATTCTAGAGTCTGTACTACTGCTGCTCTTATTTCTGTTCAACTGCACGTCTACAGTCTGTTTTACTGCATATCTACAATCTGTTCTAATTGTCAGTCTGTTCTACTGGACGTTTACAGTCTGTTCTAAAGCTCATCTACAGTCTGTTCTAAAGCCAATCTAGAGTCTGTACTACTGCTGCTCTGACATCTGTTCAAATGCACATCTATAGTCTGTTCAACTGCACGTCTACAGTCTGTTTTACTGCACATCTACAGTCTGTTCTAATGCACATCTACAGTCTTTTCTAATGCAAGTCTACAGTCTGAACTACTGCTCATCTACAGTCTGTTCTATTGCACGTCTACAGTCTGTTCTGATAAACGTCTACAGTCTGTTCTACTACACATCTACAGTCTGTACTACTGCACCTCTACTGTCTGTTCTACTGCCATTTTATAGTCTGTACTACTGCTCTACTGCAGTCTATTCTACTGCACTTCTACAGTCTTTTTTACTGCACATCTACAATCTGTTCTAATTGTCAGTCTGTTTTACTGGACATTTACAGTCTGTTCTAAAGCTCATCTACAGTCTGTTCTAAAGCCAATCTAGAGTCTGTACTACTGCTGCTCTGAAGTCTGTTCAACTGCAAGTCTACAGTCTGTTCTATTGCACTTCTACAGTCTTTTTTACTGCACGTCTACAGTCTGTTCTAATGCACATCTACAGTCTGTTCTAATGCAAGTCTACAGTCTATACTACTGCTCATATACAGTCTTTTCTACTGCACGTCTACAGTCTGTTCTAATAAACATCTACAGTCTGTTCTACTGCACATCTACAGTCTCTACTACTGCACTTCTAAATTCTTTTCTAATGCACATCTACAGTCTGTTCTAATGCAAGTCTGCAGTCTTTACTACTGCTCATCTACGGTCTGTTTTACTGCACGTCTACAATCTCTTCTAATAAATGTCTACAGTCTGTTCTACTGCACATCTACAGTCTGTAATACTGCACTTCTACAGACTGTTCTAACGCTCGTCTACAGTCTGTATTACTGCACCTCTACAGTCTGTTCTAAAGCATATCTAGAGTGTTTTCTTATACTCAAATACAGTCTGTTCTAATGCTCGTCTACCGTCTGAACTACTGCACCTCTACAGTCTGTTCTAAAGCATGTCTATAGTGTTTTCTAATTCAAATATACAGTTTGTTCTAATGCTCGTCTACAGTCTGAACTACTGCACTTCTACAGTCTGTTCTAAAGCATGTCTAGAGTGTTTTCTAATACTCAAATACAGTCTGTTCTAATGCTTGTCTACAGTATGTTAAACTGCACCTCTAGAGTCTGTTCTAAAGCATGTCTACAGTGTTTTCTAATACTCATATACAGTCTGTTCTAATGCTCATGTACAGTCTGTAGTACTGCACCTCTACAGTCTATTCTTCTGCACATTGTCAGTCTGTTCTACTGGACGTTTACAGTCATTTCTAATGCAAGTCTACAGTCTGTACAACTGCTCATCTACAGTCTGTTCTAATGCCAGTTTACAGTCTGTACTTCTGCTCTACTTCAGTCTGTTCTACTGCACGTCTACAGTCTGTTTTACTGTTCATATACAGTCTGTTCTAATGCACATCTACAGTCTGTTCTAATGCATGTATAGAGTGTTTTCTAATACTCATCTACAGTCTGCTTTAATGCTCGTCTACAGTCAGTTCTAAAGCCAATCTAGTGTCTGTACTACTGCTGCTCTGATTTCTGTTCAACTGCACTTCTACAGTCTGTTCTAATGCCATTTTACAGTCTGTACCTCTGCTCTACTGCAGTCTGTTCTATTGCACTTCTACAGTGTTTTTTACTGCACATCTACAGTCTGTTCTAATGCACATCTACAGTTTGTTCTAATGCAAGTTTCCAGTCTGTTTTACTGCTCATCTATCGTCTGTTCTTTTGCACGTCTACAGTCTGTTCTGATAAACGTCTACAGTCTGTTCTACTGCACATCTACAGTCTGTTCTAATGCACATCTACTGTCTGTTCTAATGCAAGTCTACAGTTTGTACTACTGCACATCTACAATCTGTTCTACTGCACGTCTACAGTCTGTTCTACTGCACTTCTACAGTCTGTTCTGATAAACGTCTACAGTCTGTTTTACTACACATCTACAGTCTCTACTACTGCACTTCTAAAGTCTGTTCTAATGTATATCTACAGTCTGTTCTAATTAAAGTCTATAGTCTGTACTACTGCTCATCTAAGGTCTGTTCTAGTGCAGTTTTACAGTCTGTTCTAATAAACGTCTATAAGCTCTTCTAATGCAAGTCTACAGTCTGTACTACTGCTTGTCTAGAGTCTGTACTACTGCACCTCTACAGTCTGTTCTAAAAGCATATCTACAGTCTATTCTAATACTCATATACAGTCTGTTCTATTTCTCGTGTACAGTCTGTAGTAATCCACCTTTAAAGTCTATGCTTCTGCAGCATCATCAGTTTGTTCTAATGCAAGTCTACAGTCTGTTCTAATAATTGTCTACAGTCCGTTCTACTGCAGCTCTACAGTCTCTTCTACTGCACATCTACAGTCTGTTCTAATGCTCGTCTATAGTCTGAACTACTGCACCTCTACAGTCTGTTCTAAAGGATGTCTAGAGTATTTTCTAATACTCATATATAGTCTGTTCTAATGCTAGTCTACAGTCTGAACTACTGCACCTCTACAGTCTGTTCTAAAGCATGTCTACAGTCTTTTCTAATACTCATCTACAGTCTGTTCTAATGCTCGTATAAAGTCTCAACTACTGCACCACTAAGGTCTATTCTTTTGCACATAGTCAGTCTGTTCTAATGCACGTCTATAGTCTGTTTTAATGCTCGTCCACAGTCTATTCTAATGCAGATCTTTAGTCTGTACTACTGCATATCTACAGTCTGTTCTACTGGACGTCTACAGTCTGTTCTACTGGACGTCTACAGTCTGTTCTAATGCTCGTCTACAGTCTGTTCTATTGTACGTCTACAGTCTGTTCTAATGCACATTTACAGTCTTTTTAACTGCACGTCTACCTTCTTGTTCAACTGCACCTCAATAGTCTGTTCTAATGCCAGTTTACAGTCTGTTCTTCTGCTCTACTGCAGTCAGTTCTACTGCACATCTACAGTCTATTCTAATGCACATCTACAGTATGTTCTAATGGATAAATATATTTTTCTTAAGTTTGATGGTAAAGAACAAATGTAAACTCATGATGTCTAAGACCTGTAAGTTATTTAATCCAACACAGACCTCACAAGTGAACATACAAAGGCTCTAATGTCAAAGGTCAAAAGGAGAAACATAACAGAAGTAAAACATTGAAAGGTTTCAAACCTGTGAAGAAGAAACCTGTTTTATTATTTCAGAGGGAGACAGAAGCTACAATTATAAGCTGTATATTTATTCACTAAGGGCATTTATTTATATTAGTTTGTGTTTAATTATAGTGTGTCTAACAAAATAGATTAGAACATTACTTTCTTGTTTACCAAAGTGGAAATTTTTCTTCAGCTCACCAGTACATGAGACAGATTATACACAAACATACAACATAAAGCATAGTCATAAAGACAAGGGACAAATAACTTTTTAAAGACAGCTTAGTTGCCAGTATGACTCCAGCGCTGACCAGAGACAAGAGCTCACATTATAACAGTAAGAGTAGCCTCAACTTTATTCTCATTGTACTGAACCAGATTATATTGCGATGACTGCAGGTAACTCAGTTACAAGTTTTAAAAGAAGTTGCACAGCACGAGCAGCTTGTCCATGCCAGTATTCCGTCTGTAGTATTTCTTGATTTAAAGGCTGTTTCTCATTTTACGCAGGTTAAACGGAGATCGTCTGGATCAACTGGTGACAGCACTGTCCTGTTTATATTGAGTTATAATCCACAAACCGCTCTTGAATCAAAGCGCCTTAGCTCGTTTCTTTCTAATCGACACCAAAAGATACATCATTATAGACATGTACGCTGTAAAAGAATCACATCGATGTAATTTAAGACGGCGAAATAATACCTATATTTCCTGGTTTGTAAAAGTGGGGTCCTAGAGAAGAACGCCCACAAAAACATCTGCACGCCGCCAGATAACGCTTCGCCAGTTGATCCGTCACACCGCCGCCATTGTTCACCTGGCTTGGCGCGCTGTATTGCTGTGTTTACCAACGTGACCAGGTCATCGCTGCGTGATTGGCTAGAGGATAGATCGACTCACACAATATCGATTGCAATTCCTCGGTATTCCAGATGTTCAATGAACTTCTTTTACTGCGATTTTACACTGTGAATTTCAACGGTTGAATTTGGAGTGGTTTAAAACATATCTATTTAATATTTACACGGCAAATTTTTTTATTTTGAATTTAGAAACTTTGGATAATATCTATTGAAATTTCTAACTTTGAAATTCAGTCACTAAAATTCAAAGACAAAAATATTCAAACATATGTTTTCAGTGATAAAAAAATCAGAGTTAGAAATTCACAGGTATTTAAAATTCAAAGTCTGATGACACAAATAATCTTCCATATGTGCTGCTCTGCTTTGCTTCTCCTTGCAAGGATTAAAACCTGGCCATTGCTTGTTAAATTATAATCTGTCTCCGTGTCTCTCTGGATAAATATAAAGACATAGAAAATTCTTATAACACATCTCCTTTGTCTTTTAACATTAAAAAGGAAGTGGTCACACCAGTTCTTTAAATGGTGGATCTCATGCATGTACAACAGAGGACCAGTCCTCTTTATACAGTAGGCTTAAGATCACTGTATCATCAGAGAACTGGATTGTTGCACAGACGGCTCCTGCATTCATTTGTGTAGAGTGAAAAAAGAAAAGGAGAACTCACACATTCCTGTGGGACACCTGTGTTAGACTATTTGACCGTAGAGAGAACACTATTTACTTTTACTTGCTGTTGTTAAGAAAAAATAAAACCATTGAATAATAAAATGATTAACATGCAAATCAGTCAATTTCTGGACCAGTAGCTGTGGTTGTACTGCCGAATAAAAGTCAACACATAAGTGTTTTATACGTGTTTGTAAATGAGCAAGTTGCAGGATCTTTAGCATGTTCACAATGATCTTTTCAAAACATTTCATTACAACAGATGTCAAAGCTACTGGCCTTAAGTTGTGAACAGCAGGACAAAATATTTAGGGTACAGGGATGATTACAGATTTCTTCCACAGAGCGGGACAGTGAAGCGCGATAATGATTGTTGATAAAGTTGAGCACCAAGCAGCAGTCAGTTTGGAAGCAGAAGTCCTCAGTAAGATGGCAGGATCTAGGAGCCATCTGGTCTGGCAGATTTTATTACAGACCTAACTATGTAAAACTATGTATGTAACCTACAGTATGTGGGTTAATAGTTGGACAACAAAAGCAACTCCACTGGGAGGGTCCAAGTTCTCAAAGTCGAGCTCATAGCTCTCAGTGTCATTAGAAGTAGAGAGCTGGATCCTGCTGGGATTCTTATTAGCAATGCACTGGATCTATTGACAATTATAACACAGAATATATTGCTTTCATTAGCAACGTTTACCAGGTTTATTACTAGTTTAGAGTCTACTTCAACTTTCTGGGTTAAAGCTGGGTTATTATTATTATTATTATAAAATAATATGAAAGTTTACAAAAATACATTCCTAAATACTAAAGTAAAAAGTCCATTCATAAAATCCGCATACAAGACCATAGGCCGATGTCAAAGCAAGAGTTATTCCTGGTCATTTGAATCATCTTGTTCAGAGTCTGACACAGTTTCTTCCTCTACAGCATTACTTGGGTCTTCGTCCTCACCTTTGTGTTTTTGAATAGGTCAGGTGTAAAATTAAGATAAGTTGTGTTTAGCTCATTTTAATTTTCAGATTTAGTACATAAGCCTTTGACACGTTGTGGCAGGTGGGGAGAATGCAGTCGGTGAGAGCTCTACGTTGGTGAGAGTAGAAATTGTGAGACGAGAACATGAGCGCCAAGCCGCAGCCGCCTGCTGCAGACTCTGACTGGGGAGAACTTTTACTTTCTGACAAGTAAGTCTTAGTTATATTGAGTCTATGCTTGTCATTTGAAATGTGCTATATAAATAAACTGTATTATTCTTGTTATTGTTATGAAATAAGGGAGAGTGAGGATAGCAGCCAGAGTGAAGGTGCCAGTGGAGCTGAGGGTTTTTCCGGCCGTGCTGCTGTTTCAGTTTCTAACACAGGAGGACGGAGAGAGAGAGGAGTCAGGTTTGGGAGAAGAGAAATGTGGTGAGAGGCGGAGGCCCAGGAGAGGCCGAGGAAGAGATTATAGCTACGGGCCTATCACTGAAGATGAGGACTGGAAGTTCATCAGGAGTGGATAAAGCCTTTTGATGAACTCACTGGCACACACAATTTTGGAACCTTGTTACAAGACTAACCGTTATGCTCATCGGGTTTTATCCTCAAAACAGCTGAAGCCACAGTCCAGGTTTTTTAAGCGGTACATTGTATGTGTATCTGAAATGAAGGCTTTCCTGGCTTTGCATCTGTCTATGGGGCTTGTCGAGAAGCCGAGACTGAAGATTATTGCACACAACAATGATTGTGTTTGTGCCCCTGGGCCAATGAAGGACTCAGAGCTGGAGCCTGGCCTGAGGTAAGACCTCCAGCACCAGGCTGCACCGCCTCTGCTACTCTCCCCAGCCTCTGGCCTCTCAGTCCGGGCTACACGGGCCCGGTACAGCCCCTGGTTCTCCTTAAAAAAAAAAATTACATTTTCTTCCCATGGCACCCCATGCACATGTAACTCCTTCTAGGAACGAGGAGGTCAAGCCGAACCTGGCCCTGGGCTCAACACTGTGGGTTTTTATTTTATTTTAGCCAAAAAAGCTTGAATCAAGCACTGACTTTTACCACATCCAAGAGGGTTGTGCATTGCAACAACGCACCATCAGTAGTCCTTTTAACAAACCTGTTGACTCTTTTAGCCAAACTAACCTCGTTTGCCTCTTAACATTTGTTCTAGTGAAAAGACTGGACAAAACTAATGTGTGAAGAGAACTCCTTTCCTCTGTCTCTGGTGGGACTGCTCTGTGCCCGCTATGTCAGCTCTAGACTCTGAAGGGTTACCGATGATAAAGCATGCCTCTAAGGCTCTGATCAGAGGGAGAGAGAGAAAGAGACAAAACGCTGGTTCCGTGGTTTCTCTTTCTCAAAGCTTTATTTTTGGGATAACACAGTTTATACACAGGTGCTGGTCATATAATTTAGAAAATCCTTAAAAAGTTGATTTATTTTACTAATTCCATTAAAAAGTGGAACTTGTATATTATTCATTACACACAGACTGATATATTTCAAAAGTGTATTAATTTAAATGTTGATGATTATAATAAAATCCCAAATTCAGAAAATTTGAATATTACTTATGACCAATACAAAGGAAAGATGTTTAGAAATCTTGGCCAACTGAAAAGTATGATCATGTATAGCACTCAATAGTTAGTTAGGGCTCTTTTGCCTGAATTACTGCAGCAATGCGGCGTGGCATGGAGTCGATCAGTCTGTGGCACTGTTTAGGTTGCTCTGATAGTGGCCTTCAGCTCTTCTGCATATTGCCTCATCCTTTCACAATACCCTTCTCTCTGGGGTTAAGGTGAGGCGAGTTTGCTGGCCAATGATTTTCTAATTATATGACCAGCACCTGTAATTTAATGTGCTCATATTTTCATGTGCCCATATGCCCCTTAGTGTGTTTGCATGTGGAGTGAGGGGCTAGGAGGAATGAGACAGGAAGTAGTGGAAGTTGTACCTGTGATGCATTTCTTCCCAGTTCTACCTTTTCCCATCAAAGACCTGGTGGTCGAGGAAAGCGGGAGATCTCCTACAGATTGGAGCTTGAAATGGGGAAGGTATGCACATATTTTGTAAGCCTGTATAGAGAGCATTTTGCAGTATTTTATGACACATTTCAGCTTGAAGAGTATTAGACCAAAATCATATGCAGACAAGATAGTGAAGATGGTAAAATTGAGGAACTAGAGAAGCTCCCAGACGCCTACAATGAAGCAGACTTAGAGGGTGATAAGATGGAGATTAAACAAGTGGAGGCCTTGATTCAAGACCTGCAGCTTTCAATCAAAATCTGCACCAATTCTTCAAGTCTTTGCATGTAGAGGTAAGTATACGGCCAGCTGTCACGCAGTAAATAAAGGTTTGAGTCAATTAAATTGGCAATGGCCATTTGATCATTTAAATGTTTATTTCAGATAACAGCCATGTTGGGCACACTGGATGCACTGGAGAAGAACTATGACAAGAACCTGGTGCTGGTGACACTGAGTACATCAAGATCCAGCTGCAGCTTGAGGAGAGTGCGAGACGCCACCAGGAAATCTTCAACCCCACATTGGTTTTTGCATTGTTAGAGTCAGTAAGCCATCGTGAGCCAGCTCAATGCTCATCTAAGTTCAGGGAACACATATGGAGGGGAAAAGACTCAAGCCCATTCCAGAGCGTGAGTCTGTGTACTGGTGCTCTGGTTACTCTAGTCCAAGCATATTAGGTTAAATTAGTTCTACACCAACTACAAATGCTTCATTCTAAGAAGCCCCTTCCTGCATCATAGCTTACTAGTTTATTTTTCACAAATATAACACAAAAACAACTAACACTGAATTATTTTAACATATTTAAAGAAAGAACAAAGAACTTTAAATTGTGAGATCTGTTTCTTTAAGTCATTTCTTGAAGCTATTTATAGATGTTTTAGTTCTAGACTATTCCACAGTTTAACTTTCTGAACAGACAGACATGTCTGTTTGACGTTGGTTGTGATCTGAGTTTACTGAACACGAGTGTTCGCCAGAGCAGAGTTCATCTAAAACAGGTTCTGTCTTATTTTAAACATTATTTTTGCTATTTTAAATTTGACTAAGTGATTACATTTCAGTAAGTTAGAGTTTATGAGCAGCTTGTTTGTTGGGTGAAAATAATCTCTTTTATTTAGAATAAAATGTCACCAATCCATCTTTATACAATGCCCTGATGCCATATCTTTCAGGTTTTCTTAACAGAACTTTGTGATCAATGGTGTCGAAGGCTTTCTTCAAGTCTATGAAAATTCCATTTATGGGATTTTTATTTTTATTGTAGATGTTATTTTTTCAACCAGCTCAATTACAGCCATTTCTGTGATTCAATTTGCTTGTAAGCCATATTGATGGATTGTTTTGATATTTTATATAATTACATTTTTAGATTGGGATGACTTTAGCTATTTTCATGTTGTCCTCAGAAGGAGGAGGCGACTCTGGCCCTTCTTGTGCAGGGCATTGGTGTTGTGGGCAGAGATGGAGTAGTCATCAAGATCAGTTTTGTGCCTCGACTGGACTTGGACTCCTTTATTCTCAAACACAAGGACTCGAGACTTGCCTCGGACTTGAGCACAAAGGACTCTGTTACAAATGCATGTAAATGTCTGTGTGTTCCACCTGCAGGAGGAGTGGGGTGTGTCTGGTCTGGGCTCCTGATTGGCTGCTACCCTTTATAAGGAGGATGTTGAGACCGGCTTCGCTCTCTGCTTCGCTCTGTGTTTCCGGCTAAGCTCCGCCTCCTGGTTGTGCTGCTGTCGATGCCAGGGGCAGCTTAGACGTTCAGCTCTCTTTTATGTTTTCAGTTAGTTCTTTTAGGTGATGGGCGAGGTGGTCCTGTTTTAACGGTTTGTTGTTTTACTTTAAGGGTTAGGATTGGTTAGGCAGGGACAGAGGAGTTAAGTCGGGTACCACGGTCCAATGGCGGGCTGACTCGGCTTGTTGCCCTCTATTGTTCATTTTGTCCGACCCATCACCGCCTTTTTGTTCTCCCTTGATTCTTATTTTAAATAGACAGTTGGAGCTTTAATTGTGTATGGCTTTTTGGTTTGTCCCAAATCCTCTGTTTAATTAATAAATTGTTGATTTGTGTTGCCTTACACTTTGTGTGGTTTGACTTTATGTTCAGGTCACTTTTGTTTAGCGTGGCTCCTAACATATTTGGGGGCTCGTTAAAGTAGACTTTCTGTCTTGTGAGTTAATGGAGTAATTCAGGTAGGACTGGCAGGTGTGTGTTTTTTGTGAGTAGCTTTGTTTGTTGTGTGTTAGCCTTTTGTCTTGTGGCTGGCCTGATTCTGGGTTTAAACATGGAGTATAACCTGGATGAGTTTGTTTCTGCTCCCACTTTGGAGGTTTTGGATCGGTGTCAAAAAGATGATCTCTTGCTAGTTGCTGAACATGATGAAATTGTGGTCACAAAGCAAGCTAAGAAGGCTACGGTAAAGATTCAACTTTATAATGCTTTGGTAGAGCGTGGGACGTTGACACTGATACACACCAAACCTAAAGGTCCTAGAACATCTTACTCTAGTAGTACGGCAGATGAAGCAGTTAGATTTAAAGAGCTAGAAGTTGAATTAGAGCATCTTGCTTTAAAGGAAAAGGAGCTACAATATATGAATATGTTGGAGACAAAGAAATTGGAGCAACAAACACAGATTCGCATGCTCGAATTAGAGCTTTTGTGTGAAATTGCGTTACACTCAGACCCCGTGCACACAGATAACATAACATTAAAGCCTAAAAATCTAGATCAAAATTATAAAGTGTAAATACAACTGTACAATTATACACTAAGAGAATGTTAATAAAGGCATAATAAAATAAAAAATAAAGTTAAATAAATTAAAATAAAGCAGCGCAAGGCAAAAGGCAGTGTGCAAATCAATGAAGTGAGCAACAGTGCAGATAAAAGTTTTTTAGTGCAAAAACAAATGCTTATTAAGTCTGATTGAAGTGGGCTCAAGAGCAGTTATTTAACTGACTGATGATTTAGTGGAATGATGGCAGTTCCATGGAGAATGAGGTCGTGAGCAGACCAATGCTGCACAAAGTGACTGGTGCATGTCATCATATATTAGTGTGGGTAGGGGTCATAGTTCAGAGGTGCCTGTGGCAGAAAAGGTTCAGGAGTGAGTTCAGCTCCCTGACAGCCTGGTGGAGTAAGCTGTCCTTCAGTCTGCTGGTCCTCTCCTCCCTGATGGCAGCAGGCTGGAGAAGATGGGTGGGTGGGATCACGTGCAATGCAGAGGGCTTTGCGGATGAGACGTGTTCTGTAAATTTGCTGGAGGGAGGGAAAAGAGACACCAATGATCTTCTCAGCTGCTCTCACTATGCATTGCAGAGTCTTTCGGCAGGACGCGTTGCAGGCGCCGTACCACACAGTGATGCAGCTCGACAGGATGCTCTCGATGGTGCCTCAGTAGAAGGTGTACATGATGGGGGGTGGGGCTCTGGCTCTCCTCAGTTTGCAGAGGAAGTAGAGACGCTGTTGAGATTTCTTGGCCAGTTCTGCTGTGTTTTCAGTCCAGGAGACGTCCTCTGCGATGTGCACACCCAGGAACTTGGTGCTGTTCACTCTCTCCACAGTCGCACCGTTGATGGTCAGAGGAACATGCTGAGTGTGCGCTCTCCTGAAGTCAACAACAATCTCCTTCGCCTTCTCCACGTTCAGAGAGAGCTTGTTGTCACTGCTGGTACTGGATGTGTTACTGCAACCCTTACTGCCTGAGGTAATGTTATGTTGTGAAAAAGAAACTGGGTGACAGAGACTACTTGATTTTCACACCTGACCGCCGGCGTGGCACACGCCTTTGCCATGTGAACATGTTAAAATCTTATTATGACCAAAATGACTCGTCCTTGGTGGTCAGTTTGACAACACGCACGCTGCAAAGGTTCACAACACATGCAAATACAAAAACGCGCTGCAAATAACACAGACCACAACGGAAATGTTTTAAGGAGACTCCTTTGAGTGACGAACAATATATTTAGGCCAACAATATCCAAATGACAAAGCAATTATATGATCATGATCTGAAAGTGAAAAAAAAAACAAAACTCACCTTTCATGTCAGTGACAACACTGACAACAACGCGACAGGCGAGGAAACAATAAGCAGGTCCCATTAGGGGTTCGTCACTCAAAGGAGTCTCCTTAAAACATTTTCGTTGTGGTCTGTGTTATTTGCAGCGCGTATTTGTATTTGCATGTGTTGTGAGGATTAGCAGCGCGTTTTTGTATTTGTATGTGTTGTGAACTTTTGCAGCGCGCGTGTTGTCAAACTGATGAAGATGTTTTCTTTATTTGCTGGTGCTTTCTTCATTTGCAGCGTGTTGAGCTGCTTCGGCCACCGTAGTCCGGTGCTGAACGCTCCAAGCCGCAAATTAGCAGCTGGTAAACAAGAGCTGTCCGGTGCTGAAATTGAAAATGACTCGTGGTCCGGGGCTTTGACTAAGGGTAAATTTTCCAAATCAGAGGCGTTAAATAGTTTGTCAGTTTTATTGTTCCACCTTTTAGATTCTCAGCAGAATGAAATGATGAATGTAATTCAGTCCAATAGGTCACTGTTTGCTGATGTGCCCTCTCAGACTCATGTGCTCAGTCATGATATTGATGCAGGTTCCTTTAACTGAACGCCAATTACACCTGATGACTTCCTTCAGTATTCTGTTATGGCCTTTGGCATGTGTAATGTGCCCGCCACATTTCAGAGGCTTATGCATGTAGAGTTGTCTGTATTGTCTTTTTGTGAAGCATATCTTGATAACTTGGTGGTTTGTTCGTCTTTGTGAGTGGAGCACATTACAGTACAAATTAACAGTTAACTTGTCAAAATGTGAGTTTGGGCAAGCAACAGTGACCTATCTTGGAAAAAGGGAGGGGGGAGGTCAAGTGCGTCCAGTTCAAGCACACTTGCTGTGTGAAAAACCACAGGACATGCTGACGACGCATCTGAGCAAAGTTTGCATGAAAGGAAATGCAACCAAAGAACAGCAGAAGGAGGCAAAGAGAGCCAAGGAGTCTGCGAAGGTGTGGCCACGGCAAGCCCGGAGCTGGGACTACAAGGAAATGCTCAAACGTTACCCCTACAAACCGTCTAGGCTGGCTCTTCTGGAAGAGCTCCTCCAAAGAAAGTTTTGTGGCTAATGCTTCTAACCAAGCAGACCTGGAGTACGAAGAGAGGCTCACCAGCACGGCTGCCGTTCCCACAGCCAGTGAACCTTCTGTAGCAGCCGGTGTCAGCTCTCGAGCGGCCGGTGTCAGCTCTCGAGCGGCCGGTGGCGTCTCGGTGGTGGAGGATAGCAGCTCCGAAGGCAGCACCACCGATCCAAGCGACCGAACATGGCAAAAGTAAGTTCTAAACCTCGCACACATCAGTCCAGAAACTGTGAACAAACTGCAAGGTTTGAGCTCATTTTCTTCTGTCTGTATTTTTTCAGAGATCAAGCTCAGTACAGCATAAATCTCAGGGTCAAGATGACACAAATGGGGCTCTACGAAAGCTCTACTTCAAGGGCTACTTGATCAACACCCTGCTGGTCCCAAACTGCCAACGTCTCCAGGATGCTGAGGTACATCCAGCCAAGTGGGGATGAAGTCAGCTTGGACTTCCACTGTCCACTGAGACCAAAGATTACCTCACCCAACTCCGGCGCTTACATGGGCCCAGCCACCATTCTGAACTATATCAAAACATGATCCGGTTTGTTCAGTGTTTGAAGACCCACCTGAGCTTGGCTGCAGCAGATCCTGACTTCTACAGGAAGTGCCAAGCCTACATCGACCTCCTCGCTTCCATCAGAAAGCCAGTGGCCAAGTCCAACAGCAAGGTCATGTGTAAAACGAGGTCAGTTGCTAATCTGCTTTCCATTTGTTTTTCTTTAATGACTTCCTCCATGTTGATAGTACTTATGTGCTGGCTGTACATATGGGGTTATGTGATACAAACATGTGTAGTTCTCCGCCGCATTGTGATCTTGTATGTCATTCTAGGTATGACCGGTTCGCAGAGGGCGAGAAGAGCCTTCAGGAGTGCCAGGCCGTCCTCCAGAAGGCCAAGAAAGACATGCTGTCCATTTATGGGAGCCTGCTGGAAGGTGACCACATGGCTTCAGAGGAAAAGACCATGTTCCGGTATTACTGTGAAGCAATCCTGATCCTCGGCCACTTCCAGAGACCAGGAGCATTGGAGGGAATAACAGTAAGTGTCAGTAAGACCTCAGATTTTGTGGGGGCATCAGCCTAAACAGATTATATTAGGTAGTCTGCAAAGTAGACGTTTATGTCAGTTATTTACTAAAAATAAAAATTCTGGTGGAAAGGTGTGTGTTGCAGTAAGTGAACACAAGACTCGACAATGCAGATCGCCGTGTTTGCCCTCACAATGGAGGAGGCAGCAGTAAGTACACTTTGTACAGGCTAAATTGCCTTACCATGAAACATAGTGTCACCAGCAATGAACCAACAGATATTATCAGATGTATTTTTTTTTGTCTTTGCAGATGCTGGACGCATACTACACATGGCTCAAGTCTAACAAGTTGTTTGTGTCATTTTCGGGCAGCAAGATTAGAAGTGCAACCAATGACCTCCTGTCTGCACCAACAGTAAGTATTAACAGCTGTCCATAAGACCTAAAAGTTTATGTTGGATTAGCATTCAACTAATAACGTATTTGTGCATTTATTAAACGGCTCAGCCTCAAAGAAAATGATTCAAATTTGGGAGTTTCATCTCATATTTCTGCCCCATTGCAGCTACAAACTGCCAAACATCCCGAGCCAGCAGATACGCAGGACCGTGGAGACAGATGTGGCTGCCAACTTCACAGAGGAGCAGAAGGCGTCTGTGGCCCCTACATGGCCCATTCGACGGCAGTGGCAAACCAGCACTACTGGATGAAGACCCTGGACACTGTTGTGGCCACTTCAAACCTGCTCAGCTCGCTGACACGGTATGCAGTTATCTGAAACAGTTATAATTATGTCTCTCAATGATCATCCATCAGTTTGTCAGTGTGTAACCTTAAAACCTTTTTAATCTTGCAGCTCCTCGTCCTGACGACTCTGGCGAAGAGGACCCCAGGGCAGAGAAGAGACGGCGAGTGGAATGTTCTCGCTGACAGCAAAATGCTCAAAACTTGACCCAACTGCAGTGAAGATGGCTAAAGTCATAAAGGCAGAAGGATGGACGGCCAATTATCCACATTACATTTACTTTGTGTTTCTGTGTATAAATCAACTTAAGTAGCAGTGACCCAACTCATTAGTATTTCAATGGACTCTATGTTTGTGTGTATTACAGGCATTGGTTATTTGCTTGTTGTTGTATTGAATAATTTTTCTTTCTCTTGCAACGACAAGGATTGTCATCATTTCCTTTCCTTTGCAGTGTTTCAAGCCACAGGAGATGCTGCCTAACCACGTGTTGATGTTCTGCATGAAGAACCAGACTGGTGAGGAGAGGAAAGCAGAGGTGGAGAGAGCCAAAAGTCCATGAAGGCCTGGACCCTTCGAGGCAGAACCTGGGACTACAATGCCATGGTCAAGCGGTACTCGATGAGGCATCCAGAAAGGCTCTTCTGGAAGACCTGCGTGAAAGACCTTTTGATCCTAAATGACCCTGAGGCTGCACAGGAGGCACAGGCTGAATCCCATCACTGACCACCAGGCGCTGCAAGTGATTTGTTATCCACTAGTACTAGTTACTTTTCATTTAATGCAGAGTCATTAAATATAATATTGTAACAATGGATTATTTGTTTTTTTTGTTTTTTCATCTAATCATTCTAGGCCTGTTCAGCCGACTCTCCAAGACTGCCAGAGAGTCCTCAGTATCAGAGGCGGACATGCTGGGCATCCACAGGAAGCTCCAGGACCAGCAGCATTTGGAAGAAGACCAAATGATGATGTTCCGGTACTGCTGCAAGCCATCTTTGTCCTGAGGTACTTCCAGCGACCAGAAGCAGTGATGGCATTTAAAGTAAGTACTTTTACTTTGCAGCGTTTCCTCAGTGTGTATAAGGTGTAGTGAATGTAGCAGCGACTCCTTAGTTTCCTTCGTCGCTTGGAGAGGCCGAGTATGGGTCCTGTATATTGCGTGACGAGCTGCGGCTTAAACACATTGACACCGAGTCCCAGAATGGATGCTTGTACGGTTTATTTAATTGACTGCTCAGTTGGCACATGTACACAGTTGTAAAATACTTCAGATTGTGAATGTTTAGCAAACGCTTGCGGTCAACAAATACTACGGCTACCCCGCTTCCCTCTCTCCTCCTATACCTGAGTGACAGTGAGTGCCACCTTTGAAACCAAGAGCTGTCACCGCCTACACCCACATGACCCACACCTCACCCTGGCAACCAGACAAAAGCAATCCGTAGACAAATAATATATACCATTCTGGCTCCTACAGTGAATATCTATTAATTAATAATCAATATGAATATAAATTATGTAAATTAATAAATTAATATTTTGATGTCAAAATATTTTGAGAGATGCCGAGATCCCAAACTGGCAAATGGCTTGCCAGTTCACCAGCCACAACCACCAGAGGGCGCATTTATGGCTTGCCACTTTTAAAAGTGGTTTTCCACTTTTAAAACACCTTTTTTTAAAACACCTTTTTTGTTTAGCTGCAAATTGTTGGAAATATGTTATGGTGTATTACTTTAGATCAGTTAAATTATTAAATTATTAGTTTTTACCAGCGAGGAGTTTATAATAATTTTTTAACAGTCTAAGATATTTAAATCTAAACCTAAGGCACTGGCTTTGTCAAAACGACCAATTCGTCAAGGGATCTGTCTGCAGGACGACAGCCCATACACCATTGATACATGGAGTAAATAAAGTCTTTGTCGCCTCTTTGGTGAATATAAAGTAGTGTTTGAACCAAGTAGAGCACAATGTGTGTAAATACTATGCCATTTAAAAGATTTATATTATAAAACTGCATACTTATAAGAATAAACTATAAGAAGCCATTGTATTTAAATATTGTCTTTCAGAAAGTGACCTGACCTCTGATTAAAACTGCATCAAAAGGAGGTGGCATTAAAAGAGACCACAATAGAATCATGTTTTTCACTTCTTTATTTCTCCTAAACACGAATAGCACATTGTATAAAAACGCATACAAATTACTATATTAACACGAAGAACAAATAATTGGTGGTCATTTGCGTTCTAAGTCCAAAAATCACTCTGAGCTCGATTCATAGTCTGGCTAAGTGGCTAGGCTAACAGTGATGTACCAAACACATAGTTTGTATAGATGAGCACATAATTAACGATTTACGGCTTTGATCATAACAGCTGTCAAAACGCCTTTTCTATTTCAATTATGTGTGTGCATTTTTAATAATAAAAATAGTCTATTTTTCTCTGACCTGTTGAGTAAAGTCGCATATACATTAGGATACGTGGCCAAAGTCCAAGCAGCCGTTTTAACAAAAGTGGCCGGACGGCCGGACTGTTTTCGTAGAGGCTAGAACCATGGCCGTCAGTCATCATAAACCATCAAAGTGGTCTGCCACTTTTAAAAGTGGAAAACCATAATTGCGCCCTCTGGTGGTTGTGGCTGGTGAACTGGCAAGCCATCTGCCAGTTTGGAATCTCGGCTCTCCTGAATATTCTCTCGTTAGGGGGCACCACCCAGATTCATAGTTCTGGGAACTAATTATGTTAATAAGTCTCAATCTAAAGGAAGCAAATGCTTCCTAGTTTTCGAACATTTCTTAATATAAACAAAGAAACCTTTAATGTCTTTTGGGGGTTTTGTTGAAGATTATACAAGTTTAACAATGAATAATGACAGGGGAAATGACACAAAGGAATAATTAGGGACAAATGATGAAGGTAATTAACACAAAACAATGATTGACATGGAACAACTTGTTAGAACCTTTGGTGGAATAAAGTAAGTTTAACCATTGTTTTATGCTATTTACTTGGAGTTGTTACGGAGGGTAAAGGGGACGGTTAGACGGCTTAATTAAAAGGATTATTGACGGCTTTTGAATGGGAAAAGGTTCTGCTGGGCCTTATAAAGACAATTATACAGTGTTATCACACCAAACATCAGTGTCACGTGTTCAACTCACTCTTGTCGCTCGTGGCGCTCAGCTGTCCGGGAAGGAAAGGTCCAAAGGTCCGCTTTAGAACTTTCCACGGGTCCTACAGCTGATGGTTTCCAAGCAACCAGATGGTGTCACGTGGTACAACTGATCCCACAGGGGCCGTGAAGCTCCGTGAGCCGGGAAAGAAAGGCGTTCTGTTATTGTCTTTGAGTGAAAGGCCTTTACCAGCAGTAGAGGTTAACGTCTTTGACAAAAAGGTTCGCTGAAGAGGCTTAAAATTTGTCTTTCCTTGATTAACGAGGGCTATCTTTGCTTAGCACACTCTTTTAAAGAATAAGGACTACAAAAATTCACTTCCGTCTCAGGAATTTGGCGTCGTCCAGCAGGAAAGTTTTTCAAAAGAAAATCAATGCGTGGAGTCTTTAAAAGATGAAAAATTCACGTTTGCACGGTTTGTGCTGCGGGCTAGAAGCTTGAAAGGTATGCAGTAAATTAAATAGCGGAGATTTAAGAAGATACGCAAGAGCGTAGAAACAAGCTTAAGAGAAGAAGACACGAGATGAGGCGAGAAGAGTGACCAAGTAGAAGAGGCGAGATAACAAGAAGCAGAGCTAGATTTCCGGCGCGCACAACTTTTTGTACTGGCCGAAAAGAGGCATGTTTCACGCGGTTTGGTAAAAGGGGAGTTTTTCCTAAAGTTTAGCATTTGGGAATAAACTTCTCTGCTCCACCAAATAACAGAAATTAAACACATTTAAAAAACATATTGCTTTTGCATTGTAGCATAAAGGCATAGGAAATGTTTTTACGATTTTGTTAATACCAAACACATGCGCATTATTCATACATTCCATGCTTGACCTGAAAACATAGAATAATTCATTTTATTACACAGACAGCTGTAAAGGTGATGAAGAAAGAAGTCCTTTATATTGTTATCACTCAAGATCTTGTAAGGAACAATATGAAGAGTACACATTAACTACGATAGACTTTAATGCACACTTTTAATGCACATAACATGAAGATGGTCTTCAAATTCAAGCAGAGTCGTTACTCTGCTTAACCAAAAGAGGGCAGTGTTCGATCATTCTAGAGGAATACATCAAAGACATTCTTATTGAGTTGAGGAGTCTTATGTGTGTGTGTGTGTGTGTGTGTGTGTGTGTGTGTGTGTGTGTGTGTGTGTGTGTGTGTGTGTGTGTGTGTGTGTGTGTGTGTGTAAGGTGGATGGGACCTCAGCCAACATCAAGGTAGATGAAAGATGAGCTGGGGTCCTCGTACTGGAGCAGAGTCCGGGGATGGGGTACACATCACCCAGCAGATGAGAGGTTTGCGTCCACCCTAGGAGGAGGTAGAAAGGAGAAAAGTGCTAAATACTACTGAAAACTAGGCAGATGTAATAATAATATGAGCGGTTGAGTGTGTACCTACAGCTACAGCCAGTGTAAACCTAACCCTATGATGAGTCAGTCTCCATGCGTTAGTGAAATAAGTATGTTTTGAAAACCTCAACAGAGTCAGCTCGCTGCACTTCCACCGGGAGCCCATTCCATAAAAATGGGGCTCTAAGAAAAGGCTCTGTAGCCAGCAGACTTCTTCTTCATTTGAGGAAGTTGAAGACTGCAACCCACAAAATAAGAATGGGAGAACCCCACTGTCCCTCCCAATCCCACTGCTCTACATGTTCAACAACAGCTACTACCAGATGAACTAGCCTCTGTGAGTTTGAAAATAACTAAATAAATATGTCTTCTTCAAATGTTTTTAAGGATTATTTAGATGAGTGCATGTTGCGACTCTGGGATTTCTTCTGAAACATTGACAAAGATGGCACAATGCAAGTTCCAGTTCTTGAATTCAGAAAGGCTTTGCAGGTTTGCCATTTTTCATCTTAGCCTTTAGAATCAATTTCATGATATTTTATGTATGTGTTTCTTACTTTTTTGTCAACAGCACTAGCCAAAGACATACAGAATTCATATAGTAATTAAAAGCAAGCCAGAATGTGTCTTTAATACTTGTTTTCGTTAACAGCAATCAACACTACTTTAGGATGGGTACCAGAGTATTGGAGTGAACCAACTGTTGTTGGGGATCAATTTTGCTGCAGTGTAATGTCATGGGACATTGGATCAGTTCAGGGACATTGGACAGTGGGCGTACTGATGGCTAGTTGCATATGTTATTTTATTTTTATTTTATTCAATTTATTTATTTTTTTACCTTTGAGAACTGTCTTCTAATATATGTAGGAAACAAGTATGGATAATTGGACTGTTTTAAAGCAGGCCTAGTGTTATTATATATCTATGTATGTAATTATTTATATATATATATTATTTTACTTTTCTTTATATGCAATAATTTATGTCTACTTTGTTTTTCATGTTTCACTCAGAATTGTTTTCTAACATACGCTTTAAAAGTATTGATAACTTGATTTCCTAATTTTTTATTTTTATTTTTTCTCTATTCCATGGACACAGGGATATTGAGTAATGTTTCTAAATAGTCTTGTTACTAAAATATACACATGGTCTATCTGTGTTAGGCACAGGTTGATACAATTCAAAGTATTTAATCGCCTGCACCTCTCTAGGACTTAACTGGCCAAAATATATCCTAATGTTGATCCCAACTGTAGGCGTAGTCACCAAGCCCCTGCTTCTTTGGCTCACATGTTCTGGTCATGTCCAAGCATAGGAATATTCTGGTCTGAGTTATTTAATACATTCACTGACATTTGTAAAAAGAATATTGATCCAGATCCTATCGTTGCAATATTTGGGGTGGTACACACTAAATTTTGGGTCTCAAGAGGCCAATCTCAATTAATAGCATTCTCTACACTGTTAGCACGCCGACTAATTCTTACAATTTAGAAATCTCCCTCACCTCCAAAACACTCACGTTGTGTGTGCGAAATTATGTCCTTCGTCCAGCTTGAAAAGTTAAGAACTACAGTCCAAAACTCATCAGAAAGATTCCAGAATGTATGGCAACCTTTCTTGGATTATTATGAAAATGCATTTGATGCTAATTCTTTAGATTAAAACAAAATTAGGTTTTCATCTCCCCTTCCCCCCTTTTTTTATTAATAGAGTATAAATATATTTTTTTGTCTGTTTTGTTTTGTTGTTGTGTTCTGTATTCATTCTCAGTATGCTTTAGATAACTTTGGATGCAAATCTTCGACGAAAGGGGATATGTGAGATAATGTCTGCAAAGTGTGAGGCTGGTGGATAGTGATGCCTTGTATAACATAAGAGAATGTTTGTTGGTTTGTTTGTGTTATGTACATTTAAAACAATAAAAACACTTTGAAATAACAAAAATAGGATCGGTACCAGATAGAGGAGCTGATTCAGAGACTTGACCGTGACAGGACAGGGTTGGTACAGGTGAGTCATATTTAATTGACTTATAGAGACGTCAGTGACATGTTACAGCTGTAATCAATGTGACTTTTCTTTCTGTGAGGGACTAGCACACACAAGAAAACAGATAAAAATGGACGACATCTGAAGAATGTGGAATCCCGGCAGAAGAAGGAAAAGTTTAAAAGCGACTGTATCCTTAAAACCTTTCAGAGCGCCGTGGAGGCAGTCCCGCCACATGGCTCTGTCTTGTCCCGCTGCAGCTGCTACCTCAGTAATGACCACATCCAACTCCCCATGTTAGGAAGCAGCACACATTACAGACGCCATGAGGTCCTACCCCCAGCCTAACCTGCTGGAGGATTGGTCCCTCTCCACTCGAGCAAAGTCCATCTCTGCCCAGGGTGTTCGCTCGGATCCTGAGATGAGCCGTACTTCTGATCGGACCAGGTCTAGGCCATGTTTGAACCCCAAACCTCCAGAGGTCAAACCCAAAAGCAAGAAAGTCATAAAGGAAAAAAAACCTGGATAAAGACTCAAAGAAACACAATCTACTAAATAGTTTATTTTTATTTTGTTATCTTGCATTACAGTTGCTACAGTTATTTATTGATGGCAACAGTGTGTAAAAAGAAACAGGAAATTATTTTCTCCTCATTTTGAACTGGTGGACTTATTCTTTACTGTTTAAAAAAGTATCTCAAGCAAGACATTTTGTCACTTTGTTTCATTGTATTTTTATATTTAAGGCAAAAATGCCTGTGAAGCACATAATTACCCATAAAACATATTCAGTTTTTGTCTTGTTAAAGAATGAACTTGTGTAGCCTTAAATGTGTATTTGTTTCGTCCAACAATTCTTATTGAAGTCTTGACCTCTGTGCCAGTTTTGCTTTGTTGTTGTTTCCACTATCTCACAATTTCTTGTAATAGCTTTTTCTAGCAGTATTCATCATTGCTCAATCATTGTTTTTGAAATAATCTTCTTTGAGCAGAAAGGTTTGTGTGGTTCTGTCAGTGGTGTTCACGGTTTAAGCCACATAAATAATCTAATCAATGATGTCTTATAGCTCCGGCAACATTTAAATATATTTAAGTAGCGAGACAATGTTTACTAAAAGACCTAAACAGAAATGATTTTATAAATAAGTACAAAATGATTGTACTTGTAAAAATGTCATTTATTTAATAAATACAATATTCAGTTTGGTTTTCAAGTCATTCTTGCTTCATCTCTTCATCAAAGGCCATTTGTGCTGTTGTATCATCTGGAGTCACTGATGCACTGTTTGTTAGTCTTGATGTGAAGAAGAGTGGGCTTCTTCCACTGGCTTCACGGGACCCTTCCCAGTGCTGCAGCCTTCCTTTGCAATGACAACAAAACATTTATTAGTGGATAGCCTTTTGCTGCAGGAGCACAAGAGAAAAATACAATATAGTTTTTTTCTTACCACAACAGTTTCTTAGGATCTGGGTTCTTCCGGCTTTAGCAGACAAGGATGTCATCAGAAAATGCATGTTTAGGTTTCCTACAGAAAACAAGAGGCATGTCTGTTCAAACTGTTACTTCAGTGCAACAGCTGAGATACTAGATTAGAGGTAGAAGGACTTCTCACTTGTGTTGGGGCTCAGGACTCTGCTGGCTTTTATTCTCTTCTCCTGAACTGGATCATGTTGGGGACAGGTCACACTCTGGCAGGATTAGACTTCTTCTCGGTTTCTGGATGCTAAAAGTGCAGATATTATTGTCAAAAATATTTTTATATGAATTAAACAGTTAGTTATTATTTACAGATCAAGACTTACCGGGACAGGTTACACCTGTGAGGCAAGCAGCCATCTCTGAAGAAAAATAAAACCACAGAAATAATTCATTAGACAGTATAAAATATAACAATGTGACTATATCCAGCGCTGTTCATTTTACTGGATACCTTTCTTTTATCTGTCATAGACTTTTATGTGAAAAGAAGACAAATCTGGAGTGAGACTTCACGTCAAAAGAAATAAATAACATTGTTGATAGAAATCTAAAGACATTTCTTACCTTTGGCTTTAAAAACATAAAGAGAAGAGCTGGGGATTGCACCAGCCACCCTTCAGTTAGTGGACCATCTGCTCTAGCTCCTGACACTGCTGCCTCTAAAACTTAGAACTTAACTTACACAACATGAGAGGGACATGTTGTGATCTTTGACAGATCACCCACTCTACCCCTGAACCATTGCTACACTTCTCACTACACTATTTACTTTGGACTAAGAGTTCTTTCTAAATATGTTCTCCACAGTTTAAGTGGAGTCAAGAGAACTCTTCTGGAAATAACTGTCTCTTTACCCACTTGTGTAGCATTACAATACTTCCTGACATAATCATTTATCATGAACGGGAAGTGGGCATCGCACCATCAACCCTCCAGTTGATGGACAACCCCTTTACTCATGACCTGCCTTATACCGTACCAGTTCTCCCAGTGTGGGACGAATGAAGTGTATATTTATTTTAACTTTTAAACAAGTGCAAGGCGTGTTTTGGAGGAAATCTTGGGAAAACTGAACCATCAGGTTTAGTTTCTCAGATTAATTCGTCTAGATTAACTGTATTGTTTTTAATTATTATTTTTAATGTTAATTTGATGAAATACTACATCACTTTCCTTGCTTTAGCTTCTATTTTGTTTAGTTTTTTCTGGTTGTTTGTTTTTCGTGACACACACACTCACACTAATATTAATAGAAAGATAAAAGTGTAAAATACTGGCGACGATGCCAAACATAGAGCTGAGAGTTACTGAGAATAATATGTTAAAAATATTATGTAAAGAAAATAACTCAAACCCCACTTTCTGGTTTTAAACAATCTTTAACCAGTACTTTAGAGGATTTCCTAACTTTGTTTTATGTTCAAATTCAATTATAATGGAATTCCAGCACAATATTTAGACGCTTTGATTTTTAAATGGATACGATTACTGAATACAACATGAGCCAGAGGAGCGAGGGTCACATTACAACCCTCCATTTAGTGCACGACTCGACCTCCTGGGTCATGCCCCTTAGGAACGTATATTTAACTTATTTAGGCAACACCCATAGTCAGAGTAATTCCTGGGTAAAAGTCCTGCTGATTTAAAGCTTTTTTAAAGCATTATCTACAAGATTTGCTGAATTGGTTTTGTTTCTAGAGCTCCTCCTAATTCCTACATAGTATTTGTTGAAGCGTGAAGATTTTAAAGCTGGCACATGACAATCCATTAGCTGGTCATCTTGGCAATAAGAAATCATACAATCGCATTCTGCGTCATTGTTTTTGGCCCGATCTGAAGGGGGATGTCACGAGTCACACTAAATCCTGTCATTGGTGCCAAGTATCTGGGAAACCAAATCAGACAATTCCTCCCGCTCCTCTGTATCTGATACTGGTTGTGTGTGAACCTTTTGAGAGTGTTCTGGTGGACTGTGTGGGTCCGCTGCCTCGAACTAAGTTGGGAAATAAGTTCCTAATAACTGTCATGTGCGCAGCCACTCGCTTTCCAGAAGTCTTTCCAGTGCGTAAAATCACTACTCCTGTTGTTGTGAAGGCGCTGACCAAGTTTTTTTCTTTGTTTGGGTTACCTCGAGTTGTGCAAACTGACAAGGGCTTAAACTTTATGTCTAAGGTGTTTGCGCAAGTCTTGAAACAGCTTGACAATCAGCACTGCCACTCTAGCGACTATCACCCTGAAAGTCAAGGCGCACTGGAGCGTTTTCATCAGACGCTCAAGACTATGCTTCGTGACGTTTTGTCTGGAGTTAGAGAAAGACTGGGATGAGGGGTGCATTTACAAATGTTTGCTGTAAGGGAGGTGGTTAAAGAGTCGCTGGGTTTTAGTCCGTCGGAGTTGGTGTTTGCACACACTGTCCGTGGCTCTGTGAAGTTGTTAAAAGACCAGTTGTTATGCGAAAAGTCAGAACAAAATCTGCTTGATTTTGTGAGTAACTTCGAACTGAGACTGACAGAAAAGCTAAAGTCAGAGAGTTTAAATCTGGTGATAAAGTCTTGATTTTGTTACCTATACCTGGCTCAAGTGTACAGGCTCGGTATTGTGGACCCTATGCCATTCAGAAAAAGATTAGTGATCGGGACTATCTTATAATCACGCCTGACAGACGCCGTAGGTCTCGTTTGTGCCATGTTGAACATGTCGAAGCCTTATGTTGTCCCCACCTGTTGACGTTACTGTGGCGGCTGAACGGGACCGTGTGGCGCTGTCCAGTGCTGAAATGGTCGCTCCGTGTCTTGTCACACAGACAGTTTTAGGTGAGGCGCCGTTCAGTGAGAACTGTTACGCACGATGATGATGGACGCGGGGTTCTGTCTGAGGCGCTGACTCATGGAAAACTGCTAAACTCTGAGGTATTGAGGGATTTGCCTGCGTACTTGGCACACCTTCCTGATTTGCAGCGTGAGAATTTAATTGATTTGCTAAATGAGACAAAGTCATTGTTTTCTGATGTACCTTCGAAGACCACAATATTAATGCATGACATTGTTGTTGGTGACACTGTGCCGATAAAACAACACCCTTATCGAGTCAGTCCTGATAAACGTTCCGTCTTAAGCGGCAGGTTGAGTAGATGGTAGCTCATGGTATTGCAGAGTTCAGTTATAGTCCTTGGAGCTCTCCCTGTTTTGCTTGCGTTAAAATCTAATGGTGAAGATCGTTTTTGCACGGACTACAGGAAAGTAAATAATGTTACTGAAGCAGGACTGTTTTCCATTGCCTCGCATTGAGGACTGTGTAGATCAAGTGGGTGGGGCTACGTTTGTGTCCAAGTTCTGTTCTGTTGAAAGGTTACTGGCAGGTGCCGCTCACTGAGCGTGCAAAAGAAGTCTCAGCCTGTGTAACCCCAGATAATTTTTTCAATACAATGTTATGTCGTTTGGCATGTGAAATGCACCGCAACATTCCAGCGGTTGATGAGGATTATACTGTCGGGTCTGTCATTTTATGAGGCTTACTGGGACGACTTGGTAGTTTGTTTCGATTCCTGGGTGGAGCATATTGAACACCTTCAGGTGGTATTGGGTCGTCTTCAAGAGGCAAACTTAACAGTGAACTTATTAAAGTGTGTATTTGCCCAAGCAACTGTGACTTACTTAGGTAAAGTGGTTGGTGGTGGTTGTGTGCGCTCGGTGCAGGCCAAGGTGGAGAGTATTGTCTCGTTTCCTATTCCAACTAGTCGCACTGAGCTTCAACGTTACTTAGCCATGGTTGGTTTTTACAGGGGTTTTTGTAGGAATTTTTCTGCTGTTGCCTCGCTTCCGCTGCGCAGAGGCATGGAGCTGCGCAGCCGGCTTGCTCCATGCCTCTGCAGTCCTTGTTAGCCTAGCCTTGTTTTTGTTTGGCCTGATGGGACCGGCTGTCTGAGTTATTGTTCTTTATTTTGTTCAGGTTAGTAATGAGGGGTTGTGTTGTGTAGGGTGGTAGAGGAGTTGGCACCGGCTTCTACGGCCCTGTACAGGGTTGGCCCGGGGTCACTCCTTCCTTTATGTTCTGCCGGTTCACCAGGTCCTCCTTTCTTTGTTACTTTCCTGTTTTATTTTTTCGGGCACGGGAGGGTTTTTGGATTCTCTTTTTATTTACATAAAAGAGAGAAAAAAACATCAAGATAAAACAAAAGCTTAACA
Organism: Neodontobutis hainanensis; assembly: GCA_024349245.1. Taxonomy (NCBI): domain Eukaryota; kingdom Metazoa; phylum Chordata; class Actinopteri; order Gobiiformes; family Odontobutidae; genus Neodontobutis; species Neodontobutis hainanensis. The sequence goes on along the minus strand of JALDNG010000488.1, from coordinate 192,999 downwards.
GTCTAAAACTAAATGAATAAAAACTATTTTTGAAATTAACTGTTTTGCCTCCTGTGTCCTCTTTTAAATATGTTCGACTCTTTTGGGCAGTAACAGTATTCCTTACTTTATTTAAATTTTAGGAATAATATATCAAGAACAGAGAAGGGCGGCTCGCACCATCGACCCTCCAGTTGGTGGACAACCCTCTCTCTAATAATTATGTCTTATACAGTACCAGTTCTTCCAGTGTGGGAGGAATAAAGCATATATTCACTTACGTACAAGGCGTACTTTGGAGGAAATCCTAATCTCAGATTAGTTTTTGTACAAGCTTTAGTCACTTCTTTTGTAGGTTGACTGTATTTGTTTCTGTTTTCAATGTTAATAAAAATCCCACATAGCATTTCTTGCGTTATCTAATATTGTTTTTTTTTTTTTTTAAATCACACACAGACACACCCTACTAATTTAAAAATCTGCTCTAGTTTAAGCTGTAAAATATTGGCGTTGTTGTTGCCAAATCAAAGATGAAGTCAGTCGGAGTCCGAGTCGTCCGAGTCCGGTTGGGGGTGGAAGTAGCGAGTAAAGCGACTGGGGAAGGACGTCCCAGCAGAGGTCGATGGAGTAGGATCGTCTGTGCTTTCTTCGGGCTGGTCCGAACGTGGCCTCTTGGAGGAAGGCACCTCAGCGTCCTCTTCATCCAAGAACCGTTTGGTGGATCCGCTGGGGGCCGAGGAGGAAGAAGGAGGAGTTGGAGGACGGAAAACATGTTCAAGCATGCTCTGGAGAGGGATGAACGCCGGAGGACTCTCTGCTGGTTGCTGAAGAACGGGAGCCAGGGGCCGACTCACCTGTTCTTCAGCTTCAGCAGGAGGGTCTCTCTGGTGCCAGCCATCCCAAAACTCCTCCGGAGGAAACTGCTGGTCATCTTCTTGCTCCTCTTCATCATCCTCTTGATTATCAGAAAGGCTCTCGTAACCAGAGTCTATTTCATCATAATCATCATCCCAATCTTCCTCCCAATCTTCCTCCTCTTCATCAGATGGTTCAGGTAAAGAGGAGGAGGTGGAAGAAGAAACAGACCCTTCTTCCTCCTCCTCTTCATGAGCTGGTTGGAGTGCCTCGTACTCACCTCACGTCTTCCTCGTCCGAGGAGATATAGATAGGATTGTCCGCAGAACCGGCAGGACCCAGACCTTCAATGGAGAATAAAATAATATAGTCTTTGTTTCATTAAAACATCAAAGACCAGAAACATACAAACTAATTAGCACAGGTTTAATATTTCATCAGCTGGTTGGAGTGCCTCGTACTCACCTACGACTTCCTCGTCCGAGGAGATGTGGATAGGATTGTCCGCAGAACCGGCAGGACCCAGACCTTCAATGGAGAATAAAATAATATAGTCTTTGTTTTATTAAAACATCAAAGACCAGAAACATACAAACTAATTAGCACAGGTTTAATACTTCAACTGTCATGTCTGTCTTATTATACTTCAACCATTTAAACTGTCTAAGTTACACTTTTATTAAAATGCAGCTGTTATATGTGACTAACTTTATTTGGAAGTGGAAAGTGTAATTCAAAATAGACTGATTGTTGGATTATATTTTGTTTTCTCTTTCATTGTACAGTAGGCTGCAGTAGGCAACAATGCCACAGTTGATCTATTTCTTTTTAAAATAAATTGATTGAAATTGACTCTGTAACACAACATTTGCAGTTTTAGGTCTAACTTTCCTGTTGTTAGTGTTCAACACATACACAGGTATGCACCTGCCATCTACTGACAGTTAAACACGGACAAGTACTGTCTCCATGGAGATGAACATTTTTAATGGATTCCAATTTAGAACGTTAACTCGCCATTTTTATCCAAGAGTTTCACTGCAACATTTGTGAAATTTGAAACTAAAACTCAATAATTTACTGACATATTCTCTGGTAAAATTAAAGTGTGCATTACTCACTACAGATTGAATCTATTTTTGCGTTACTACATATTTAAATTGTCGAGTAAATGTCATTTTACAACAAAACTATATTTTTCTTAAATTTTCCATTTCAGCTTTGGTAGCTACTTCTACCCAAACGGTTATCATAATACACATCAAACACGTTATATGGACAGAAAATATTATAAATATTATCCTAATGCAGTCTTATTTGATTAAACAGTTATCTTACCTTCAGAAAAGAAATCCAAGATGACCGGGAGGTCAAAAGCATGTGCCATTTCTCAGGATCTGGCAAACCTTAAACATATGATAATACCAAAATATTAAAATATGTTTATTTTTGCCAAGAGAAGATTATACTGTGGTATGCAGCGTTCGGTTTTCTAGGAAAAGTCAATCTGAAACTCAGTTCAGCAACGCACTGGACAAGCCAAGTGAGAAGTGAAAAATTCTAACTGGAGCCGTCTTATATAGCCCCACCTGGACCTTCTGTTTCCATGGCACTGACGCACGTACGTCAAGCTAGCTTACGCTATAAGCATCAATAATCGATTAATACCAGTTTAGTGCTTTAAAGACTCAGCTGCTTAGGACTCTTGTCTTCTTATTGGGTCTCTAGAACCTGGAGAGCTTTTTTTAAAGGTAATATATATATATATAAAAGGTAATCTTAAATGACGGCTAGAGTTATAATGCAGTCATGTAGATGCACGTTTTGGCAGACCTTAGCATGAACAGACAAGTATTATCAAAGATAATAATAAGGTTAGCAAATGCTTTATGCACTGCCATGAAGATAAATCATTCATTTAGATCAATTTAAATGTAAAAAAGCCGTCTAAATAGCGTGTTCATCTAATGCTTTGTGAAAGCATATTGTGAAAGCATATCTTTGTTTTAATGGCCTGCATACAGGAGTGGGGCAGGGCTGTTCAAAACAGCTGGTCTTGAGGCATGTTCCATATTTGCTGTTGTTTGACCTGGAAAATCTGCCATCAGGTAAAAGTTTTACCTTCATACAATAACTTTTAATAATGTTAGCATTGTGCTGTTTGTGTACTCTAGTCCTGGACTTGGACTTGGACTTGCATTTTATGGCTCTGACTCAAACTTGGACTCGTTTATTCTCAGACACAAGGACTCGAGACTTGACTCGGACTTAGACTTGGACTTGAACACAAAAGACACGCAAGTCATGCACATCGACAGCACAACCACTGGACCCTTGGACTTGGACTTGGACTCAAACACTGAGGACTTGAAAGTGACTTGGACTCGAAAACTGGAGACTCGACTACAACACTGGGACATGCTGTTAATGTGAGCAGGAGAGTCTGTGGTGCTCCCATTGGCTGTAAGTTGACTTGTTCCTGCAACAAGACAATGTGCATATTTTATTACATGAGGGAGACTTGAAAATATTTGACAGACTCATTCTATGTGTTTTATTTCACTACCTTTAAAGGGTCTTGGCAAAACATCTCACACGGCGCGTTGTCACAGGACAGTGGTCAGGTGAAGTGAAGGTAAGTACCTATCAGAGAAATATTCAGCTGTTCGTCCAGTGGTTCACAAAGTAACTTGTTAGCAGCAAGCTAAAGTCTAATTTTACAAGGCGTTTCAATGAAGCCCCAAACAAGTGTCTTTAGTCACTAATATGAGTTTATTAAGTGAGCTTTGATTAAGAGCCGCTGTTGGAAAATCTAATGGAGTGGTGAAAAGAAAAGCATCACTGTATGAATATAAAAAATAAACCTGAAGCATGAAGTGCTGAAAAACTATTTTATTTGAATATAAGTTCTATGTTATGTTAAAAACACGTCATTTTTAAAGCCAAGCTGTAATGTTGAGTGAAAAATCTACTGATGTCTCAAAGAGAGTGAGTTTGTATATTGTGACAAAACTGTAACATTTAGAACCTAATACTAATTTCATATGATTAGGTTTTATTTCTTATTGTGTTCTAAAGATTTGTTATGAGAACATTTAAAACAGCATATATTTTATTCATATATTTTTTTTTATGTAAATCCAACAGACTTTTTTTTAGTAAAGGAAAAGTTGGGTACAATAATAAGCATTTGAAGATACAGGTGTGAATTTCAATTTTGAATAGGTCAGGTGTAAAATTAAGATAAGTTGTGTTTAGCTCATTTTAATTTTCAGATTTGGTACATAAGCCTTTGACACGTTGTGGCAGGTGGGGAGAATGCAGTCGGTGAGAGCTCTACGTTGGTGAGAGTAGAAATTGTGAGACGAGAACATGAGCGCCAGGCCGTTGTGCCGTCTGCTGCAGACTCTGACTCCAGGGGAGAACATTTACTTTCTGACAAGTAAGTCTTAGTTATATTGAGTCTATGCTTGTCATTTGAAATGTGCTATATAAATAAACTGTATTATTCTTGTTATTGTTATGAAATAAGGGAGAGTGAGGATAGCAGCCAGAGTGAAGGTGCCAGTGGAGCTGAGGGTTTTTCTGGCCGTGCTGCTGTTTCAGTTTCTAACACAGGAGGACGGAGAGGAGTCAGGTTTGGGAGAAGAGAAATGTGGGTGAGAGGCGGAGGCCCAGGGAGAGGCCGAGGAAGAGATTATAGCTACGGGCCTATCACTGAAGATGAGGACTGGAAGTTCATCAGGAGTGGATAAAGCCTTTTGATGAACTCACTGGCACACACAATTTTGGAACCTTGTTACAATTAAAGACTAACCGTTATGCTCATCGGGTTTTATCCTCAAAACAGCTGAAGCCACAGTCCAGGTTTTTAAGCGGTACATTGTATGTGTATCTGAAATGAAGGCTTTCCTGGCTTTGCATCTGTCTATGGGGCTTGTCGAAGAGCCGAGTCTGAAGATTATTGCACACAACAATGATTGTGTTTGTGCCCCTGGGCCAATGAAGGACTCAGAGCTGGAGCCTGGCCCGAGGTAAGACCTCCAGCACCATGCTGCACCGCCTCTGCTACTCTCCCCAGCCTCTGGCCTCTCAGTCCGGGCTACACGGGCCCGGTACAGCCCCTGGTTCTCCTTAAAAAAAAAAAATTACGTTTTCTTCCCATGGCACCCCATGCACATGTAACTCCTTCTAGGAACGAGGAGGTCAAGCCGTAACCTGGCCCTGGGCTCAACACTGTGGGTTTTTATTTTATTTTAGCCAAAAAAGCTTGAATCAAGCACTGACTTTTACTCCATCCAAGAGGGTCAATAGACGGCTGTGCATTGCAACAACGCGCCATCAGTAGTCCTTTTAACAAACCTGTTGACTCTTTTAGCCAAACTAACCTCGTTTGCCTCTTAACATTTGTTCTAGTGAAAAGACTGGACAAAACTAATGTGTGAAGAGAACTCCTTTCCCTCTGTCTCTGGTGGGACTGCTCTGTGCTCTGCTGCTTTTTCTCTCGCTAGTGGATATATATACAGCCAGCTCCACTTGACTTAATCAGTTTCTGACCAGCTCCGCTTGACTACTAAACTAACGATATCATTTTCACAATATGGTCTGTAACCTGCTCCGCTATGTCAGTTCTAGACTCTGAAGGGTTACCGATGATAAAGCATGCCTCTAAGGCTCTGATCAGAGGGAGAGAGAGAAAAGAGACAAAACGCTGGTTCCGTGGTTTCTCTTTCTCAAAGCTTTATTTTTGGGATAACACAGTTTATACAGGTGTTCTAATAATTGTCTACAGTCTGTTCTACAGCACATCTACAGTCTGTACTACTGCACTTCTACAGTCTGTTCTAATGCTCGTATACATTCTGTTGTATTGTACGTCTACAGTCTTTTCAAATGCACATTTACAGTCTGTTCAACTGCACGTCTACAGCCTTTTCAACTGCACCTCAACAGTCTCTTCTAATGCCAGTTTACAGTCTGTACCTCTGCTCTACTGCAGTCTGTTCTACTGCACGTCTACAGTCTGTTTTACTGCACATCTACAGTCAGTTCTAATGCACATCTACAGTCTGTTCTAATGCAAGTCTATAATCTGTACTACTGCTCATCTACAGTCTGTTCTAATGCAAGTCTACAGTCTGTACTACTGCTCATTTACAGTCTGTTCTACTGCAGGTCTACAGTCTGTTCTAATAAACGTCTACAGTCTGTTCTACTGCACATCTACAGTCTGTACTACTGCACTTCTACAGTCTGTTCTAATGCTCGTCTACAGTCTGTATTACTGCACGTCTACAGTCTTTTCAACTGCACCTCAACAGTCTGTTCTAATGCCAGTTTACAGTCCGTACCTCTGCTCTACTGCAGTCTGTTCTACTGCATGTCTACAGTCTGTTTAACTGCACATCTACAGTCTGTTCTAATGCACATCTACAGTCTGTTCTAATGCAGGTCTACAGTCTGTTCTAATGCTCGTCTACAGTCTGTATTACTGCACCTCTACAGTCTGTTCTAAAGCATGTCTAGAGTGTTTTCTAATACTCATATACAGTCTGTTCTAATGCTCGTCTACAGTCAGTACTACTCCATCTCTACAGTCTATTCTTCTGCACATCTACAGTCTGTTCTACTGGACGTTTACAGTCTGTTCTAATGCTCGTCTACAGTCAGTTCTAAAGCCAATCTAGAGTCTGTACTACTGCTGATCTGAAGTCTGTTCAACTGCAAGTCTATAGTCTGTTCAACTGCACCTCTACAGTCTGTTCTAATGCCAGTTTACAGTCTGTACTACTGCTCTTCTGCAGTCTGTTCTACTACATGTCTACAGTCTGTTTTATTGCACATCTACAGTATATTCTTCTGCACATTGTCATTGTCTGTTCTACTGGACGTTTACAGTCTATTCTAATGCTTGTCAACAGTCAGTTTTAAAACCAATCTAGAGTCTGTACTACTGCTGCTCTGAAGTCTGTTCTACTGGACGTTTACAGTCTGTTCTAATGCTTGTCTACAGTCCATTCTACTGCACAGTCTTTTTTAATAATTGTCAATATTCTGTACTACTGCACCTCTACAGTCTGTTCTAATGCACTTCTATAGTCTGTTTAAATGCTCGTGCAAAGTCTGTTCTAATGCAGTCTGTACTAACGCACATCTATATTCTGTTCTATTGGTCAAAAACAGTCTGTTCTAATGCCCAATTACATTCTTTACTACTCCACCTCTACAGTTTGTTCTACTGCTCCTCTACAGTCTGTTATACTGCACGTCTACAGTCTGTTCTAATGCTAATCTAGAGTCTGTACTACTGATGCTCTGCAGTCTGTTTTACTGCAAGTCTACATTCTTTTCAACTGCACCTCTACTATCTGTTCTATTGTACGTCTACAGTCTGTTCAAATGCACATCTACAGTCTGTTTTTAATGCCAGTCTACTTGTTAGAGTTTTTCAGCAAGAAAAGTTGTCAAATTGTATATGACTAAAACAAGGCACAAGATTGTAACCAAAGGCCAACAAGCCTTTGATAAGAAAGGGTCATGTTGTGGGTCATCACTAACAGAATGTGCTTTGAAGTTAACTCCTAAAATGTACTGGTTTTTGTAATTAACTGCCAAAACCCGCCCTGTGTGGTTGGGGGAGGCAGACTGTGTGTGAGTTTCAATAAAAGGCAGGGGGGAACAATTGGCCAGACGGAGATTCTGTAGTGAGCAGGTCACTACAGAGAAGAAACAAGTGTTTCTAAATTGCTCCCCATGCATGTTAAAACTTAAGGATGAGTCTGACATTATTTAATTCACAATTGGTTGAAGGTTGATCTCTAGAGAAATCTGATTGTCTCTACACTGTTTTGTGTATTAATTCCTTGACACTACTTTCTGTTCTACTGCTAATCTACAGTCTGTTCTAGTGCACAGCTACAGTCTTTTCAACTGCAAGTCTACAGTCTGTACTACTGCACCTCTACAGTCTGTTCTAAAGCATGTCTACAGTCTTTTCTAATACTCATGTACAGTCTGTTCTAATGCTCGTGTAAAGTCTCAACTACTGCACCTCTGCGGTCTATTCTTCTGCACATCGTCAGTCTGTTTACTGCACATCTACAGTCTGTTCTAATGGACATCTACAGTCTGTTCTAATGCACGTCTATAGTATGTTCTAATGCTCGTCCACAGTCTATTCTTATGCAGGTCTTTAGTCTTTACTACTGCACATTTACATTCTGTTCTAATGCTCGTCTACAGTCTGTATTACTGCACCTCTACAGTCTGTTATAAATTCATGTCTACAGTGTTTTCTAAAACTCATATACAGTCTGTTCAATTGCTTATCTACAGTCTGTACTACTGCAGCTCTAGAGTCTATTCTTTTGCACATTGTCAGTTTGTTCTATGGGACGTTTACAGTCTTTTCTATTGCTCGTTTACAGTCTGTTCTAAGCTAATTCTAGAGTCTGTACTACTGCTGCTCTTATTTCTGTTCAACTGCACGTCTACAGTCTGTTTTACTGCATATCTACAATCTGTTCTAATTGTCAGTCTGTTCTACTGGACGTTTACAGTCTGTTCTAAAGCTCATCTACAGTCTGTTCTAAAGCCAATCTAGAGTCTGTACTACTGCTGCTCTGACATCTGTTCAAATGCACATCTATAGTCTGTTCAACTGCACGTCTACAGTCTGTTTTACTGCACATCTACAGTCTGTTCTAATGCACATCTACAGTCTTTTCTAATGCAAGTCTACAGTCTGAACTACTGCTCATCTACAGTCTGTTCTATTGCACGTCTACAGTCTGTTCTGATAAACGTCTACAGTCTGTTCTACTACACATCTACAGTCTGTACTACTGCACCTCTACTGTCTGTTCTACTGCCATTTTATAGTCTGTACTACTGCTCTACTGCAGTCTATTCTACTGCACTTCTACAGTCTTTTTTACTGCACATCTACAATCTGTTCTAATTGTCAGTCTGTTTTACTGGACATTTACAGTCTGTTCTAAAGCTCATCTACAGTCTGTTCTAAAGCCAATCTAGAGTCTGTACTACTGCTGCTCTGAAGTCTGTTCAACTGCAAGTCTACAGTCTGTTCTATTGCACTTCTACAGTCTTTTTTACTGCACGTCTACAGTCTGTTCTAATGCACATCTACAGTCTGTTCTAATGCAAGTCTACAGTCTATACTACTGCTCATATACAGTCTTTTCTACTGCACGTCTACAGTCTGTTCTAATAAACATCTACAGTCTGTTCTACTGCACATCTACAGTCTCTACTACTGCACTTCTAAATTCTTTTCTAATGCACATCTACAGTCTGTTCTAATGCAAGTCTGCAGTCTTTACTACTGCTCATCTACGGTCTGTTTTACTGCACGTCTACAATCTCTTCTAATAAATGTCTACAGTCTGTTCTACTGCACATCTACAGTCTGTAATACTGCACTTCTACAGACTGTTCTAACGCTCGTCTACAGTCTGTATTACTGCACCTCTACAGTCTGTTCTAAAGCATATCTAGAGTGTTTTCTTATACTCAAATACAGTCTGTTCTAATGCTCGTCTACCGTCTGAACTACTGCACCTCTACAGTCTGTTCTAAAGCATGTCTATAGTGTTTTCTAATTCAAATATACAGTTTGTTCTAATGCTCGTCTACAGTCTGAACTACTGCACTTCTACAGTCTGTTCTAAAGCATGTCTAGAGTGTTTTCTAATACTCAAATACAGTCTGTTCTAATGCTTGTCTACAGTATGTTAAACTGCACCTCTAGAGTCTGTTCTAAAGCATGTCTACAGTGTTTTCTAATACTCATATACAGTCTGTTCTAATGCTCATGTACAGTCTGTAGTACTGCACCTCTACAGTCTATTCTTCTGCACATTGTCAGTCTGTTCTACTGGACGTTTACAGTCATTTCTAATGCAAGTCTACAGTCTGTACAACTGCTCATCTACAGTCTGTTCTAATGCCAGTTTACAGTCTGTACTTCTGCTCTACTTCAGTCTGTTCTACTGCACGTCTACAGTCTGTTTTACTGTTCATATACAGTCTGTTCTAATGCACATCTACAGTCTGTTCTAATGCATGTATAGAGTGTTTTCTAATACTCATCTACAGTCTGCTTTAATGCTCGTCTACAGTCAGTTCTAAAGCCAATCTAGTGTCTGTACTACTGCTGCTCTGATTTCTGTTCAACTGCACTTCTACAGTCTGTTCTAATGCCATTTTACAGTCTGTACCTCTGCTCTACTGCAGTCTGTTCTATTGCACTTCTACAGTGTTTTTTACTGCACATCTACAGTCTGTTCTAATGCACATCTACAGTTTGTTCTAATGCAAGTTTCCAGTCTGTTTTACTGCTCATCTATCGTCTGTTCTTTTGCACGTCTACAGTCTGTTCTGATAAACGTCTACAGTCTGTTCTACTGCACATCTACAGTCTGTTCTAATGCACATCTACTGTCTGTTCTAATGCAAGTCTACAGTTTGTACTACTGCACATCTACAATCTGTTCTACTGCACGTCTACAGTCTGTTCTACTGCACTTCTACAGTCTGTTCTGATAAACGTCTACAGTCTGTTTTACTACACATCTACAGTCTCTACTACTGCACTTCTAAAGTCTGTTCTAATGTATATCTACAGTCTGTTCTAATTAAAGTCTATAGTCTGTACTACTGCTCATCTAAGGTCTGTTCTAGTGCAGTTTTACAGTCTGTTCTAATAAACGTCTATAAGCTCTTCTAATGCAAGTCTACAGTCTGTACTACTGCTTGTCTAGAGTCTGTACTACTGCACCTCTACAGTCTGTTCTAAAAGCATATCTACAGTCTATTCTAATACTCATATACAGTCTGTTCTATTTCTCGTGTACAGTCTGTAGTAATCCACCTTTAAAGTCTATGCTTCTGCAGCATCATCAGTTTGTTCTAATGCAAGTCTACAGTCTGTTCTAATAATTGTCTACAGTCCGTTCTACTGCAGCTCTACAGTCTCTTCTACTGCACATCTACAGTCTGTTCTAATGCTCGTCTATAGTCTGAACTACTGCACCTCTACAGTCTGTTCTAAAGGATGTCTAGAGTATTTTCTAATACTCATATATAGTCTGTTCTAATGCTAGTCTACAGTCTGAACTACTGCACCTCTACAGTCTGTTCTAAAGCATGTCTACAGTCTTTTCTAATACTCATCTACAGTCTGTTCTAATGCTCGTATAAAGTCTCAACTACTGCACCACTAAGGTCTATTCTTTTGCACATAGTCAGTCTGTTCTAATGCACGTCTATAGTCTGTTTTAATGCTCGTCCACAGTCTATTCTAATGCAGATCTTTAGTCTGTACTACTGCATATCTACAGTCTGTTCTACTGGACGTCTACAGTCTGTTCTACTGGACGTCTACAGTCTGTTCTAATGCTCGTCTACAGTCTGTTCTATTGTACGTCTACAGTCTGTTCTAATGCACATTTACAGTCTTTTTAACTGCACGTCTACCTTCTTGTTCAACTGCACCTCAATAGTCTGTTCTAATGCCAGTTTACAGTCTGTTCTTCTGCTCTACTGCAGTCAGTTCTACTGCACATCTACAGTCTATTCTAATGCACATCTACAGTATGTTCTAATGCAAATCTAAAGTCTGTTCTACTGCACGTCTACAGTCTGTTCTACTACACATCTACAGTCTCTACTACTGCACCTCTACAGTCTTTTCTATTGCACATCTACAGTCTGTTCTAATGCTCGTCTACAGTGTGTACAACTGCACCTCTACAGTCTGTTCTACTGCATGTCTACAGTCTGTTCTAATGCCAGTTTACAGTCTGTACTAATGCTCTACTGCAGTCTATTCTACTGCACGTCTACAGTCTGTTTTACTGCACATCTACAATCTGTTCTAATTGTCAGTCTGTTCTACTGGACATTTACAGTCTGTTCTAAAGCTCATCTACAGTCTGTTCTAAAGCCAATCTAAAGTCTGTACTACTGCTGCTCTAAAGTCTGTTCAACTGCACATCTACAGTATGTTCAACTGCACCTCTACAGTCTGTTCTATTGTATGTCTACTATGTCTGTTCTACTAAACGACTATAGTCTGTTTTAATAAACGTCTACAGTCTTTTCTAATGCACATCTACTGTCTGTTCTAATAATTTTCTAGAGTCTATTCTACTGCACGTCTACAGTCTGTTCTAATAATTGTCAACATTCTCTACCACTGCAAATCTACAGTCTCTTCTACTGCACGTCTACAGTCTGTTCTTCTGCACATTGTCAGTCTGTTCTACTGGACGTTTACAGTCTGTTCTAATGCTCGTCTACAGTCTCTATTACTGCACCTCTACAGTCTGTTCTAAAGCATGTCTAGAAAGTTTTCTAATACTTATATACAGTCTGTTCTAATGCTCGTCTATAGTCTGTACAACTTCACCTCTACAGTTTGTTCTAACGCATGTCTACATTGTTTTCTAATACTCATATATAGTCTGTTCTAATGCTCATCTACAATCTGTACTACTGCACCTCTAGAGTCTATTTTTTGCACATTGTCAGTCTGCTCTACTGGACGTTTACAGTCATTTCTAATGCTCGTCTTCAGTCTGTTCTAAAGTAAATCTAGAGTCTGTACTACTGCTGCTCTGATTTCTGTTCTAATGCACATCTACAGTCTGTTATAATGCAAGTCTACAGTCTGTACTACTGCTCGTTTACAGTCTGTACTACTGCACCTCTACAGTCTTTTGAAATCATGTCTACAGTCTATTCTAATACTCATATACAGTCTCTTCTAATGCTCGTCTATAGTCTGTACTACCGGACCTTTAAAGTCTATTCTTCTGCAGCATCGTAAGTCTGTTCTAATAATTGTCTAGAGTCTATTCTACTGCACGTCTACAGTCTGTTCTAATAATTGTCAACATTCTATACTACTGTACCTCTACAGTCTCTTCTACTTCTCATCTACGGTCTGTTCTAGTGCAGGTCTACAGTCTGTTCTAATATTTGTCTACAGTCTATAGTCTGTTCTAATGCTCGTCCACAGTCTGTTCTAATGCACGTCTTTAGTCTGTACTATTGCACATCTACAGTCTGTTCTTATGCTCGTCTGCAGTCTGTTCTATTGTACGTCTACAGTCTGTTCTAATACAGATCTACAGTCTGTTCAACTGCACGTCTACAGTCTTTTCAACTGCACCTCAACAGTCTGTTCTAATGCCAGTTTACAGTTTGTACCTCTGCTCTACTGCAGTCTGATCTACTGCACGTATATAGTCTGTTTTACTGCACATCTACAGTCTGTTCTAATTAACGCTCTACGGTCTGTTCTACTGCAGGTCTACAGTCTGTTCTAATAAACGCGTCTACAGTCTGTACTACTGCACTTCTTCAGTCTGTTCTAATGCTCGTCTACAGTCTGTATTACTGCACCTCTACAGTCTGTTCTAAAGCATGTCTAGAGTGTTTTCTAATACTCATATACAGTCTGTTCTAATGCTCGTCTACAGTTTGTACTACTCAATCTCTACAGTCTATTCTTCTGCACATTGTCAGTCTGATCTACTGGACGTTTACAGTCTGTTCTAATGCTCTTCTACAGTCAGTTTTAAAGCCAATCTAGTGTCTGTACTACTGCTGCTCTCAAGTCTGTTCAACTGCAAGTCTACAGTCTCTTCAACTGCACCTCTACAGTCTGTTCTAATGCCAGTTTACAGTCTGTACTATTGCTCTACTGCAGTCTGTTCTACTGCATAACTACAGTCTGTTTTACTGCACATCTACAGTCTGTTCTAATGTACATCTACTGACTGTTCTAATGCAAGTCTACAGTCTGTACTACTGCTCATTTACAGTCTGTTCTACTGCTCGTCTACAGTCTGTACTACTGCACCTCTATAGTCTATTCTTCTGCACATTGTCAGTCTGTTCTACTGGACGTTAACAGTCTGTTCTAATGCTCGTCTACAGTCTGTTCAACTGCAAGTCTACAGTCTCTTCAACTGCACCTCTACAGTCTGTTCTAATGCCAGTTTACAGTCTGTACTATTGCTCTATTTCAGTCTGTTCTACTGTATAACTACAATCTGTTTTACTGCACATCTACAGTCTGTTCTAATGTACATCTACTGACTGTTCTAATGCAAGTCTACAGTCTGTACTACTGCTCATCTACAGTCTGTTCTACTGCTCGTCTACAGTCTGTACTACTGCACCTCTATAGTCTATTCTTCTGCACATTGTCAGTCTGTTCTACTGGACGTTAACAGTCTGTTCTAATGCTCGTCTACAGTCTGTTCTACTGTGCATCTACAGTCTCTTCTAATGCAGGTCCACAGTCTATACTACTGCACATCTACAATCTGTTCTATTGCTTGTCTACAGTCTTTTCTATTGCGCAATAAAAGTCTTTATTACTCCACCTCTACAGTCTGTTCTACTGCATGTCTACAGTCTGTTCTACTGCATGTCTACAGTCTGTTCTACAGCACGTCTTCAGTCTGTTCTACTGCACGTCTTCAGTCTCCTCTATTGCAAGTCTACAGTCTGTTTTACTGCACATCTACAGTCTGTTCCTATGCAAGTATACAGTCTGCACTACTGCTCAACTACAGTCTGTTCTACTGCACATCTACAGTCTGTTCTTCTACACATTGTCATACTGTTCTACTGGACGTTTACAGTCGTTTCTAATGCTGGTCTACAGTCTGTTTTACTGCACGTCTACAGTCTGTTCTACTGCACTTCTACAGTCTGTACTACTGCACTTCTACAGTCTGTTCTAATTCTTGTCTACAGTCTGTATTACTGCACCTCTACAGTCTGTTCTAAAGCATGTCTAGAAAGTTTTCTAATACTCATATACAGTCTGTTCTAATGCTCATCTACAGTCTGAACTACTGCTCCTCTAGAGTCTATTTTTTGCACATTGTCTGTCTGTTCTACTGGATATTTACAGTCATTTCTAATGCTCATCTACAGTCTGTTCTAAAGTAAATCTAGAGTCTGTACTACTGCTGCTCTGATTTCTGTTCAACTGCACGTCTACAATCTGTTCAACTGCACCTCTATAGTCTTTTCTATTGTATGTCTACAGCCTGTTCTAATGCATATCTACAGTCTGTACTACTGCTTGTTTACAGTCTGTATGACTACACCTCTACAGTCTTTTCTAAAGCATGTCTACAGTCTGTTCCAATACTCATATACAGTCTTTTCTAATGGTCGTCTATAGTCTGTACTACCATACTTTTAAAGTCTATTCTTCTGCAGCATCGTTAGTCTGTTCTACTTCACATCTACAGTTTGTAATACTGGACTTCTACAGTCTGTTCTAATGCTCGTCTACAGTCTGTATTACTGCACCTCTACAGTCTGTTTTAAAGTATGTCTAGAGTGTTTTCTAATACTAATATACAGTCTGTTCTAATGCTCGTCTACAGTCTGTACAACTGCACCTCTACAGTCTGTTTTAAAGCATGTCTACAGTGTTTTCTAATAATCATATACAGTCTGTTCTAATGCTCATCTACAGTCTGTACTACTGCTCCTGAAGAGTCTATTCTTCTGCACATTGTCAGTCTGTTTTACTGGACGTTTACAGTCTGTTCTAATGATCGTATACAGTCTGTTCTAAAGCCAATCTAGAGTCTGTACTACTGCTGCACTGAATCTCTACAGCTGCCTACAGTCTGTTCAACTGCACCTCTACTGTCTGTTCTATTGTACGTCTACAGTCTGTTCTAATGCCCATCTACAGTCTGTTCTAATGCAAGTCTACAGTCTGTACTACTGTTTGTCTACAGTCTGTAATACAGCACCTCTACAGTCTGTGCTAAAGCAAGTCTACAATCTATTCTAATACTCATATACAGTCTGTTTTATACTCGTCTACAGTCTGTCCTAATGCACCTCTAAAGTCTATTCTTCTGAAGCATTGTCAGTCTCTTCTACTGCACGTCTACAGTATTTTCTAATAATTGTCGACATTCTGTACTACTGCACCCCTACAGTCTCTTCTACTGCACATCTAAAGTCTGTTCTAATGCACGTCTATAGTCTTTTCAAATGCTTGTCCACAGTCTGTTCTAATGCAGTCTGTACGACCATACATCTATAGTCTGTTCTTTTGCTCGAATATAGTCTGTTCTAATGCCCAATAACAGTCTTTACTACTCCACCTCTACAGTTTGTTCTACTGCTCCTCTACAGTCTGTTCTACTGCATGTCTAAAGTCTGTACTACTGCTGCTCTGCAGTCTGTTCTACTGCAAGTCTACAGTCTGTTCTACTGCACGACTAGAGTCTGTACTACTGCACCTCTACAGTCTCTTCTACTGCACATCTACAGTCTGTTCTAATGGCCGTCTACAGTCAGTCAGTTCTAATGCTTGTCTACAGTCAGTTTTAAAGCCATTCTACAATTTCTACTACTGCTGCTCTGAAGTCTGTTCAACTGCACCTCTACAGTTTGTTCAACTGCACCTCCATAGTCTTTTCTATTGCAAGTCTACATTCTAATCTACTGCTCGTCTACAGTCTGTTCTACTGCACAACTACAGTATGTTTTAATTATTGTCTACAGTCTGTTCTACTGCACTTCTACAGTCTTTTCTAATGCTCGTCTACAGTCTGTACAACTGCATCTCTGCAGTCTGTTCTAAAACATTTCTACAGTGTTTTCTAATACTCATATACAGTCTTTTTTAATGCTCATCTACAGTCTGTCGACAATGGAGGTGGAGAACATGGTCCACTCGGACTCAATGTCTCCAGTCTCCCTCGGAATCTGGTCGAAGCTCTGTCGGAGGTGGGAGTTGAAGATCTCTCTGACAGGGGACTCGGCCAAGCGTTCCCAACAGACCCTCACAGTACGCTTTGGGTCTGCCAAGTCTGTCCGACCTTCTCCCCGCCATCGGATCCAACTCACCACCAGGTGGTGATCAGTTGACAGCTCCGCCCCTCTCTTCACCCGAGTGTCCAAGACATACGGTCGGAGGTCAGATGAGACAACTACAAAGTCGATCATCGACCTCCGGCCTAGGTGTCCTGGTGCCACGCACTGATGGACACCCTTATGCTTGAACATGGTGTTCGTTATGGACAAACTGTTGCTAGCACAGAAGTCCAATAACAGAACACCACTCGGGTTCAGATCAGGGGCCGTTCCTCCCAATCACGCCTCCAGGTGTCACTGTCGCTACCCACGTGAGCGTTGAAGTCCCCAGTAGAACGATGGAGTCCCGGTTGGAGCACTTTCCAGCACCTCCCAGAGACTCCAAGAAGGCCGGGTACTCTGCACTGCCATTTGGCCCGTAAGCACAAACAATAGTGAGAGACCTATCCCCAACCCGAAGGCGCAGGGAAGCGACCCTCGTTCACCGGGTGAACTCCAACACATGGCGGCTGAGCCGGGGGCAATAAGCAAACCCACACCAGCCCGCCGCCTCTCACCGCAGGCAACTCCAGAATAGTGGAGAGTCCAGCCTCTCTCGAGGATTTGGGTTCCAGAGCCCAAGCTGTGCGTGGAGGTGAGCCCGACTATCTCTAGTCGGTATCTCTCAACCTCCCGCACAAGCTCAGGCTCCTTACCCGCCAGGGAGGTGACATTCCATGTCCCTAGAGCCAGATTCTGTGTCCGGGGATTGGGCCGTCGAGGCTCCTGCCTTCGACTGCCACCCAATCCACATTGCACCGGCCCCTTACGGTTCCTCCTGCAGGTGGTGGGCCCACAGGAGGAACAGGCAGGCCGGCAGGCCAAGCGAGCTGCAGCACGGGTGGTTGTGGAGGCAAAAACTCGGGTCTGGGAGGAGTTCGGTGAGGCCATGGAAAAAGACTATCGGTCGGCCTCGAAGAAATTCTGGCAAACCGTCCGGCGCCTCAGGAGGGGGAAGCAGTGCCCTGCCAACACTGTTTACAGTGGAGGTGGGAATCTGCTGACCTCAACTGGGGATATTGTTGGACGGTGGAAGGAATACTTCGAGGATCTCCTCAACCCCACCGTCACGTCTTCCACTGAGGAAGCAGAGGCCGAGGGCTCAGAGGTGGACTCGTCCATCACTCAGGCTGAAGTCACTGAGGTAGTTGGGAAGCTCCTCGGTGGCAAGGCACCGGGGTGGATGAGGTACGCCCTGAGTACCTCAAGTCTCTGGATGTTGTGGGGCTGTCTTGGCTGACACGCCTCTGCAACATCGCGTGGCGTTGGGGACAGTACCTCTGGACTGGCAGACCGGGTGGTGGTCCCCCTTTTTAAGAAGGGGACCGGAGGGTGTGTTCCAACTACAGAGGATCACACTCCTCAGCCTCCCGGGAAAGTCTATGCCAGGGTACTGGAGAGGAGAATGCGGCCGATAGTCGAACCTCAGATCCAGGAGGAACAATGCGGTTTCGTCCCGGTCGTGGAACACTGGACCAGCTCTATACCCTCTCCAGGGTGCTGGAGGGATTATGGGAGTTTGCCCAACCAGTCCACATGTGCTTTGTGGATCTGGAGAAGGCATTCGACTGTGTCCTCGCGGTGCCCTGTGGGGGGTGCTCTGGGAGTATGGAGTCCGGGGCCCTTTGCTAAGGGCTGTCCGGTCCCTGTACGACCGGAGCAGGAGCTTGGTTCGCATTGCCGGCAGTAAGTCAGACCTGTTCCCGGTGAATGTTGGACTCCGGCAGGGCTGCCCTTTGTCACCGGTCCTGTTCATTATCTTTATGGACAGGATTTCTAGGCGCAGCCAGGGGCCGGAGGGAGTCTGGTTTGGGGACCACAGGATTTCATCTCTGCTTTTTGCAGATGATGTTGTCCTGTTGGCTCCATCAAGCCAGGACCTTCAATGTTCACTGGGGCGGTTTGCAGCCGAGTGTGAAGCAGCTGGGATGAGGATCAGCACCTCCAAGTCTGAGACCATGGTTCTCAGTCGGAAAAGGGTGGCTTGCCCCCTCCAGGTTGGTGGAGAGCTCCTGCCTCAAGTGGAGGAGTTTAAGTATCTCGGGGTCTTGTTCACGAGTGAGGGAAGGAGGGAACGTGAGATCGACAGACGGATCGGTGCAGCTTCTGCAGTAATGCGGTCGATGTACCGGTCTGTCGTGGTGAAGAAGGAGCTGAGCTGTAAGGCAAAGCTCTCGATTTACCAGTCGATCTACGTTCCTACTCTCACCTATGGTCATGAGCTTTGGGTCATGACCGAAAGAACAAGATCCCGGATACAGGCGGCCGAAATGAGCTTTCTCCGCAGAGTGGCGGGGCGCTCCCTTAGAGATAGGGTGAGGAGCTCGGTCACTCGGGAGGAGCTCAAAGTAGAGCCGCTGCTCCTTCACATCGAGAGGAGCCAGCTGAGGTGGCTCGGGCATCTGTTTCGGATGCCTCCCGGACGCCTCCCTAGGGAGGTGTTCCGGGCATGTCCCACCGGGAGGAGACCTCGGGGAAGACCTAGGACACGCTGGAGGGACTATGTCTCTCGGCTGGCCTGGGAACGCCTCGGTATCCCCCCGGAAGAGCTGGAGGAAGTGTCTGGGGAGAGGGAAGTCTGGGCATCTCTGCTTAGACTGCTGCCCCCGCGACCCGGCCCCGGATAAGCGGTAGAAGATGGATGGATGGATGGATGGATCTACAGTCTGTACTAATGCACCTCTAGAGTCTATTCTTCTGCACATTGACAGTCTGTTCTACTGGACGTTTACAGTCTGTTTTAATGATCGTCTACAGTCAGTTCTAAAGCCAATCTAGAGTCTGTACTACTGCTGCTCTGAAGACTGTTCAACTGCACGTCTACAGTCTGTTGAACTGCACCTCTACAGTCTGTTCTATTGTACGTCTACAGTCTGTTCTAATGCACATCTACAGTCTGTTCTAATGCAAGTCTACAGTCTGTACTACTGCTTGTCTAGAGTCTGTACTACTGCACCTCTACAGTCTGTTCTAAAAGCATGTCTACAGTCTATTCTAATACTCATATACAGTCTATTCTATTTCTTGTGTACACTCTGTAGTAATGCACCTTTAAAGTCTATTCATCTGCAGCATCGTCAGTCTGTTCTACTGCAAGTCTACAGTCTGTTCCAATAATTGTCTACAATCCGTTCTACTGCACGTCTATAGTCTTTTCTAATAATTGTCATTCTGTACTACTGCAGCTCTACAGTCTCTTCTACTGCACATCTACAGTCTGTTCTAATGCTCGACTACAGTCTGAAAAACTGCACCTCTTCAGTTTGTTCTAAAGCATGTCTAGATTGTTTTCTAATACTCATATAAAGTCTGTTCTAATGTGCGTCTACAGTCTGTACTACTGCATCTTTACAGTCTATTCTTCTGCACATCGTCAGTCTGTTCTAATGGACATCTACAGTCTGTTCTAATGCACATCTACAGTCTGTTCTAAAGCAAGTCTACATTCTGTTCTACTGTACGTCTACTATAGTCTGTTCTGATAATTGTCGACATTCTGTACTACTGCATCTCTACAATTTGTTTTACTTCACAACTACAGTATGTTCTAATGCACGTCTATTGTCTCTTCTAATGCCTAATGCTCGTCCACAGTCTGCTCTATTGCAGGTCTGTAGTCTGTACTACTGCAAATCTACGGTCTGTTCTACTGGACATCTACAATCTGTTCTGAAAAACGTCTACAGTCTGTTCTACTGCACCTCTACAGTCTTTTCTATTGCACATCTACAGTCTGTTCTAATGCTCGTCTACAGTCTGTTCTATTGTACGTCTACAGTCTGTTCTAATGCACATCTATAGTCTGTTCTACAGGACGTTTACAGTCTTTTCTAATGCTCATCTACAGTCAGTTCTAAAGCCAATCTAGAGTCTGTACTACTGCTTCTCTGAAGTCTGTTCAACTGCAAGTCTACAGTCTGTTCAACTGCACCTCTACAGTCTGTTCTAATGCCATTTTACAGTCTGTACTACTGCTGTACCGCAGTCTGTTCTACTGCATGTCTACAGTCTGTTTTACTGCACATCTAAAGTCTGTTCTAAAGCACATCTACAGTCTGTTCTAATGCAAGTCTACAGTCTGTACTACTGCTTGTCTACAGTCTGTTCTACTGCATGTCTACAGTCTCTTCTAATAAATATCTACAGTCTGTTCTACTGCACATCTACAGTCTCTACTACTGCACTTCTAAAGTCTGTTCTAATGCACATCTACAGTCTTTACTACTGCTCATCTATGGTCTGTTCTACTGCAGGTCCACAGTCTCTTCTAATAAACGTCTACAGTCTCTTCTACTGCACATCTACAGTCTGTAATACTGCACTTCTACAGACTGTTCTAATGCTCGTCTACAGTCTGTATTACTACACCTATACAGTCTGTTCTAAAGCATGTCTAGAGTGTTTTCTTATACTCAAATACAGTCTGTTCTAATGCTCGTCTACCGTCTGAAATACTGCACCTCTAAAGTCTGTTCTAAAGCATTTCTATAATAGTTTCTAATTCTCATTTACAGTCTGTTCTAATGCTCGTTTACAGTCTGAACTACTGCACTTCTACATACTGTTCTAAAGCATGTCTAGAGTGTTTTCTAATACTCATATACAGTCTGTTCTAATCCTCGTCTACAGTCTGTACAACTGCACCTCTAGAGTCTGTTCTAAAGCATGTCTACAGTGTTTTCTAATACACATATACAGTCTTTAGTACTGCACCTCTACAGTCTATTCTTCTGCACATTGTCAGTCTGTTCTACTGAACATTTACAGTCTGTTCTAATGCAAGTCTACATTCTGTACTACTGCTCACCTACAGTCTGTTCTACTGCACGTCTACAGTATGTTCTGATAAACTTCTACAGTCTGTTCTACTGCATATCTACAGTTTCTACTACTGCACTTCTAAAGTCTGGTCTAATGCAGATCTACAGTCTGTTCTAATCCATGTCTATAGTCTGTACTACTGCTCATCTACAGTCTGTACTACTGCACTTCTACAGTCTGTTCTAAAGCATGTCTAGAGTGTTTTCTAATACTCATATACAGTCTGTTCTAATGCTCGTCTACAGTCTGAGCTACTGCACCACTATAGTCTATTCCTCTGAAGCATTGTCAGTCTGTTCTACTGCAAGTCTACAGTCTGTTCTAATAATTGTCTACAGTCCGTTCTACTGCACGTCTACAGTCTTTTCTAATAATTGTCGACAGTCTGTACTACTGCACCTCTACAGTCTCTTCTACTGCACATCTACAGTCTGTTCTAATGCACGTCTATAGTCTGTTCAAATGCTCGTCCACAGTCTATTCTAATGCAGTCTGTACTACTGCACAACTATAGTCTGTTCTACTACAAGTCTACATTCTGTTCTACTGCACATCTACAGTCTGTACTACTGCACTTCTACAGTCTGTTCTAATGCTCGTCTACAGTCAGTTCTAATGCTCGTCTACAATCAGTTCTAAAGCCATTCTAGAGTCTGTACTACTGCTGCTCTGAAGTCTGTTCAAATGCACGTCTACAATCTGTTCAACTGGACCTCTATAGTCTGTTCTATTGCAAGTCTACATTCTAATCTACTGTTCGTTTTCAGTCTGTTCTACTGCACGACTACAGTCTGTTTTAATAAACATATACAGTCTGTTCTACTGCACATCTACAGTCTATTTTAATGCACATCTATAGTCTGTTCTATTGCAAGTCTACATTCTAATCTACTGCACATCTACAGTCTGTACTACTGCACTTCTACAGTCTGTTCTAATGCTCGTCTACAATCTGTATTACTGCACCTCTTCATTTTGTTCTAAAGCATGTCTAGATTGTTTTCTATTACTCATATACAGTCTGTTCTAATGCTTGTCTACAGTCTGTACAACTGCACCTATACAGTTTGTTCTAATGCCAGTTTACAGTCTGTACTACTACTCCACTGCAGTCTGTTCTACTGCATGTCTAGAGTCTGTTTGATTGCACATCTACAGTCTGTTCTAAAGCACATCTACAGTCTGTTCTAATGCAAGCCTAAAGTCTATACTACTGCTCATCTACAGTCTGTACTACTGCACCTCTACAGTCTGTTCTAAAGCATATCTACAATCTATTCTAATATTCATATACAGTATATCCTAATAATCGTCTACAGTCTGTACTAATTTACCTCTAAAGTCTATTCTTCTGAAGCACTGTAAGTCTGTTCTACTGCAAGTCTACAGTCTGTTCTAATAATTTTCTACAGTCCGTTCTACTGCATGTCTACAGTCTTTTCTAATAATTATCGACATTCTGTACTACTGCACCTCTAAAGTCTCTTCTACTGCACATCTACAGTCTCTACTAATGCACGTCTATAGTCTGTTCAAATGCTCATCCACAGTCTGTTCTAATGCAATCTGTACGACCACACATCTATTGTCTGTTCTATTGCTCGAATATAGTCTGTTTTAATGCCCAATAACAGTCTTTACTACTCCAGCTCTACAGTTTGTTCTACTGCTCCTCTACAGTCTGTTCTACTGCATGTCTACAGTTTTTTCTAATGCACAGCTACAGTCTGTTCAACTAGAGGTCTACAGTCTGTTCTACTGCACGACTATAGTCATTTTTAATAAACGTCTACAGTCTCTTCTAATGCACATCTACAGTCTCTTCTACTAGACGTCTACAGTCTGTTCTAATAATTGTCAAGATTCTGTACAACTGCACCTCTACAGTTTCTTCTACTGCACATCTACAGTCTGTTCTAATGGTCCTCTATGATTGTGTATAGTCACTTCTAAAGCCATTCTACAGTCTGTACTTCTGCTGCTCTACAGTCTGTTCAACTGAACCTCCATAGTCTGTTCTATTGCAAGTCTGCATTCTAATCTACTTTTCGTCTACACTCTGTTGTACTGCACGACTATAGTCTCTTTTATTAAACGTCTACAGTCTGTTCTACTGCACGACTATAGTCATTTTTAATAAACGTCTACAGTCTCTTCTAATGCACATCTACAGTCTCTTCTACTAGACGTCTACAGTCTGTTCTAATAATTGTCAAGATTCTGTACAACTGCACCTCTACAGTTTCTTCTACTGCACATCTACAGTCTGTTCTAATGGTCCTCTATGATTGTGTATAGTCACTTCTAAAGCCATTCTACAGTCTGTACTTCTGCTGCTCTACAGTCTGTTCAACTGCACCTCCATAGTCTGTTCTATTGCAAGTCTACATTCTAATCTACTGCTCGGCTACAGTCTGTTCTACTAGACAACTAACCCTAACCCTAACAATTAGAACAGATTGTAGATGTGCAGTTCAACAGACTGTAGACATGCAGTAGATAAGACTGCAGTAGGTTGTACAGACTGTAGACGAGATTAGAACAGACTGTAGTTGTGCAGTAGAAGAAACTGTAGAGGTGCAGTGGTACAGAATGTTGACAATTAATATAACAGACAGTAGACGTGCAGTAAAACAGACTCTAGACAATTATTAAAACAGACTGTAGATGTGCATTAGAACTAACTGTAGATGTGCATTAGAAGAGACTGTAGACCTTTATTAAAACAGACTATAGTCGTACATTAGAACAGACTGTAGACGAGCAGTAGAATATACTGTATACTTGCAGTTAAATAGACTGTAGATGTGCATTAGAACAGACTGTAGATGTGCAGTAGAACAGAATGTAGACTTGCAGTAGAACAGACTGCAGAGCAGCAGTCGTACAGACTCTAGACTGGCATTAGAACAGACTGTAGACCTGCAGTAGAAAAGACTGTAGAGGAGAAGTAGAACAAACTGTAGAGGTGGAGTAGTTAAGACTGTTATTGGGCATTAGAACAGACTGTATTCAAGCAATAGAACAGACTATAGATGTGCAGTAGTACATACTGCATTAGAAAAGACTCTGGACGAGCATTAGAACGGACTGTAGACATGCAGTAGAACAGACCGTAGATGAGCAGTAGTACAGACTGTAGACTTGCATTAGAACAGACTGTAGATGTGCAGTTGAACAGACTGTAGATGTGCATTAGAACAGACTGTAGATGTCCATTAGAACATACTGTAGATGTGCAGTAGAAGAGACTGTATAGGTGTAGTAGTACAGAATGTTGACAAGTATTAGAACAGACTGTAGACGTGCAGTAGAACAAACTCTAGACAATTATTAGAACAAAATGTAGACGTCCAGTAGAACACACTGTAGATGTGCATTAGAAGAGACTGTAGACGTTTTTTGATACATACTATAGCCGTGTAGTAGAACAGACTGTAGAATTACAATAGAACAGACTTCAGAGCAGCAGTAGTACAGACTCTAGATTGGCTTTAGAACAGACTGTAGATGAGGTTTAGAACAGACTGTAAACGTCCATTAGAACAGACTTACAATGTGCAGAATAATAGACTGTAGAGATGCAGTAGTACAGACTGTAGACGAGCATTAGAACAGACTGTAAATGAGTATTAGAAAACACTCTAGACATGCATTAGAACAGACTGTAAAAGTGCAGTAGTACAGACTGTAGATGTGCAGTAGAACAGACTTTAGACATTTATTAGAACAGACTGTAGACTTGCAGTAGAACAGACTGTAGATGAGCAGTAGTAGAGCCAGTAGACTTGCATTAGAACAGACTGTAGATGTGCATTAGAACAGACTGTAGATGTGCAGTAAAACAGACTGCAGACGTGCAGTTGAACAGACTGTAGATGTGCATTAGTACAGACTGTAGACGAGTATTAGAACAGACTGTATATGAGTATTAGAATAGATTGTAGACTTGCTTTAGAACAGACTGTAGAGCTGCAGTAGTACAGACTGTAGACAAGCAGTAGTACAGACTGTAGACTTGCATTAGAACAGACTCTAGATGTGCATTAGAACAGACTGTAGACGTACAATAGAACAGACAGTAGAGGTGCAGTTGAACAGACTGTAAACATGCAGTTGTAGAGACTTCAGTGCAGCAGTAGTACAGACTCTATATTGGCTTTAGAACAGACTGTAGACGATCATTAGAACAGATTGTAAATGTCCAGTAGAACAGACTGACAATGTGCAGAAGAATAGACTCTTCAGGAGCAGTAGTACAGATTGTAGACAAGCATTAGAACAGACTGTATATTAGTATTAGAAAACACTCTAGACATGCTTTAAAACAGACTGTAGAGGTGCAGTAATACAGACTGTAGACGAGCATTAGAACAGACTGTGGAAGTCCAGTAGTACAAACTGTAGATGTGCAGTAGAACAGACTGTAGACGTTTTTTAGAACAGACTGTAGACGTGCAGTAGAACAGACTGTAGACGAGCAGTAATACAGACTGTAGATGTGCATTAGAGGAGACTGTAGAAGTCCAGTAGTACAAACTGTAGATGTGCAGTTAAATAGACTGTAGACGTTTTTAGGACAGACTGTAGACGTCAGTAGAACAGACTGTAGATGTACATTAAAACATACTGTAGATGTTCAATAGAACAGAATGTAGAGGTGCAGTTGAACAGACTTCAGAGCAGCAGTAGTGCGGACTCTAGATTGGCTTTAGAACAGACTGTAGACGATTATTAGAACAGACTGTAAACGTCCAGTAGAACAGACTGACAATGTGCAGAAGAATAGACTCTAGAGGTGCAGTAGTACAGACTTTAGATGAGCAATATAACAGACTGTTAATGAGTATTAGAAAACACTCAAGACATGCTTTAAAACAGACTGTATAGGTGCAGTTGTACAGACTGTAGACGAGCATTATAACAGACTGTAGAAGTGCAGTAGTTTAGACTGTAGATGTGCAGTAGAACAAACTGTAGACGTTTATTAAAACATACTGTAGTCGTGCAGTAGAACAGACTGTAGACGAGCAGTAGATTAGAATGTAGAAATGCAATAGAACAGACTGTAGATGTGCATTAGACCAGACTGTAGTTGTGCAGTAGAACAGAATGTAGACAAGCAGTAGATTAGAATATAGACGTGCAATAGAACAGACTATGGAGTTGCAGTTGAACAGACTGTAGACTAGCAGTTGAACAGACTTCAGAGCAGCAGTAGTACAGGTTGTAGAATGGCTTTATAACTGACTGTAGACGAGCAGTAGAACTGACTGTAGACGACCATTAGAATAGACTGTAGATGAGCAGAAGAGACTGTAGAGGTGCAGTAGTACAGAATGTTGACAATTATTAGAACAGACGGTAGACGTGCAGTAGAACAGACTCTAGACAATTATTAGAACAGACTGTAGACGTCCAGTAGAACAGACTGTAGATGTGCATTAGAAGAGACTGTAGATGTGCATTAGAATAGACTGTAGACCTTTATTAAGAACAGACTTTAGTCATGCTTTAGAACAGAATGTAGAGGTGAAGTAGTACAGACTGAAAATGAGCAGTAGTACAGACTGTAGACTTGCATTAGAAAATACTGTAGATGTGCATTAGAACAGACTGTAGACATACAATAGAACAGACTTTAGAAGTGCAGTTGAAAAGACTGTAGACTTGCAGTTGAACAGACTTCAGATCAGCAGTAGTACAGACTCTAGATTGGCTTTAAAACTGACTGTAGACGAGCATTAGAACAGACTGTAAACGTCCATTAGAACAGACTTACAATGTGCAGAATAATAGACTGTAGAGATGCAGTAGTACAGACTGTAGACGAGCATTAGAACAGACTGTAAATGAGTATTAGAAAACACTCTAGACATGCATTAGAACAGATTGTAAATGTCCAGTAGAACAGACTGACAATGTGCAGAAGAATAGACTCTTCAGGAGCAGTAGTACAGATTGTAGACAAGCATTAGAACAGACTGTATATTAGTATTAGAAAACACTCTAGACATGCTTTAAAACAGACTGTAGAGGTGCAGTAATACAGACTGTAGACGAGCATTAGAACAGACTGTGGAAGTCCAGTAGTACAAACTGTAGATGTGCAGTAGAACAGACTGTAGACGTTTTTTAGAACAGACTGTAGACGTGCAGTAGAACAGACTGTAGACGAGCAGTAATACAGACTGTAGATGTGCATTAGAGGAGACTGTAGAAGTCCAGTAGTACAAACTGTAGATGTGCAGTTAAATAGACTGTAGACGTTTTTTAGGACAGACTGTAGACGTCCAGTAGAACAGACTGTAGATGTACATTAAAACATACTGTAGATGTTCAATAGAACAGAATGTAGAGGTGCAGTTGAACAGACTTCAGAGCAGCAGTAGTGCGGACTCTAGATTGGCTTTAGAACAGACTGTAGACGATTATTAGAACAGACTGTAAACGTCCAGTAGAACAGACTGACAATGTGCAGAAGAATAGACTCTAGAGGTGCAGTAGTACAGACTTTAGATGAGCAATATAACAGACTGTTAATGAGTATTAGAAAACACTCAAGACATGCTTTAGAACAGACTGTATAGGTGCAGTTGTACAGACTGTAGACGAGCATTATAACAGACTGTAGAAGTGCAGTAGTTTAGACTGTAGATGTGCAGTAGAACAAACTGTAGACGTTTATTAAAACATACTGTAGTCGTGCAGTAGAACAGACTGTAGACGAGCAGTAGATTAGAATGTAGAAATGCAATAGAACAGACTGTAGATGTGCATTAGACCAGACTGTAGTTGTGCAGTAGAACAGAATGTAGACAAGCAGTAGATTAGAATATAGACGTGCAATAGAACAGACTATGGAGTTGCAGTTGAACAGACTGTAGACTAGCAGTTGAACAGACTTCAGAGCAGCAGTAGTACAGGTTGTAGAATGGCTTTATAACTGACTGTAGACGAGCAGTAGAACTGACTGTAGACGACCATTAGAATAGACTGTAGATGAGCAGAAGAGACTGTAGAGGTGCAGTAGTACAGAATGTTGACAATTATTAGAACAGACTGTAGACGTGCAGTAGAACAGACTCTAGACAATTATTAGAACAGACTGTAGACGTCCAGTAGAACAGACTGTAGATGTGCATTAGAAGAGACTGTAGATGTGCATTAGAATAGACTGTAGACCTTTATTAAGAACAGACTTTAGTCATGCTTTAGAACAGAATGTAGAGGTGAAGTAGTACAGACTGAAAATGAGCAGTAGTACAGACTGTAGACTTGCATTAGAAAATACTGTAGATGTGCATTAGAACAGACTGTAGACATACAATAGAACAGACTTTAGAAGTGCAGTTGAAAAGACTGTAGACTTGCAGTTGAACAGACTTCAGATCAGCAGTAGTACAGACTCTAGATTGGCTTTAAAACTGACTGTAGACGAGCATTAGAACAGACTGTAAACGTCCATTAGAACAGACTTACAATGTGCAGAATAATAGACTGTAGAGATGCAGTAGTACAGACTGTAGACGAGCATTAGAACAGACTGTAAATGAGTATTAGAAAACACTCTAGACATGCATTAGAACAGACTGTAAAAGTGCAGTAGTACAGACTGTAGAGCTGCAGTAGTACAGACTGTAGACAAGCAGTAGTACAGACTGTAGACTTGCAGTAGAAGAGACTGACAATGCTTCAGAAGAATAGACTTAGACTTATGAGTATTAGAATAGATTGTAGACTTGCTTTAGAACAGACTGTAGAGGTGCAATAGTACAGACTGTAAACAAGCAGTAGTACAGACTCTAGATTTACTTTAGAACAGACTGTAGACGAGCATTAGAAATGACTGTAAACGTCCAGTGGAACAGACTGACATGGTGCAAAAAATAGACTCTAGAGGTGCAGTAGTACTGACTGTAGATGAGCATTAGAACAGACTGTATATGTGTATTAGAAAACACTGTAGACATGCATTATAACAGACTGTAAAGGTGCAGTTGTACAGACTGTAGACGAGCATTAGAACAGAGTGTATATTAGTATTAGAAAACACTGCAGACATGCTTTAAAACAGACTGTAGAGGTGCAGTAGAACAGACTGTAGACGTGCAGTAGAACAGACTGTAGATGAGCAGTACTACAGACTATAGACTTGCATTAGAACAGACTGTAGATGTGCATTAGAACAGACTTTAGAAGTGCAGCAGTAGAGACTGTAGACTTGAATTAGAACAGACAGTAGATGTACATTAGAACAGACTTTAGATGTGCAGTAAAACAGACTGTAGACGTGCGTTAGAACAGACTGTAGATGTGCAGTAGAACAGACTGTAGACAATTTTTAGATCAGACTGTAGACCTGCAGTAGAACAGACCGCAGCTGAGCTTTAGAATAGACTTTAGAAGTGCAGTAGTAAAGACTGTAGATGTGCAGTAGAACAGACTGTAGACATTTATCAGAACAGACTGTAGACGTGCAGTACAACAAACTGTAGATGAGCAGTGGTACAGACTGTTGACTTGCATCAGAACAGACTGTAGATGTGCATTAGAACAGACTGTAGATGTGCAGTAAAACAGACTGTAGATGGGCAGTAGAACAGACTGCAGTAGAGCAGAGGTACAGACTGTAAACTGGCATTAGAACAGATTGTTGAGATGCAATTGAACAGACTCTAGACGTGCAGTTGAATAGACTGTAGACGTACAATAGAACAGACTGTAGACGAGCATTAGAACATACTGTAGATGTCCAGTAGAAGAGACTGTAGATGTGCAGTAGTACAGACTAAAGACCTGCCTTAGAACAAATTGTGGACGAGCATTAGAACAGGCGATGGACGTGCATTAGAACCAGGGTATGTGAGCGGAGCGACAACAATTTGCGCTCAACGCTCAAAGTATCTTATAATCACTCCGCTCAAGCTCCGCTCTGGGTGTTCAATTTTCGGCTCCTCGCTCCCTCCCCCGCTCCGTCCTTATACGTCTCACTCCGTTTTCGCTGCAAGGTTTTTATTTTTTTAATAACACCAGTGTCTGATCAGAAGATGCATGTAGTGTAAAATGAATACGCAGTACTAAGAGAAGAACATCCATACTTTATTGGAATTTTGAAGACTGAACAGCCCCAAACCCCTCCGTCTTCTGACAGTGGTTTGGTCCTTGGACTCCTGGCTCGTGATTGCTAATTGAGCAATAGTGGAGCATTTCGGAGCGGGAGAAAATCACAACGCTCCAACATTTAAAAATCCGCTCCTCGCACCAGGCAAAATCACACAGCTCCGCTCCCACTCCGCACCGCTCACATACTCTGATTAGAACAGACTGTAGATGTCCATTAGAAAAGACTGTAGATGTGCAGTAGAACACTAACTGACGATGTGCAGAAGAATAGATCGTAGAGGTGCAGTAGTTGAGACTTTACACAAGCATTAGAACAGACTGTACATGAGTATTAGAATAGACTGTAGACATTCTTTAGAACAGACTGTAGAGCAGTAGAACAGACTGTAGACGCAATAGAACAGACTAAATAGGTGCAGTTAAACAGACTGTAGACATGCATTTGAACAGACTTCAGAGCAGCGGTAGTACAGACTCTAGATTGGCTTAAGAACAGACTGTAGATGAGCTTTAGAACAGACTGTAAACGTCCAGTATAACAGACTGACAATTAGAACAGATTGTAGATGTGCAGTAAAACAGACTGTAGACGTGCAGTAGAATAGATTGCAGTAGAGCAGTAGTACAGACTGTAAACTGGTTTAGAAGAGCCTGTAGACATGCAGTAGAACAGACTTTAGATGTGCAGTAGAAGAAACTGTAAAGGTGCAGTAGTACAGAATGTTGACAATTATTAGAACAGACAGTAGAAGTGCAGTAGAACAGAATCTAGACAAATATTAGAACAGACTGTAGACGTCCACTAGAATAGACTGTAGATGTGCATTAGAACAGACAGTAGATATAAATTAGAAGAGACTGTAGACCTTTTTTAAAACAGACTATAGTCGTGCAGTAGAATCGACAGACGAGCAGTAGAACAGACTGTAGACTTGCAGTTGAACAGACTGTAGATCTGCATTAAAACAGACTGTAGATATGCAGTAGAACAGAATGTAGACTTGCAGTAGAACAGACTGCAGAGCAGCAGTCGTACAGACTCTAGACTGGCATTAGAACAGACTGTAGATCTGCAGTAGAACAGACTGTAGAGGAGAAGTAGAACAAACTGTAGAGGTGGAGTAGTAAAGACTGTTATGGGGCATTAGAACAGACTGTTTTCTAGCAATTGAACAGACTATAGATGTGCAGTAGTACAGACTGCATTAGAACAGACTGTGGACGAGTATTTAAACAGAATATAGACGACCATTAGAACTGACTGATTATGAGTATTAGAAAAGACTGTAGAGGTGCAGTAGTACAGACTGTAAACGAGCAGTAGTACAGACTGTAGACTTGCATTAGAATAGAATGTAGATGTGCATTAGAACAGACTATAGATGTGCAGTAAAACAGACTGTAGACATGCAGTAGAACAGACTGTAGATGAGCAGTAGTACTGACTCTAGACTTGCATTAGAACAGACAGTAGATGTACATTAGAACAGACTGTAGATGTGCAGTAAAACAGACTTTAGACGTGCAGTGGAAGAGACTGCAGTAGAGCAGTAGTACAGACTGTAAACTGGCTTTAGAACTGACTGTAGATGAGCATTAGAACAGACTATAAACGTCCAGTAGAACTGACTGACAATGTGCAGAAGAAATGTGCAGAAGAAAAGACTGTAGAGATGCAGTAGTACAGACTGTAGACATTAGAACAGACTCTATATGAGTATTAGAAAACACTCTAGACATGCTTTAGAACAGATTGTAGAGGTACAGTAAAGAGACTGTAGACGAGCATTAGAAAAGACTGTAGTGCAGTAGTACAGACTAGATGTGCAGAAGAACAGACTATAGACATTTATTAGAACAGACTGTAGACCTGCACTAGAACAGACTGTAGATGAGCAGTAGTACAGACTATACACTTGCATTAGAACAGACTGTAGATGTGCATTAGAACAGACTTTAGAAGTGCAGTAGTAGAGACTGTAGATGTCTAATAGAACAGACTGTAGATGTGCAGTTGAACAGACTGTAGACTCTGCCTCCTCTGGTCTCTCTGTCTCCCATGCCTACACTGGTCTCTCTGTAGCCTCTGCCTCCTCTGGACTCTCTGCCTCCTCTGGTCTTTCTGTGGCCTCTGCCTCTTCTGGTCTCTCTGTCTCTTCTGCCTCCTCTGGTCTCTCTGCCTCCTTTGCCTCCTCTGGTCTCTCTTTGGCCTCTGCCTCCTCTGGTCTGTTTGTGTCCTCTGCCTCCTCTTTTCTCTCTGTGGCCTCTGCCTCCTCTGGTCTCTCTGTTGCCTCTGCCTCCACTGGTCTCTCTGTGGCCTCTGCCTCCTCTGGTCTCTCTTTGGCCTCTGCCTCCTCTAGTCTCTCTGCCTTCTCTGTCTCCTCTAGTCTCTCTGTGGCCTCTGCCTTTACTGGTCTCTCTGTGACTTATGCCTCCTCTGGTCTTTCTGTGGCCTCTGCTTCCTCTAATCTCCCTGCCCCGTTGCCTCCTCTGGTCTCTCTGTGGCCTATGCCTCCTCTAATCTCTCTGCGGCCTCTGTCTCCTCTGGTCTCTCTGTGAACTCTGCCTCCTCTGGTCTCTCTGTGGCCTCTGCCTCCTCTGGTCTCTCTTTGGCCTCTGCCTCCTCTGGTCTCTCTGCCTCCACTGGTCTCTCTGTTGTCTCTGCCTCCTCTGTTCTCTCTGTGGCCGCTGCTTACTCTGAACTCTCGGTGGCCTCTTCCCCCTCTGGTCTAACTGTGGCCTCTGCCTCCTCTGCTTTCTCTATCTCCTCTGCCTCCTCTGGTCTCTCTGTGGCCTCTGCCTCCTCTGGTCTCTCTGTGGCCTCTGCCTTCTTTTTACTCTCTGCCTCCTCTGCCCCCTCTAGTCTCTCTGCCTCCACTGGTCTCTCTGTTGCCTCTGCCTCCTCTGGTCTGTCTGTGGCCTCTAAATCCTCTGGTCTCTTTGTCTCCTCTGCCTCCTCTAATCACTCTGTGGCCTCTGCCTCCTCTGGACTCTCTGCCTCCTTGGTCTCTCTGTGGCCTCTGCCTCCTCTGGTCTCTCTGCCTCCGCTGCTCTAACTGCCTCCTCTGGTCTCTCTGTGGCCGCTGCCTTCTCTGGTCTCTCTGTGGCATCTGCCTTTTCTGGTCTCTCTACCTCCTCTGCCTCCTCTGGTCTCTCTGTGGCCTCTGCCTCCTCTGGTCTTTCTGTGGCCTCTGCCTCCTCTGGTCTCTCTGTGGCCTCTACCTCCTCTAGCCTCTCTGTGGCCTCTGCCTCCTCTGGACTCTCTGCCTCCTCTGGCTTTTGTGGCCTCTGCCTCATCTGGTCTCTCTGCCTCCTCTGCTTCCTCTGGTCTCTCTATGGCCTCTGCCTAATCTGGTCTGTCTGTCTCCTCTGCCTCCTCTGCCTCCTCTGGTCTCTCTGTAGCCTCTGCCTCCTCTGGTCTGTCTGTGGCCTCTAAATCCTCTGGTCTCTTTGTCTCCTCTGCCTCCTCTAGTCACTCTGTGGCCTCTGCCTCCTCTGGACTCTCTGCCTCCTCTGGTCTCTCTGTGGTCTCTGCCTCCTCTGGTCTCTCTGCCTCCGCTCCTCTAACTGCCTCATCTGGTCTCTCTGAGGCCGCTGCCTTCTCTTGTCTCTCTGCCTCCTCTGCCCCCTCTGCTCTCTGCCTCCACTGGTCTCTCTATTGCCTCTGCCTCCTCTGGTCTCTCTGTGGCCTCTGTATTCTCTTGTCTCTCTGCCTCCTCTGCCCCTCTGCTTTCTGCCTCCACTGGTCTCTCTATTGCCTCTGCCTCCTCTAGTCACTCTGTGGCCTCTGCCTCCTCTGGTCTCCCTTTCTCCTCTGCCTCCTCTGCTCTAACTGCCTCGTCTGGTCTCTCTGTCTCTCTGCCTCATCTGGTCTCTCTGTGGCCTCTGCCTCCTCTGGTCTCTCTATGGCCTCTGCCTCCTCTGGACTGTCTGCCTCCTCTGGTCTTTCTGTGGCCTCTGCCTCCTCTGATCTCTCTGCCTCCTCTGCTTCCTCTCGTCTCTCTGTGGCCTCGGCCTCCTCTTCTCTCTCTGTCTCCCCTGCCTCCATTGGTCTCTCTGCCTTCTCTGCCTCCTCTGCTCTCTCTACCTCCACTGGTCTCTCTGTGGCCTCTGCCTTCTCTGGTCTCTCTGTGGCCTCTGCCTCCTCTGGTCTCTCTGTGGCCTCTGCCTTCTCTGGTCTCTCTGTGGCCGCTGCCTCCTCTGGTCTCTCTGTGGCCTCTGCCTCTTCTGGTCTCTCTGTCGCCTCTGCCTCCTCTGGACTCTGTGCCTCCTCTGGTCTTTCTGTGGCCTCTGCCTCCTCAGTCTCTCTGCCTCCCCTGCTTCCTCTCGTCTCTGCCTCCTCTGGTCTCTCTGTGGCCTCTGCCTCCTCTGGTCTCTCTGTCTCCTTTGCCTCTACTGGTCTCTCTGCCTTCTCTACCTCCTCTGCTTTAACTGCCTCCTCTGGTCTCTCTGTCCGTCTGCCTCATCTGGTCTCTCTGTGGCCTCTGCCTTCTCTGCTCTCTCTATGGCCGCTGCCTCCTCTGGTCTCTCTGTGGCATCTGCCTTTTCTTGTTTCTCTGACTCCTCTGCATCCTCTGGTCTCTCTGTGACCTCTGCCTCTTCTGGTCTCTCTGTGGCCTCTGCCTGGTCTGGACACTCTGCCTCCTCTAGTCTTTCTGTGGCCTCTGCCTCCTCTAGACTCTCTGCCTCCCTGCTTCCTCTCGTCTCTGTCTCGTCTGCCTCCACTGGTCTCTCTGCCTCCTCTGCCTCCTCTGGTCTCTCTGTGGCCTCTGCCTCCTCTGGTCTGTCTGTGGCCTCTGTCTTCTCTTGTCTCTCTGCCTCCTCTGCCCCCTCTGGTCTCTCTGCCTCCACTGGTCTCTTTATTGCCTGTGCCTCCTCTGGTCTCTCTGTGGCCTCTGCCTCCTCTGGTCTCTCTGCCTTTTCTGCTTCCTCTCGTCTCTCTGTGGCCTCTGCCTCCTCTGCTCTCTCTGTCTCCCCTGCCTCCACTGGTCTCTCTGCCTTCTCTGCTCTCTCTACCTCCACTGGTCTCTCTGTGACCTCTGCAGTCCTCTGGTCTCTCTGTGGCCTATGCCTCGTCAGGATTCTCTCATGGCCTCTGCCTCCTCTGGTCTCTCTGTCTCCTCTGCCTCCTCTCGTCTCTCTGCTGCCTCTGCCTCTTCTGGTCTCTCTGTGGCTTCTGCCTCCTCTGGTCTCTCTTTGTCTTTCTGCCTACTCTGAACTCTTGGTGGCCTCTGCCTCCTCTGGTCTCTCTGCCTCCTCTGCCTCCTTTGGTCTCTCTGTGGCCTCTGCCTCCTCTGGTCTCTCTCTTGCCTCTGCAGTCTGTTGTATTGTACGTCTACAGTCTTTTCAAATGCACATCTACAGTCTGTTCACCTGCATGTCTACAGTCTTTTCAACTGCACCTCAACAGTCTCTTCTAATGCCAGTTTACAGTCTCTTCTTCTGCTCTACTGCAGTCTGTTCTACTGCACGTCTACATTCTGGTTTACTGGACATCTGCAGTCTGTTCTAATGCACATCTACAGTCTGTTCTAATGCAAGTCTAAAGTCTGTACTATTGCTTATCTACAGTCTGTTCTATTGCAGGTCTACAGTCTGTTCTAATAATTGTCTACAGTCTGTTCTACAGCACATCTACAGTCTGTACTACTGCACTTCTACAGTCTGTTCTAATGCTCGTATACATTCTGTTGTATTGTACGTCTACAGTCTTTTCAAATGCACATTTACAGTCTGTTCAACTGCACGTCTACAGCCTTTTCAACTGCACCTCAACAGTCTCTTCTAATGCCAGTTTACAGTCTGTACCTCTTCTCTACTGCAGTCTGTCCTACTGCACGTCTACAGTCTGTTTTACTGCACATTTACAGTCAGTTCTAATGCACATCTACAGTCTGTTCTAATGCAAGTCTATAATCTGTACTATTGCTCAACTACAGTCTGTTCTAATGCAAGTCTACAGTCTGTACTACTGCTCATTTACAGTCTGTTCTACTGCAGGTCTACAGTCTGTTCTAATAAACGTCTACAGTCTGTTCTACTGCACATCTACAGTCTGTACTACTGCACTTCTACAGTCTGTTCTAATGCTCGTCTACAGTCTGTATTACTGCACGTCTACAGTCTTTTCAACTGCACCTCAACAGTCTGTTCTAATGCCAGTTTACAGTCCATACTTCTGCTCTACTGCAGCCTGTTCTACTGCATGTCTACAGTCTGTTTTACTGCACATCTACAGTCTGTTCTAATGCACATCTACAGTCTGTTCTAATGCAGGTCTACAGTCTGTTCTAATGCTCGTCTACAGTCTGTATTACTGCACCTCTACAGTCTGTTCTAAAGCATGTCTAGAGTGTTTTCTAATACTCATATACAGTCTGTTCTAATGCTCGTCTACAGTCAGTACTACTCCATCTCTACAGTCTATTCTTCTGCACATTGTCAGTCATTTCTACTGGAAGTTTACAGTCTTTTTAATGCTCGTCTACAGTCATTTCTAAAGCCAATCTATTGTCTGTACTACTGCTGCTCTGAAGTCTGTTCAACTGCAAGTCTACTGTCTGTTCAACTGCACCTCTACAGTCTGTTCTAATGCCAGTTTACAGTCTGTTCTATTTCTCTACTGCAGTCTTTTCTACTGCACATTTACAGTCTGTTCTAATGCACATCTACAGTCTGTTCTAATGCAAGTCTCCAGGAAGTACTTATAGTGTGTTTGTGGAAAAAAACCCATTCAAATTGGTTGCCGACGGACAAATAGTCACCCGGAGGGATCGTAGTATGAATTCGGATCCAGATTGCCTACCAAGTTAATCTACATTCTGACACTTTGTGATTCCCCTCATTTTTTGACCCAAAAACTCAATACCTCCTGGCATCGTTGATTGGCGGACACCTCTAGGTTTGCTCACGCTCCGTCTGGAAACTTTGTTCAGTGTTTTTGACCCCTGACCAGCACTAAATCCCACGAACACACTATGTGTCCAATTCCCCACTATTTAGTCAGAGACCACTTCTGACCTCCCCTAAGCCACAGCCACATCCCACGGAACCACTATGTGTCCACGAACACACTATTTTAAAGAAATGTGTCGGAGACCATTACTGACCCCTACCAAGCCACGCCCACATCCCCACTGACCCCTTCTAAGCCACGCCCACATCCCTCGAACCCACTATGTGTCCACTTCCCCACTATTTCAGGGAAATTTGTCAAAGACCGCTGCTGGTCTCTCCTAAGCCACGGCCACATCCCACGAACCCACTATGTGTCCACTTCCCCACTATTTCGAAATGTGTCGCTGACCACTACTAAGCCCCGCCCACATCCCACAAACCCACTATGTGTCCACTTCCCCACTATTTCGGGGAAACGTGTCGGAGAGCCCCCCTTACCACTGCTGACCACTCCTAAGCCCCGCCCACATTCCACGAACCCACTTTTTGTCCACGAACCCACTATTTATCGGAATGGGCCCAGAATCGGACAGATGGTTATGTGCCACAAGAGGATGCGCGCAGGAGCGCCTCTAGCCAATTTTATCGTTTGGCCCAAAGTTGCTCCGGGAGACTTGCCCTGTGGATATGTCATACCAGGGCCCCCCCTGAGCTCCCAGTTTTGTTTTTGACCACAACGGATCTTTCTGAACAAATTCAAGTTGCCCATTATTTCAATGTATTTTGTGTAGTGTGTTCATGGACGACGCTTGGAAAGGTCCGATCGACTCGGGAGTGGACTCCTTTTTCTCGTCACAGTGCGTAGAAGAGTGTGGTAAAGTTTGGTGAGGCTACGACATTGGTAAGGGGTCAAATAATGTTCAGGGGTCAATGGTCAGAACCCGTTATAGGCTATGTCTTTTGGAGGCTGAAACTTTTTCCCTTTGCTCTA
The DNA here is from genome assembly GCA_024349245.1 of Neodontobutis hainanensis. Taxonomy (NCBI): domain Eukaryota; kingdom Metazoa; phylum Chordata; class Actinopteri; order Gobiiformes; family Odontobutidae; genus Neodontobutis; species Neodontobutis hainanensis. The sequence goes on along the minus strand of JALDNG010000488.1, from coordinate 154,400 downwards.
AAGCCAGCAGCCTTTGATATGTCGTTCTGGGTGGCCCCAGGAGCCAGCGTGCAAAATTTGGGGCCCCTGGGACCTTTGTAGAAAACTCCCATTAGCCCATTATTTCAATGTATTTTGTGTAGTGTGTTCACGGACGGCGCTTAAGAAGGTCCAATAGACTCGGGAGTGGACTCCTTTTTCTCGCCACAGTGCATGGAAGTGTGCGGTAAAGTTTGGAGAGGCTACGACATCGTTAAGGGGCTTAATTGGCAAAAGAGCAACGGTCGTCCGCGAAGATACTATGCGCAAAAGTGTGAAGTGGGATGACTCCCGTTCGGAGACGGAAAGTCTTGGGATCTTGAAATTTTTGATCGGTACTCTCTAGGGGCCCCTGAAGTCGATTCCCAAAGCGCATAACTCTAGGACCCCCTGAACCAGATTGCATCCCACTCTTCAAAAAAACTTAGAAGGCCCTATGCTTCAATGCCATTTAGAGACCTTTTTGAGAAAAATTGTCACTAAGGCTGAAATCTTTTCCTTTTGCTCTAGATCCATCCGCCTTCGATATGTTATTCAGGAAGGTCCCTGGAGCCAGCATGCAAAATTTGGGGCTCCTGGGACATCTGTAGAAAACTCCCAATTTACCATTATTTCAATGTATTTTGTGTAGTGTGTTCATGGACGGCGCTTGGAAAGGTCCGATCGACTCGGGAGTGGACTCCTTTTTCTCGTCACAGTGCGTAGAAGAGTGTGGTAAAGTTTGGTGAGGTTACGACATTGGTAAGGGGTCAAATAATGTTCAGGGGTCAATGGTCAGAACCCGTTATAGGCTGTGTCTTTTGGAGGCTGAAACTTTTTCCCTTTGCTCTAAAGCCAGCAGCCTTTGATATGTCATTCTGGGAGGCCCTAGGAGCCAGCATGCAAAATTTGGGCCCCCTGGGACCTTTGTAGAAAATTCCCAATAGCCCATTATTTCAATGTATTTTGTGTAGTGCGTTTACGGACATCGCTCAGAAAGGTCTGATCGACTCGGGAGCAGACTCATTTTTATCGCCACGGTATATGGAAGCATAAGATGAAGTTTGGAGAGGCTATGACATTGTTAAGGGGTCAAAAGGTCAAAAAAGGATACACTCTAAATGCACAAACGTGGAGAGATATCTGTTGAGTCAACCTATTTTTCCCTACCCTCTATAGCCAGTCGCCTTTGATGTGTCGTTCTGGGCTAGTGTGCAAATTTTGAGGCCCCTGAGACCTTTGTAGAAAACTCCCAATTGCCTATTATTTCAATGTATTGTCTATAGTGTGATCACGGACGGCGCCTAGGAAGGTCCGATAGACTCGTGGGTGGACTCCTTTTACTCAGCACAGTACGCTAAAGCATGCAGTAAAGTTTGGAGAGGGTTCGACACCGTTAAGGTGTTTAATTGGCTTAATTGGCTGCAGAGCTACAGTCTTCTCCTCCCCCGCTCTAAAACTAAAAGGCCTGTCTGAGCTTGTCAGGGCTGAGAGAGAGATTTTCTCTGGAGGATAAAACAGTTTGCCTTGGAGCTAGAAACATGCGCTTTTGATATGTCGATTGGGGGGGCCTGAGGAGCCAGGGTGCAAAATTTGGGCCCTCCCGCATTACTTTCGCGAAATAGACACATAGTGCTTTCGTGGACAGTGGAATTTGACAACGGGACTTGATTTGCCCTAGCCAGGGGGGCTTGCTGACACCAACTAAATACTTTTTTATCACAATATCTTTGAACAAAAATGTCAAACACTCCCTGTCCACGGACACACTATCAAAACCATTGAATAAGCCTGAAGTGGGATCATGGAAAACACCAAGCTGGATGAAGACTGGAGATATTTTTTGGGGGGTCCTATCATGATACAAACTACATTACTGCACTCAGCTGGTCCTCCTGAGTAGGTAGAACCGAGACCCAATGCCCAATTCCACCGTCCGCGAAAGCACTATGTGTCCGATTGCCCTATTCCACCGTCCGCGAAAGCACTATGTGTCCATTTCACCATTGATTCAACGCCCAATGCCCTATTCCACCGTCCGCGAAAGCACTATGTGTCCATTTCACCATTGATTCAACGCCCGTTGCCCAATTCCACCGTCCGCGAAAGCACTATGTGTCCGATTACCCAATTTCATTGTCCACCGTCCGCAAAAGCACTAGGTGTCCGTTTGCCCTATTCCACCGTCCGCGAAAGCACTATATGTCCATTTCACCATTGATTCAACGTACTAAAATATTGTGTTTGTGGACAGTGGAATTTAGAGTCAGGACTTGATTTTTCCTTCTCGGGGGGGCTTGCTGACTCCAGCTAAATAGTTTTTATCACAAAAATTTCAACAAAAATGTCAACCACTCCATGTCCACGGACACACTATCAAAACCACTGAATAAGCCTGAAGTGTGATCTTGGAAAACACCAGGCTGGATGATGACTAGAGATATTTTTGGGGGGTCCTAACGTGATACAAACTACATTACTGCACTCAGCTGGTCCTCCTGAGTAGATAGAACCGAGACCCATTGCCCAATTCCACCATCCGCGAAAGCACTATGTGTCCGATTACCCAATTCTACCGTCCACCGTCCGTGAAAGCACTATGTGTCTGATTGCCCTATTCCACCATCCGCAAAAGCACTATGTGTCCATTTCACCATTGATTCAACGCCCGTTGCCCAAAATCCACCGTCCGCGAAAGCACTATGTGTCCATTTCACCATTGATTCAACGCCCGTTGACCAATTCCACCGTCCGCAAAAGCACTATGTGTCCGATTGCCCTATTCCACCGTCCGCGAAAGCACTATGTGTCCATTTCACCATTGATTCAACGCCCGTTGCCCAACTCCACCGTCCGCAAAAGCACTATGTGTCCGATTACCCAATTCCACCGTCCACCGTCCGCGAAAGCACTATGTGTCCGATTGCCCTATTCCACCGTCCGCGAAAGCACTATGTGTCCATTTCACCATTGATTCAACGCCCGTTGCCCAATTCCACCGTCCGCGAAAGCACTATGTGTCCATTTCACCATTGATTCAACGCCCGTTGACCAATTCCACCGTCCGCAAAAGCACTATGTGTCCGATTGCCCTATTCCACCGTCCGCGAAAGCACTATGTGTCCATTTCACCATTGATTCAACGCCCGTTGCCCAACTCCACCGTCCGCAAAAGCACTATGTGTCCGATTACCCAATTCCACCGTCCACCGTCCGCGAAAGCACTATGTGTCCGATTGCCCTATTCCACCGTCCGCGAAAGCACTATGTGTCCATTTCACCATTGATTCAACGCCCGTTGCCCAATTCCACCGTCCGCGAAAGCACTATGTGTCCGATTACCCAATTCCACCGTCCACCGTCCGCGAAAGCACTATATGTCCATTTCACCATTGATTCAACGTACTAAAATAGTGTGTTTGTGGACAGTGGAATTTTGAGTCAGGACTTGATTTTTCCTTCTCAGGGGGGTCTTGCTGACTCCAGCTAAATAGTTTTTATCAGAATAATTTGAAAGGAAACGCTTGAAACACTTTGTCCATGAACCCACTATGTAGATCATTGAATAAGCCTGTAGTGGGAAAAACCATTTGCATTGTATTCATTTGACAGATAATGAATGTTGGCATACTAAATAAAGTTCTAATTGTTTTGAAAACTATATGACTGCACTCGGTATGTCACCCTGAGTCTATAACACCAAGTCCCGTTGACAAATTCCACTGTCCACTATTTTGATTAATTAAATAAATCTAAATTGGGATCGCTATTTCTCAGCCATCTTAAGGGTTCGGGCCACTAAACCTGGGTTTCTGTATTCATCCCCATGCCCTGTAGCAGGGTGCAGAGTTTAAAAAAGATTTAAAAAAATAATAATATTTCGGCAGAACCAGGCCAGACCCCCTCCACCTCGTGAACTAGTCCAAGAATGGTGCGCCTTTCTGGGCTTGGCTCATCGGAATTTCACCAGACTTAACTTGGTCAAAAAAGGACCAAATCAAACCAAAATTGGCAGATGGCATCTACGCATGGGCTTCTACAAAATGGCTATTTCCGAATTTTCATAGCTTGAAAATTTTTTTTCGGGAGAACCAGGCCAGACCCCCTTCACCCCGTGAAGTAGTCCGAGAATGGTGCGCCTTTCTGGGCTTGGCTCGTAGGATTTTCACCGGACTTAACTTGGTCAAAAAAGGACCAAATCGAACCAAAATTGGCAGATGGCATCTACGCATGGGGTTCTACAAAATGGCTATTTCCGAATTTTCATAGCTTGAAAATTTTTTTTCGGGAGAACCAGGCCAGACCCCCTTCACCCCGTGAAGTAGTACGAGAATGGTGCGCCTTTCTGGGCTTGGCTCGTCGGATTTTCACCGGACTTAACTTGGTCACAAAAGGACCAAATCGAACCAAAATTAGCAGATGGCATCTACGCATGTGGTTCTACAAAATGGCTATTTCCGAATTTTCATAGCTTGAAAAAATTTTTTCGGGAGAACCAGGCCAGACCCCCTTCACCCCGTGAAGTAGTCCGAGAATGGTGCGCCTTTCTGGGCTTGGCTCGTCGGATTTTCACCAAACTTAACTTGGTCAAAAAAGTCACTATACAAAATATATTGAAATAATGGGCTAATAGGAGTTTTCTACAGATGTCCCAGGGGGCCCAAATTTTGCACCCTGGCTCCTGGGGCCACCCAGAACGACATATCAAAGGCTGCTGGCTTTAGAGCAAAGGGAAAAAGTTTCAGCCTCCAAAAGACACAGCCTATAACGGTTTCTGACCATTGACCCCTGAACATTATTTGAGCCCTTAACAATGTCGTAGCCTCACCAAACTTTACCACACTCTTCCACGCACTGTGACGAGAAAAAGGAGTCCACTCCCGAGTCGATTGGACCTTCCTAAGCGCCGTCCGTGAACGCATTATACAAAATACATTGAAATAATGGGCTATTGGGAGTTTTCTACAGATGTCCCAGGGGGCCCAAATTTTGCACGCTGGCTCCAGGGACCTTCCTGAATAACATATCGAAGGCGGATGGATCTAGAGCAAAAGGAAAAGATTTCAGCCTCCGTGACAATTTTTCTCAAAATGGTCTCTAAATGGCATTGAAGCATAGGGCCTTCTAAGTTTTTTTGAAAAGTGGGATGCAATCTGGTTCAGGGGGTCCTAGAGTTATGCGCTTTGGGATTCGACTTCAGGGGCCCCTAGAGAGTACCGATCAAAAATTTCAAGATCCCAAGACTTTCCGTCTCCGAACGGGAGTCATCCCACTTCACACTTATGCGCATAGTATCTTCGCGGACGACCGTTGCTCTTTTGCCAATTAAGCCCCTTAACGATGTTGTAGCCTCTCCAACCTTTACCGCACACTTCCATGCACTGTGGCGAGAAAAAGGAGTCCACTCCCGAGTCGATTGGACCTTCCTAAGCGTCGTCCGTGAACGCACTTTACAAAATACATTGAAATAATGGGCTAATGGGAGTTTTCTACAGATGTCCCAGGGGGCCCAAATTTTGCACCCTGGCTCCTGGGGCCACCCAGAACGACATATCAAAGGCTGCTGGCTTTAGAGCAAAGGGAAAAAGCCAGCAGCCTTTGCTCTAAAGCCAGAACGACATATCAAAGGCTGCTGGCTTTAGAGCAAGGCTGCTGGCTTTTTCCTTTGCTCTAAAGCCAGCAGCTTTGATATGTCGTTCTGGGTGCTGGCTTTAGAGCAAAGCCAGCACCCAGAACGACATATCAAAGGCTGCTGGCTTTAGAGCAAAGGCTGCTGGCTTTGCTCTAAAGCCAGCAGCCTTTGATATGTCGTTCTGGGTGCTGGCTTTGCTCTAAAGCCAGCACCCAGAACGACATATCAAAGGCTGCTGGCTTTAGAGCAAAGGGAAAAAGTTTCAGCCTCCAAAAGACACAGCCTATAACGGTTTCTGACCATTGACCCCTGAACATTATTTGACCCCTTACCAATGTCGTAGCCTCACTAAACTTTACCACACTCTTCTACGCACTGTGACGAGAAAAAGGAGTCCACTCCCGAGTCGATCGGACCTTTCCAAGCGTCGTCCATGAACACACTACACAAAATACATTGAAATAATGGGCAACTTGAATTTGTTCAGAAAGATCCGTTGTGGTCAAAAACCAAACTGGGAGCTCAGGGGGGCCCTGCTATGCCTTATCCACAGGGCAAGTCTCCCGGAGAAACTTTCGGCCAAATGTCAAAATTGGCCAGAGGGGCGCTACCACGGAATCCTCTTGTGGCACATAACCATCTGACCGCTTCTGGGCCCATTCTGATAAACAGTGGGTTCTTGGACAAATAGTGGGTTCGTGGGATGTGGGCGGGGCTTAGGAGTGGTCAGCCGTGGTAAGGGGGTCTCAACACGCTTCCCGAAATAGTGGGGAAGTGGACACATAGTGGGTTCGTGGGATGTGGGCGGGTCTTTGTAGTGGTCAGCGACACATTTCCCCGAAATAGTGGGGAAGTGGACAAATAGTGGGTTCGTGGGATGTGGGCGGGGCTTAGGAGTGGTCAACAGTGGTCTCCGACAAATTTCCTTGAAATAGTGGGGAAGTGGACAAATAGTGGGTTTGTGGGGATGTGGGCGGGGCTTAGGAGTGGTCACTGGGATGTGGGCGTGGCTTAGGAGTGGTCAGCAGTTGTCTCCGACAAATTTCCTTAAAATAGTGGGGAAGTGGACAAATAGTGGGTTCGTGGGATGTGGGCGTGGCTTAGGAGTGGCCAGCTGTGGTCACCTGGTGAAGGAATGGCAGTGTCCAACGCCTTGCTAATCGAATAGGGGCTGAGGCCCGTTGAATTAAGCCTGGAGTGGGACTGAGCATTATGCCACACTGTGGACGTGTCCAGTATTGCAAGCCTGTGTCCAAAAACTTTGGGGCCCCTCCTATCGGCCCCCGGCGGGGCAAGGGCCTCAGGAGAGTGTCCACGCGCACCAGCGGCCCCAGCGTGTCCGATCTGGCGGGTCGCCGGACCCCCGAAAAATTTCGGGCGTGCGGCGCACAGCTCCCACAAAGCCTGTACATGAGGATTTTTTTTAATGGCCAAAAAAACACCGTTTGAAATCGAGGACTTTCTAGAGTTTGTACTACTGCTCATCTACGGTCTGTTCTACTGCACGTCTACAATCTGTTTTAATAAACGTCTACAGTCTGTTCTGCACATTTACAGTCTTTACTAGTGCACTTCTACAGTCTTTTTTAATGCTCGTCTACAGTCTGTATTACTGCACCTCTACAGTCTGTTGTGAAGCATTTCTAGTAGTGTTTTCTAATATTCATATAGAGTCTGTTCTAATGCTCGTCTACAGTCTGAACTACTACATTTCTACAGTCTGTTCTAAAGCATGTCTACAGTGTTTTCTAATCCTCATATACAGTCTGTTCTAATGCTCGTCTACAGTCTGTACTACTGCACCTCTATAGTCTATTCTTCTGCACATTGTCAGTCTGTTCTACTGGACGTTTACAGTCCGTTCTAATGCTTGCTTACAGTCTGTTCTACTGCACGTCTGCAGTCTCTGCACATTTACAGTCTTTACTAGTGCACTTCTACAGTCTTTTTTAATGCTCGTCTACAGTCTGTATTACTGCACCTCTACAGTCTGTTGTGAAGCATTTCTAGTAGTGTTTTCTAATATTCATATAGAGTCTGTTCTAATGCTCGTCTACAGTCTGAACTACTACATTTCTACAGTCTGTTCTAAAGCATGTCTACAGTGTTTTCTAATCCTCATATACAGTCTGTTCTAATGCTCGTCTACAGTCTGTACTACTGCACCTCTATAGTCTATTCTTCTGCACATTGTCAGTCTGTTCTACTGGACGTTTACAGTCTGTTCTAATGCTTGCTTACAGTCTGTTCTACTGCACGTCTGCAGTCTCTTCTGATAAACGTCTACAGTCTTTTCTACTACACATCTACAGTCTTTACTACTGCACTTCTAAAGTCTATTCTAATGCTAATCTACAGTCTGTTCTAATGCAAGTCTACATTCTGTACTACTACTCATCTACGGTCTCTTCTACTGCAGGTCTACAGTCTGTTCTAATGCTCGTCTACAGTCTGTATTACTGCACCTCTCCAGTCTATTCTAAAGCATGTCTAGAGTGTTTTCTAATACTCATATACAGTCTGTTCTAATGCTCGTCTTCAGTCTGTACTACTCCATCTCTACAGTCTATTCTTCTGCACATTGTCAGTCTGTTCTACTGACGTTTACAGTCTTTTTAATGCTCGTCTACAGTCATTTCCAAAGCCAATCTAGTGTCTGTACTACTGCTGCTCTGAAGTCTGTTCTACTGCAAGTCTACAGTCTGTTCAACTGCACCTCTACAGTCTGTTCTAATGCCAGTTTACAGTCTGTTCTATTGCTCTACTGCAGCATGTCTACAATCTGTTTTATTAAACGTCTACAGTCTGTTCTGCACATTTACAGTCTGTACTACTGCACTTTTACAGTATTTTTTAATGCTCGTCTACAGTCTGTATTACTGCACCTCTACAGTCTGTTGTAAAGCATTTCTAGTAGTGTTTTCTAATACTCATATAGAGTCTGTTTTAATGCTCGTCTAAAGTCTGAACTACTACATTTCTACAGTCTGTTCTTAAGCATGTCTACAGTGTTTTCTAATACTCATATACAGTCTGTTTTAATGCTTGTCTACAATCTGTACTACTGCACCTCTACAGTCTATTCTTCTGCACATTGTCAGTCTGTTCTACTGGACGTTTACAGTCTGTTCTAATGCTTGCCTACAGTCTGTTCTACTGCACGTCTACAGTCTGTTCTACTGCATGTCTGCAGTCTGTTCTGATAAACGTCTAAAGTCTTTTCTACTACACATCTACAGTCTCTACTACTGCACTTCTAAAGTCTGTTTCTAATTCACATCTACAGTCTGTTCTAATGCAAATCTATAGTCTGTACTACTGCTCATCTATGGTCTGTTCTAGTGCAGGTATACAGTCTGTTCTAATAAACGTCTACAGTCTATAGTCTGTTCTAATGCTCGTATACAGTCTGTTGTATTGTACGTCTAAAGTCTTTTCAAATGCACATCTACAGTCTGTTCAACTGCACGTCTACAGTCTTTTCAACTGCACCTCAACAGTCTCTTCTAATGCCAGTTTACAGTCTGTACCTCTGCTTTACTGCAGTCTGTTCTACTGCACCACAGTCTGTTTTACTGCACATCTACATTCTGTTCTAATGCACATCTACAGTCTGTTCTAATACACGTCTATAGTCTGTTCAAATACTCGTCCATAGTCTGTTCTAATGCAGTCTGTACTAATGCACATCTATAGTCTGTTCTATTGCTGGAATACAGTCTGTTCTAATGCAAGTCTATAATCTGTACTACTGCTCATCTACAGTCTGTTCTAATGCAAGTCTACAGTCTGTACTACTGCTCATTTACAGTCTGTTCTACTGCAGGTCTACAGTCTGTTCTAATAAACATCTACAGTCTGTTCTACTGCACATCTACAGTCTGTACTACTGCACTTCTACAGTCTGTTCTAATGCTCGTCTACAGTCTGTATTACTGCACGTCTACAGTCTTTTCATTTGCACCTCAACAGTCTGTTCTAATGCCAGTTTACATTCTTTACTTCTGCTCTACTGCAGTCTGTTCTACTGCATGTCTACAGTCTGTTTTAATGCACATCTACAGTCTTTTCTAATGCACATCTACAGTCTGTTCTAATGCAAGTCTACAGTCTGTACTACTACTCATCTATTGTCTGTTCTACTGCATGTCTACAGTCTTTTCTTATAAACGTCTACAGTATGTTCTACTGCACATCTACAGTCTTTACTACTGCACTTCTAAAGTCTATTCTAAAGCTCAGCTGCGGTCTGTTCTACTGCAGGTCTACAGTCTGATCTAAAAATTTTCTACAGTCTGTTCTACTGCACATCTACAGTCTGTACTACTGCACTTCTACAGTCTCTTCTAATGCCAGTTTACAGTCTGTACTATTGCTCTACTGCAGTCTGTTCTACTGCATGTCTATAGTCTGTTTTACTGCACATCTACAGTCGTTTCTAAAGCATGTTTAGAGTGTTTTCTAATACAAATATACAGTCTGTTCTAATGCTCGTCTACAGTCTGTACTACTGCACCTCTAGAGTCTATTCTTCTGCACATTGTCAGTCTCTTCTACTGGACGTTTACAGTCTGTTGTAATGCTAGCCTACAGTCTGTTCTAAAGCAAATCTAGAGTCTGTACTACTGCTGCTCTGAAGTCTGTTCAACTCCAAGTCTACAGTCTGTTTAACTGCACCTCTACAGTCTGTTCTAATGCCATTTTACAGTATGTACTACTGCTCTACCGCAGTCTGTTCTACTGCATGTCTACATTCTGTTTTACTGCACATCTACAGTCTGTTTTAATGCACATCTTCAGTCTGTTCTAATGCAAGTCAACAGTCTGTACTACTGCTCCTGTACAGGCTGTACTACTGCACCTCTACAGTCTGTTCTAAAGCATGTCTACAGTCTATTCTAATACTCATATACAGTCTGTTCTAATGCTCGTCTACAGTCTCTACTAACGTACCTTTAAATTCTATTCTTCTGCAGCATCGTTAGTCTGTTTTACTGGACATCTACAGTCTGTTCTAATACACGTCTATAGTCTGTTCAAATACTCGTCCATAGTCTGTTCTAATGCAGTCTGTACTAATGCACATCTATAGTCTGTTCTATTGCTGGAATACAGTCTGTTCTAAGGCCCAATAAAAGTACTACTCCACCTCTACAGTTTGTTCTACTTCTACTCTACATTCTGTTCTACTGCAGGTCTACAGTCTGTTCTAATGCCAGTCTAGAGTCTTTACTACTGCTGCTCTGCAGTCTGTTTTACTGCAAGCCTACATTCTGTTCTACTGCACATCTACAGTCTGTTCTAATGCACATCTACAGTCTGTTCAACTGCAAGTCTACAGTCTCTTCTATTGCTCTTCTACAGTCTGTTCTACTGCACGACTCTAGTCTGTTTTATTAAAGGTCTACAGTCTCTTCTAATGCACATCTACAGTCTGTTCTAATGCACATCTACAGTCTGTTCTACTGGACGTTTACAGTCAGTTCTAATGCCAATCTAGAGTCTGTACTACTGCTGCTCTGAAGTCTGTTCAACTGCAAGTCTACAGTCTGTTCAACTGCACCTCTACAGTCTGTTCTAACGCCATTTTACAGTCTGTACCTCTGCTCTACTGCAGTCTGTTCTATTGCACTTCTACAGTGTTTTTTACTGCACATCTACAGTCTGTTCTAATGCACATCTACAGTCTGTTCTAATGCAAGTCTACAGTCTGTACTACTGCTCATCTACAGTCTGTTCTACTGCACGTCTAGAGTCTGTTCTAATAAACATCTACAGTCTGTTCCATTGCACATCTACAGTCTCTACTACTGCACTTCTAAAGTCTGTTCTAATGCACATCTACAGTCTGTTCTAATGCAAGTCTACAGTCTTTACTACTGCTCATCTACGGTCTGTTCTACTGCAGGTCTACAATCTCTTCTAATAAATGTCTATAGTCTGTTCTACTGCACATCTACAGTCTGTAATACTGCACTTCTACAGACTGTTCTAATGCTCGTCTACAGTCTGTATTACTGCACCTCTACAGTCTGTTCTAAAGCATGTCACGAGTGTTTTCTTATACTCAAATACAGTCTGTTCTAATGCTCGTCTACCGTCTGAACTACTGCACTTCTACAGTCTGTTCTAAAGCATGTCTAGAGTGTTTTCTAATACTCATATACAGTCTGTACTACTGCTCATCTACAGTCTGTTCTAATGCCAGTTTACAGTCTGTACTTCTGCTCTACTGCAGTCTGTTCTACTTCACGTCTACAGTCTGTTTTACTGCTCATATACAGTCTGTTCTAATGCACATCTATAGTCTGTTCTAATGCAAGTCTACATTCTGTACTACTGCTCACCTACAGTCTGTTCTACTGCACCTCTACAGTCTGTTCTAAAGCATGTCTAGAGTGTTTCTAATACTCAAATACAGTCTGTTCTAATGCTTGTCTACAGTCTGTTAAACTGCACCTCTAGAGTCTGTTCTAAAGCATGTCTACAGTGTTTTCTAATACTCATATACAGTCTGTTCTAATGCTTGTCTACAGTCTGAACTACTGCACCACTAAAGTCTATTCCTCTGAAGCATTGTCAGTCTGTTCTACTGCACATCTACAATCTCTTCTACTGCACATGTACAGTCTGTTCTATTGGTCGTCTATAGTCAGTTCTAATATTCGTCTACAATCAGTTCTAAAGCCATTCTAGAGTCTGTACTACTGCTGCTATGAAGTCTGTTCAACTGCACGTCTACAATCTGTTCAACTGCACGTCTATAGTCTGTTCTATTGCAAGTCTACATTCTAATCTACTGCTTGTCTTCAGTCTGTTATACTGTATGAATACAATCTGTTTTAATAAACATCTACAGTCTGTTCTACTGCACATCTACAGTCTGTACTACTGCACTTCTACAGTCTTTTCTAATGCTCATCTACAGTCTGTATTACTGCGCCTCTACATTCTGTTCTAAAGCATGTCTAGATTGTTTTCTAATACTCATATACAGTCTGTTCTAATGCTCGTCTACAGTCTAAACTACTGCACCACTAAAGTCTTTTTCTCTGAAGCATTGTCAGTCTGTTCTACTGCAAGTCTACAGTCTGTTCTAATAATTGTCTACAGTCCGTTCTACTGCATGTCTATAGTCTTTTCTAATAATTGTCGACACTCTGTACTACTGCACGTCTACAGTCTATTCTTCTGCACATCGTCAGTCTGTTCTACTGCACATCTACAGTCTGTTCTAATGGACAGCTACAGTCTGTTCTAATGCAAGTCTACAGTCTGTTCTACTGCACGTCTACTATAGTCTGTCCTGATATTTGTCGACATTCTGTACTACTGCATCTCTACAATTTGTTCTACTTTCCTACTACAGTATTTTCTAATGCACGTCTATAGTTTGTTCTAATGCTCGTCCACAGTCTGTTCTAATGGAGGTCTTTAGTCTGTACTACTGCACATTTACAGTCTGTTCTACTTGACGTCTACAGTCTGTTCTAATGCTCAACTACAGTCTGTTCAACTGCACAACAACAGATTGTTCAACTGCAACTCAACAGTCTGTTCTAATGCCAGTTTACAGTCTGTACCTCTGCTCTACTGCAGTCTGTTCTACTGCACATCTACAGTCTGTTTTACTGCACATCTACAGTCTCTACTACTGCACTTCTAAAGTCTGTTCTAATGCACATCTACAGTCCTTTCTAATGCAAGTCTAAAGCCTGTACTACTGCACTTCTACAGTCTTTTTTCTAATGCTCGTCTACAGTCTATTACTGCACCTCTACAGTCTGTTCTAAAGCAAGTCTATAGTGTTTTCTAATACTCATATATAGTCTGTTCTTATTCTCGTCTACAGCCTGTACTACTGCATCTCTACAGTCTATTCTTTTGCACATTGTCAGTCTGTTCTACTGGACGTTTACAGTCTGTTCTAATGGTTGTCCACAGTCAGTTCTAAATCCAGTCTAGAGTCTGTACTACTGCCGCTCTGAAGTCTGTTCAACTGCACTACACAGTCTGTTTTACTGCACATCTACAGTCTGTTCTAATGTACATCTACTGTCTGTTCTAATGCAAGTCTACAGTCTGTCCTACTGCTTGTCTACAGTCTGTTTTACTGCACGTCTACAGTCTGTTCTAATAACGTCTACAGTCTGTTCTATTGCACATCTACAGTCTGTACTACTGCACCTCTATAGTCTCTTCTAAAGCATGTCTAGAGTATTTTCTAATACTCATATACAGTCTGTTCTAATGCTCGTCTACAGTCTGAACTACTGCACCTCTACAATCTGTTCTAAAGCATGTCTAGAGTGTTTTCTAATACTCATATAGAGTCTGTTCTAATGCTCGTCTACAGTCTGAACAGTCAGACTTTTAATAAAATGCAGCCTCTCATTTTGATTGAGAGGCCTTGCTTCTTATTTTAATCTGCCTGATCAGCTTTTGGCTTTGTTTCTTATACTTTCTGACTGACAGGACAAAGAGGGTTTTAGTAAATGGGGTTACTTCAAAAACCCTAGTCTCCAACACAGGTTCCCCTCAAGGCTGTGTACTTTCCCCGTTACTGTTAATTTTATACACAGATAGTTGTAGGTCCCTTAAAAAGGTTTTAGTTTTCTTGTTAAATTTTCTGATGATACTGCTCTGCTTTCACTTCTCCATGGCACAGAGTCAGATCACGGAAGTGCACTTCCTGATTTTGTAAAGTGGTGTGAGGACAGCCTTCTGGACCTCAATGTTCTTAAAACTAAGGAACTCATTATCGATTTTAGAAAAAAAGGGACAAATACTTCAGTATGCAGGATCCATGGCGAGGATGTGGAGATTGTAAACCATTATAAATATTTGGTACAGTTTTTGATTCTCAACTGAAGTTCGAAAGGAACTCTGAAGCAGTGGTCAGACGTGCTCAGCAGAGAGTATATTTATTGCGCAGGATTAATTCCTTCGGGTTTCTAAATCTATACTGTGCACAGTGTATTTGTCTTACATCGAGCCTTCTTACTTTTTCTTTCATTTGTTGGTTTGGTAATATTTCAGTGAAGGACCGGAATTGTCTAAATAACATTGTTAAAATCTGCTCCAAAATTATTGGAAGCCAAATGTGCGACCTAAACTCTCTATGGGAGAAACGTGTTCTTCAAAAAGCAAAAAGTCTGTTGAACCAGAATCATACTTTGGGACGAATTTGTTCTTATGCCATCAGGTCGGCGTTATATGCAGCCCCAGAAAAATAAACCGTTATGGGAGATCATTTATTCCTTCAGCAATTATGCTGTTAAATAAAAAGCTGAGGAAATAATTATGGAGATTTTATTTTTCTGCTGATGTTTTTATATTTAGTTTTATTCTTAAATTGTTCAAGGACCAAGGTCCTATCATGTTACCTTTGTTATATACATGCGTCAGTTGTGTGAATGGGTGTATATCTGGACGGTGTACTGTACTGTAGAAACTAAATTGCCCTTTGGGGATCAATAAAGCTATCTGTATCTGTATCTGTATCTAAACTACTAAACCTCTACAGTCTGTTCTAAAGAATGTCTAAAGTGTTTTCTAATACTCATATACAGTCTGTTCTAATGCTCGTCTACAGTCTGTACTACTGCTGCTCTACAGTCTGTTCTAAAGCATATCTACAGTCTTTTCTAATACTCATATACAGTCTGTACTATTGCACCTCTAAAGTCTATTCTTCTGCACATCGTCAGTCTGTTCTATTGCACAACTACAGTCTGTTCTAATGGACATCTACAGTCTGTTCTAATGCACGTCTATAATCTGTTCTAATGCTCATCCACAGTCTGTTTTGATGCAGGTCTTTATTCTGTACTACTGCACATCTACAGTCTGTTCTACTCAACGTCTACAGTCTATTCTAATGTTCGTCTACAGTCTGTTCTATTGTAGAGGTGCGGTAATACGGACTGTAGACGAGCATTAGAACAGACTGTAGAAGTGCAGTAGTACAGACTGTAGACTTGCATTAGAACATACTGCAGTAGAGCAGAGGTACAAACTGTAAACTGGCATTAGAACAGACTGTTGAGGTGCAGTTAAAAAGACTGTAGACGTACAGTTGAACAGACTGTAGACGAGCATAAGAATAGACTGTAGACGTCCAGTAGAACAGACTGTATATGTGCAATAGTACAGACTAAAGACGTGCATTAGAACAGACTGTGGACGAGCATTAGAACAGACTATAGACTGTAGACAAATATTAGAACAGACTGTAGACCTGCACTAGAACAGACCGTAAATGAGCAGTAGTACAGACTATAGACTTGCATTAGAACAGACTGTAGATGTGCATTAGAAGAGACTATAGACGTATAATAGAACAGACTGTAGAGGTGCAGTTGAACAGACTGTAGATTGGCTTTAGAACAGACTGTAGACGAGCTTTAGATTAGACTGTAAACGTCCAGTAGAACAGACTGACAATTAGAGACTGTAGACGACCATTAGAACAAAGTGTGGATGTGCAGTAGAAGAGACTGTAGAGGTGCAGTAGTACAGATTATTGACAATTATTAGAACAGACTGTAGACAAGCAGTAGAATAGACTCTAGACAATTATTAAAACAGATTAACGATGCTGCAGAAGAATAGACTTTAAAGGTGCGGTATTACAGACTATAGACGACAATTAGAATAGACTGTAGACATGCTTTAGAAAAGACTGTAGAGGTGCAGTAGTACAGACTGTTAACGAGCAGTAGTACAGACTGTAGACTTGTATTAGAACAATCTGTAGATGTGCATTAGAACAGACTGTAGACATGCAATAGAACAGACTATAGAGGTGCAGTTGAACAGACTGTAGATGAGCATTAGAACAGACTATATATGAGTATTAGAAAACTTTCTAGACATGCTTTAGAACAGACTGTAGAGGTGAAGTAATAGAGACTGTAGACGAGCATTAGAACAGACTGTAGAAGTGCAGTAGTACAGACTATAGAAGTGCAGTAGAACAGACTGTAGACGTGCAGTAGAACAGACTGTAGACGAGCATTAGAACAGAATCTAGACAATTATTAAAACAGATTAACAATGCTGCAGAAGAATAGACTTTAAAGGTGCGGTAGTACAGACTATAGACGACAATTAGAAGAGACTGTATATGAGTATTAGAATAGACTGTAGACATGCTTTAGAAAAGACTGTAGAGGTGCAGTAGTACAGACTGTTAACGAGCAGTAGTACAGACTGTAGACTTGTATTAGAACAATCTGTAGATGTGCATTAGAACAGACTGTAGACATACAATAGAACAGACTATAGAGGTGCAGTTGAACAGACTGTAGATGAGCATTAGAACAGACTATATATGAGTATTAGAAAACTTTCTAGACATGCTTTAGAACAGACTGTAGAGGTGAAGTAATAGAGACTGTAGACGAGCATTAGAACAGACTGTAGAAGTGCAGTAGTACAGACTATAGAAGTGCAGTAGAACAGACTGTAGACGTGCAGTAGAACAGACTGTAGACGAGCATTAGAACAGAATCTAGACAATTATTAAAACAGATTAACACTGCTGCAGAAGAATAGACTTTAAAGGTGCGGTAGTACAGACTATAGACGACAATTAGAAGAGACTGTATATGAGTATTAGAATAGACTGTAGACATGCTTTAGAAAAGACTGTAGAGGTGCAGTAGTACAGACTATAGAAGTGCAGTAGAACAGACTGTAGACGTGCAGTAGAACAGACTGTAAACTTCCAGTTGAACAGACTGACAATGTGCAGAAGAACAGACTGTATACTTGCATAGGAACAGACTGTAAATGTGCATTAGAACAGACTGAAGATGTGCAGTAAAACAGACTGTAGACTTGCAATAGAGCAGACTGAAGACGTGCAGTAGAACAGACTGAAGACGTGCTGTAGAACAGACTGTAGACATGCAGTAGAACAGACTGTAGACATGCAGTAGAACAGACTGTAAAGGTGGAGTAGTAAAGACTTTTATTGCGCATTAGAGCTGACTGTAGACAAGCAATAGAACAGATTCTAGATGTGCAGTAGTATAGACTGTGGACCTGCATTAGAAGAGACTGTAGATGCACAGTAGAAAATACTGTAAGAAGCAGCAGTACAGAATGTAGAAAATTATTAAAACAGACTGTAGACGTGCAGTAGAACTGACTGTAGAAGTGCAGTTGAACAGACTGTAGAGGTGCATTTGAACAGACTGTAGAGGTACAGTTGAACAGACTTCAGAGCAGCAGTTGTACAGTCTCTAGATTGGCTTTAGATCAGACTGTAGACGAGCTTTAGATTAGACTGTAAATGTCCAGTAGAACAGACTGACAATTAGAGACTTTAGACGACCATTACAACAAAGTGTAAATGTGCAGTAGAAGAGACTGTAGATTTGCAGTAGTAGAGAATGTTGACAATTATTAGACCAGACTGTAGACGTGCAGTAGAATAGACTCTAGACAACTATTAGAACAGACTGTAGACGTCCAGTAGAACAGTCAGTAGATGTGCATTAGAAAAGACTGTAGACGTTTATTAAAACAGACTATAGTCGTGCAGTAGAACAGACTGTAGACATACAATAGAACAGACTGTAGAGGTGCAGTTGAACAGACTGTAGATGTGCAGTTGAACAGACTTTAGAGCAGCAGTAGTACAGACTCTAGATGAGCTTTAGAACAGACTGTAGATGAGCTTTAGAACAGACTGTAAATGTCCAGTAGAACAGACTGACAATTAGAACAGATTGTAGATGTGTAGTAAAACAGACTGTAGACGTGCAGTAGAACAGACTGTAGAGGTGCAGTTGTACAGACTGTAGACGAGCATTAGAACAGACTGTAGATGTGCAATAGAAAAGACTGTAGAGGTGCAGTAGTAGAGACTGTAGATGTGTAGTAGAACAGACTGTAGACGTGCAGTAGTACAGACTGTAGATGTGCAGTAGAACTGACTGCAGTAGAGCAGAGGTACAGACTGTAAACTGGCATTAGAACAGACTTTTGAGGTGCAGTTGAACAGACTGTAGACGTGCAGTTAAACAGACTGTAAATGTGCATTAGAACAGACTGTAGACGTACAATAGAACAGACTGTAGATATAAAGTAGTACAGACTAAAGATCTGCATTAGAACAGACTGTAGACGAGCATTAGAACAGACTATAGACGTGCATTATAACAGACTGACTATGTGCAAAAGAATAGACCGTAGAGGTGCAGTAGTTGAGATTTTACACAAGCATTAGAACAGACTGTAGACATGCTTTAGAACAGACTGTAGAGGTGCAGTAGTTCAGACTGTAGACTAGCATTAGAACAGATTATATATGAGTATTAGAAAATACTCTAGAGATGCTTTAGAACAGACTGTAGAGGTGCAGTAGTTCAGACTAAAGACGAGCATTAGAACAGACTGTAGATGTCCAGTAGAACAGACTGACAATTAGAACAGATTGTAGATGTGTAGTAAAACAGACTGTAGACGTGCAGTAGAATAGACTGCAGTAGAGCAGTAGTACAGACTGTAAACTGGCATTAGAACAGACTGTAGACATGCAGTAGAACAGACTGTAGAGGTGCAGTTGTACAGACTGTAGACGAGCATTAGAACAGACTGTAGATGTGCAATAGAAAAGACTGTAGAGGTGCAGTAGTAGAGACTGTAGATGTGTAGTAGAACAGACTGTAGACGTGCAGTAGTACAGACTGTAGATGTGCAGTAGAACTGACTGCAGTAGAGCAGAGGTACAGACTGTAAACTGGCATTAGAACAGACTTTTGAGGTGCAGTTGAACAGACTGTAGACATGCAGTTAAACAGACTGTAAATGTGCATTAGAACAGACTGTAGACGTACAATAGAACAGACTGTAGATATGAAGTAGTACAGACTAAAGATCTGCATTAGAACAGACTGTAGACGAGCATTAGAACAGACTAAAGACGTGCATTATAACAGACTGACTATGTGCAAAAGAATAGACCGTAGAGGTGCAGTAGTTGAGACTTTACACAAGCATTAGAACAGACTGTAGACATGCTTTAGAACAGACTGTAGAGGTGCAGTAGTTCAGACTGTAGACTAGCATTAGAACAGATTATATATGAGTATTAGAAAATACTCTAGAGATGCTTTAGAACAGACTGTAGAGGTGCAGTAGTTCAGACTAAAGACGAGCATTAGAACAGACTGTAGATGTGCAATAGAAGAGACTGTAGAGCTGCAGTAGTACAGACTATCGACAATTATTAGAAAAGACTGTAGACATGCAGTAGAAAGGACTGTAGACAATTATTAGAACAGACTGTAGACATGCAGTTGAACAGTCTTCAGAGCAGCAGTAGTACAGACTCATGATTGGCTTTAGAACAGACTGTAGACAATCATTAGAACAGACTGTAAACGTCCAGTAGAACAGACTGTCAATGTGCAGAAGAATAGACTCTAGAGGTGCACTCTACACATACTTTAGAAAAGACTGTAGAAGTGCAGTAGTTCAGACTGTAGACGAGCATTAGAACAGACTCTATACGAGTATTAAAAAAAAATACTCTAGACATGCTTTAGAACAGATTGTAGAGGTCAAGTAGTTCAGACTGTAAACGAGCATTAGAACAGACTGTATATGAGTATTAGAAAACACTCTAGACATGCTTTAGAACAGATTTTAGAGGTGCAGTAATACAGACTATTGACTTGCATTAGAACAGACTGTAGATGTTTATTAGAACAGACTTTAGTAGAGCAGTAGTACATACTGTAAACTGGCATTAGAACAGACTGTAGAGGTGCAGTTGAACAGACTATATACGTGCAGTTGAACAGACATCAGAGCAGCAGTAGTACAGACTCTAGATTGGCTTTAGAACTGACTGTAGACGAGCATTAGAAGAGACTGCAAACGTCCAGTAGAACAGACTGACAATGTGCAGAAGAATAGACTGTAGAGGTGCAGTAGTTCAGACTGTAGACTAACATTAGAACAGACTGAATATGAGTATTAGAAAACACTCTAGACATGCTTTAGAACAGACTTTAGAGGTGCAGTAGTTCAGACTGTAGACGAGCATTAGAACAGACTGTAAACGTCCAGTAGAATAGACTGACAATGTGCAGAAGAATAGAATGTAGAGGTGCAGTAGTTCAGACTGTAGATGTGCATTAGAACAGACTGTAGCCGTGCAGTAGAACAGACTGTAGATGAGCAGTAGTAATGACTGTAGACGTTTATCAGAACAGACTGTAGACGTGCAGTAGAACAGACTGTAGATGAGCAGTAGTACAGACTGTAGACTTGCATTAGAACAGACTGTAGATGTGCATTAGAACAGACTGTAGATGTGCAGTAGAACAGACTGTAGACGTTTATTAGAACAGACTGTAGACCTGCAAAAGAACAGACCGTAGATGAGCAGCAAAACAGACTATAGACTTGCTTTAGAACAGACTGTAGAACTGACTGTAGACGAGTATTAGAACAGACTGTTGACTTGCATTAGAACAGACTGTAGATGTGCATTAGAACAGACTTTAGAAGTGCAGTAGTAGAGACTGTAGATGTGTATTAGAACAGACTGTAGACGTTTATCAGAACAGACTGTAGACGCGTGCAGTAGAACAGACTGTAAATGAGCAGTAAAACAGACTGTAGACGTGCAGTAGAACAGACTGTAGATGAGCAATAAAACAGACTGTAGACTTTCATTAGAACATACAGTTGATGTCCATTAGAATAGACTCTAGATGTGCAGTAAAACAGACTGACGATGTGCAGAAGAATAGACTGTAGAGTTGCAGTAGTTGATACTTTAGACGAGGATTAGAACAGACTGTACATGACTATTAGAAAAGACTGTAGAGGTGCAGTAGTACAGACTGTAGACAAGCATTAAAACAAACTGTAGTTGTGCAGTAGAACAGACTGTAGATGTGCATTACAAAAGACTGTAGACGTTTATTAAAACAGACTATAGTTGTGCAGTAGAACTGACTGTAGTGGTGCAGTTAAACAAAATGTAGATGTGCAGTAGAAGAGACTGTAGAGGTGAAGTAGTACATAATATTGACAATTATTAGAACAGACTGTAGACCTCCAGTAGAATAGACTGTAGATGTGCATTAGAAAAGACTGTAGACGTTTATTAAAACAGACTATAGTCGTGCAGTAGAAAAGAGTGTAGGCGTACGCAATAGAAAAGACTGTAGAGGTGCAGTTGAACAGACTGTAGACGTACAGTTGAACAGGCTTCAGAGCAGCAGTAGTACAGACTCTAGATTGGCTTTAGAACAGAATGTAGATGAGCTTTAGAACATACTGTAAACGTCCAGTAGAACAGTCTGACAATTAGAACAGATTGTAGATGTGCAGTAAAACAGACTGTAGACGTGTAGAAGAATAGACTGCAGTAGAGCAGTAGTACAGACTGTAAACTGGCATCAGAACAGACTGTAGACATGCAGTAGAACAGACTGTAGACGTACAATAGAATAGACTGTAGATGTGCAGTAGAAAAGACTGACGATGTGCAGAAGAGTAGACTGTAGAGTTGCAGTAGTTGAGACTTTACACGAGGATTAGAACAGACTACATGACTATTAGAAAAGACTGTAGACATGCTTTAGAACAGACTGTAGAGGTCCAGTAGTACAGAGTGTAGATGACTATTAAAGAAACTATAGTCGTGCAGTAGAACAGAGTGTAGACGTACAATAGAATAGACTGTAGAGGTGCAGTTGAACAGACTATAGACGTGCAGTTGAACATACTGTAAATGTGCATTAGAACAGACTGTAGACGTACAATCCTGTGATTCTGAGTAATCGTTCGGCACTGGATCCTCTCCATAATTGTCTTCAGGACATCAATAGTGGCTTTCTCAGAATTTCCTTCATTTAAACGAAGGAAAGACTGAGTACATCCTATTCAGCCCGGATTCATCCAACAGTGTTTTTAACTTTGGCCCCATGACACCTCAGTTTGCTCCGTCTGTGTGTAACCTGGGTGTTATTTTGGACAAAAACTTAAAGTTTGATAAAAGATTGGGGCAGTAGTGAAGGCAAGTTTTTACCAATTACGACTTCTTAGTAAGGTTAAATATTTTTGTCCAGAGCCGACCTTGAAAAAGCAATTCATGCCTTCATCAGTTCGAGGATCGACTACTGTAATGCCCTCTACACTGGACTCAATACATCACTCATCAATCGCCTTCAACTGGTGCAAAACGCAGCCGCACGCCTTCTCTCAATACATCTAGACGGTCACACATCACCCCTGTCCTCCGCTCGCTTCACTGGCTCCCAGTGCAGTTTAGGTGGAGTATAAAGTCCTGCTGTTTGTGTTCAAGGCCATCCATGGTTTGGCCCCAGTATACCTCACTGACTTAATAAAATATATCAGCCAACCAGAACACTTCGCTCTTCTGAGCACATTTCTCTAGTGACTCCTACAGACAGGTATAAAAAGTTTAAAGGCCGGTCATTTAGCGTTCAAGGACCAAAATTGTGGAATGCACTTCCTGTGCACCTCCGCAACATCACTGTGCTGAGTGTTTTTAAAGCACACCTGAAAACTTATTTCTTTTCTAACCAAGAATTTTAAGACAGAGCGTCAGACTTGTTCCTGTTTCCATCTGTTTCTTTTGTTTTCTTAATGTTGTCTTTTGTTTTCTTGAAAGCGCCTTGTGCACCTTTTGGCTGTTGTAAGGCGCTATATAAATAATATTTGATTGATTGATTGAATAGAACAGACTGTAGATGTGCATTAAAACAGACTGTAGATGTGCAGTAGAACAGACTGTAGATGTTTATTAAAACAGACTGTAGTCGTGCAGTAGAACAGACTGAAGACGAGCAGTAGATTAGAATGTAGACTTGCAATAGAACAGACTATAGAGGTGCAGTTGAACAGATTGTAGAAGCGCAGTTAAACAGACTTCAGAGCAGCAGTAGTACAGATTGTAGAATGGCTTTAGAACTGACTGTAGACGAGCAGTAGAACTGACTGTAGACGACCATTAGAATAGACTGTAGATGTGCAGGAGAAGAGACTGTAGAGGTGCAGTAGTACAGAATGTTGACAATCATTAGAACAGACTGTAGACGTGCAGTAGAACAGACTCTAGACAATTATTAGAACAGACTGTAGACGTCCAGTAGAACAGACTGTAGAAGAGACTGTAGATGTGCATTAGAAGAGACTGTAGAAGTCCAGTAGAACAGACTCTAGTCGTGCAGTAAAACAGACTGTAGACTTGCAGTTGAACAGACTGTATTTGTGCAGTAGAACAGAATGCAGACTTGCAGTAGAACAGACTGTAGAGGAGAAGTAGAACAAACTGTAGAGGTGGAGTAGTAAAGACTGTTATTGGGCATTAGAACAGACAATATTTGAGCAATAGAACAGACTATGAATGTGTGGTCGTACAGACTGCATTAGAACAGACTTTGGACCAGCATTTGAACAGACTATAGACGTGCATTAGCACAGACTGTAGATGTGCAGTAGAAGAGATTGTAGAGATGCAGTAGTACAGAATGTCGACAATTATTAGAAAAGACTGTAGACTTGCATTAGAACAGACTGTAGATGTGCATTAGAACAGACTGTAGACATGCAATAGAACAGACTGTAGAGGTGCAGTTGAACAGACTGTAGACGTACAGTTGAACAGAAATCAGATCAGCAGTAGTACAGACTCTAGATTTACTTTAGAACAGACTGTAGACGAGCATTAGAAATGACTGTAAACGTTCAGTAGAACAGACTGACAATGTGCAAAAAATAGACTCTAGAGGTGCATTAGTACTGACTGTAGATGAGCATTAGAACAGACTGTATATGAGAATTAGAAAACACTGTAGACATGCATTATAACAGACTGTAGAGGTGCAGTTGTACAGACTGTAGACGAGCATTAGAACAGACTGTATATGAGTATTAGAAAACTTTCTAGACATGCTTTAGAACAGACTGTAGAGGTGCAGTAATACAGACTGTAGACGAGCATTAGAACAGACTGTAGAAGTGCAGTAGTACAGACTGTAGAAGTGCAGTAGAACAGATTGTAGACGTGCAGTAGAACAGACTGTAGAGGAGCATTAGAACAGACTTTAAACGTCCAGTAGAACAGACTGACAATGTGCAGAAAAATAGACTGTAGAGGTGCAATAGTAGAGACTGTAGACGAGCATTAGAACAGAGTGTATATTAGTATTAGAAAACACTGTAGACATGCATTAGAACAGACTGTAGAGGTGCAGTTGTACAGACTTTAGACGAGCATTAGAACAGACTGTATGTGAGTATTAGAAAACTTTCTAGACATGCTTTAGAACAGACTGTAGAGCTGCAGTAATACAGACTGTAGACGAGCATTAGAACAGACTGTAGAAGTGCAGTAGTACAGACTGCAGACAAGCATTAGAACAGACTTTAAACGTCCAGTAGAACAGACTGACAATGTGCAGAAGAATAGACAGTAGAGGTGCAGTAGTACAGACTGTAGACGAGCATTAGAACAGAGTGTATATTAGTATTAGAAAACACTGTAGACATGCTTTAGAACGGACTGTAGAGGTGCAGTAGTTCAGACTGTAGACGAGCATTAGAACAGACTGTATATGGTTATTAGAAAACACTACTAGAAATGATTTAAAACAGACTGTAGATGTGCAGTAAAACAGACTGTAGAAATGCAGTAGAACAGACTTTAGACAGGCAGTAGAAACAGATTGTAGATGTGAAGTAGTATAGCCTGTGGACCTGCATTAGAAGAGACTGTAGATGCGCAGTAGAAAAGACTGTAAGAAGCAGTAGTACATAATGTAGACAATTATTAGAACAGACTGTAAACGTCCAGTAGAACATACTGACAATGTGCAGAAGAATAGACTCTAGAGGTGCAGTAGTACAGACTTTAGATGAGCATTATAACAGACTGTGTATGAGTATTAGAAAACACTGTAGACATGCTTTAGAACATACTGTATAGGTGCAGTTGTACAGACTGTAGACAAGCATTATAACAGACTGTAGAAGTGCAGTAGTTTAGACTGTAGATGTGCAGTAGAACAAACTGTAGACATTTATTAAAACATACTGTAGACGAGCAGTAGATTAGAATGTAGAAATGCAATAGAACAGACTGTAGATGTGTATTAGACCAGACTGTAGATGTGCAGTAGAACAGAATGTAGACGTTTATTAAAACAGACTGTAGCCGTGCAGTAGAACAGACTGTAGACGAGCAGTAGATTAGAATATAGACTTGCAATAGAACAGACTATGTAGGTGCAGTTGAACAGACTGTAGAAGTGCAGTTAAACAGACTTCAGAGCAGCAGTAGTACAGATTGTAGAATGGCTTTAGAACTGACTGTAGACGAGCAGTAGAACTGACTGTAGACGACCATTAGAATAAACTGTAGATGTGCAGTAGAAGAGACTGTAGAGGTGCAGTAGAACAGACCGTAAATGAGCAGTAGTACAGACTATAGACTTGCATTAGAACAGACTGTAGATGTGCATTAGAACAGATTGTAGATGTGCAATAAAACAGACTGTAGACGTGCAGTAGAACAGATTGTAGATGAGCAGTAGTACAGTCTGTAGACTTGAATTAGAACAGACAATAGATGTACATTAGAACAGACTCTAGATGTGCAGTAAAACAGACTGTATATGTGCGTTAGAACAGACTGTAGATGTGCAGTAGAACATACTGTAGATGTGCAGTAGAACAGACTGCAGTAGAGCAGAAGTACAGACTGTAAACTGGCATCAGAACAGACTGTTGAGGTGCAGTTGAACAGACTGTAGACGTGCAGTTGAATAGACTAAAGACCTGCATTAGAACAGACTGTGGACGAGCATTAAAACAGACTATAGACATGCATTAGAACAGACTGTAGATGTTCATTAGAAAAGACTGTAGATGTGCAGTAGAACTAACTGACGATGTGCAGAAGAATAGATCGTAGAGGTGCAGTAGTTGAGACTTTACACGAGCATTAGAACAGACTGTACATGAGTATTAGAAAAGACTGTAGACATGCTTTAGAACAGACTGTAGACGTGCAGTAGAACAGACTGTAGATGTGCATTAGAAAAGACTGTAGACGTTTATAAAAACAGACTATAGTCATGCAGTAGGAAAGACTCTAGACAATTATTAGAACAGACTGTAGACGTCCCAGTAGAACAGACTGTAGATGTGCATTAGAAAAGACTGTAGACGTTTATGAAAACAGACTATAGTCGTACAGTAGAACAGACTGTAGACGCACAATAGAACAATCAACGGTATAGGTGCAGTTAAACAGACTGTAGACATGCAGTTAAACAGACTTTAGAGCAGCGGTAGTACAGACTCTAGATTGGCTTTAGAACAGACTGTAGATGAGCTTTAGAACAGACTGTAAACGTCCAGTAAAACAGACTGACAATTAGAACAGATTGTAGATGTGCAGAAAAAAAGACTGTAGACGTGCAGTAGAATAGATTGCAGTAGAGCAGTAGTACAGACTGTAAACTGGCGTTGGAAGAGCCTGTAGACATGCAGTAGAACAGACTTTAGATGTGCAGTAGAAGAAACTGTAGAGGTGCAGTAGTACAGAATGTTGACAATTATTAGAACAGACAGTAGAAGTGCAGTAGAACAGAATCTAGACAATTATTAGAACAGACTGTAGACGTCCACTAGAACAGACTGTAGCTGTGCATTAGAACAGACTGTAGATGTAAATTAAAAGAGACTGTAGACCTTTTTAAAACAGACTATAGTCAGTAGAATCGACAGACGAGCAGTAGAACAGACTGTAGACTTGCAGTTGAACAGACTGTAGATCTGCATTAACCCTCTGAGTCGATTAACGCAGATCACGCGTTTTCGGCTTAATCTCCTGATAACGCCGAAAATAACTTAAATTGCACTTCCAGTTTTGATCGTAGATAAGAGCAACACATCAATCAAATCTGTAAAGGGTCTACTTTTTTGTATACACTCATGATAAAAACAAAACGCTGTACTTTTGTAGAATAAAGAAAATAAACAGAGTGCGTTATCTGCCATCTCTGTCTCTGTCACCTCTCTTCACAGACACCTAAATGAAACATCCCGAATCTCAGCGAATACTTGCCTCAAATACAAGATAAATATATGTATAGAAAGCTTGAAATGTATACTTTTAAATAAACAGATTCAAGTAAAAAACAAATAATCTATTTTTATGTAATTTATATGAACGTAAGGACTGGTCCAGTTTCTCCTGTATCGTCTCATTATAGATAATGTGTTCCCGCCTCCCTCTTAGCGCGCTGTTCATATGGAAATGAACTGAGGTGAGCCAGGTAATCACGTACACGCCCCCGAGAAATGACATAAAGCGCCAAGTTTCATCGAGAACTACTTACTTTTTCTGCGCGTTGGATGATGGCACGCTACACGGGTGAAGAAGCACCGGATGGTCATGGACAGCGACGAAGAGGCTACTTTCTCCTCAGAGGAAGAACATGACTCAGATGATGAATGTTTGCATTATGAAGAACGTCTGGATCCAGCGGAGGATATAATTCCTGACGAGTAAGCCTTTTATTATTACCTTCATGATTTAAAATGTTGCTCAGCTATAGCATATTTTATATCTACATTTGGACGTCTCCAAACAGGCTGACTAAAATCAGAGCAAAGTGCGTATTTATATTATGATATATGATGATGATATATAGCCTATATAACTATATAATACATATATAATGCTATAGGCCGATATAAACATAAATGGGCTACAATATTATCTCTCTTACAAAAAATAACCATGTTTTTTTGTAATCTATTTTATTTTTATTTTTATTTTTTTTTACATTGTGGATTCTTTAGACTGTATTTTTCCAAATGGTGAAATTGTTTACCAACTTTTGTTGGCGAATATCAGATGTGGTAAAAGTTTCAAAAGCGTTATACCCGGCTATTGGCGTCGCGATTGTCCGAGGTGTAAATGTATCATAAAGCTGCAAATGTCGCTGATAAGTGGGCCATCGGCAGACATATACGCGTCTATTCTTATCAATGATGTAATATATTATCAGTTATGAATCCTCTGGTAATTGCTAACAACAGTTTAAATTTTCTTTTAGGACTGTGGCTGCATCACCGGCATCATGCATAACAAAGGCACGCGAGTCCCGTGTTTTGACTTCGCTGGAAAATCATACTGAGTAAGTGCAAAGTATTGTACTTTTATTATGCCTATGCCTAAATAATATGGAAACATTATTTGTGGTTTGGATGACACAATAAGCAAATCTTCCTGTATGGGTTAATAGAAATTGTACTATTGATATGCTTATATCCCACATGAAAAAAATATATTGTCATTTAGCTATAGTAAATACTATAGTGTTTTTGAACCATACTATAGTAAAGTGTATTGTACTGTATATATTATAGTATTTACAACACTAATTCTTAATAAATGTCATCAGTTGTTAACAACAATATTTTTAAGACTTCAAATACACCACTTTCATGTTTTACCTACATCAAAAATGCTCATTTTTATTTTTATTCTTTATTTCAGATGTGAAAATAACAGTGCAAAAGAACCTATGGCAAAAAAGAGAGCTAAAAAAAATAAGCATCCCACTTGGTCATGGAAAACAGAGGATGATATTGATATGGCTCCACAGGCTCTGAGATTCCTGCCCACACGAGAACCTGGACCACAACTAAGACCATGTGATGCACACACTCCCATGAGTCTATTCAAAACGTTTTTTTCTGAAACTGCTGTGTCAACTCTGTGTCGAAACACCAATGCTCAGGCTGCCAGGGCATGTGCAAAGGGACATAAATATAAATGGACAGACGTCAGCATCAGTGAGCTGTACTGCTACATTGGGCTACTCTTCTACATGGCCATGGTGAAGTTGAGTTCCATCACAGACTATTGGCGGCAGAACAATCTTTTCTCTGTTCCTTTTCCTGCCACAATCATGTCAAGGGACAGATACCGCACCATTTCATGGAATCTGCACATGAGTCACCCAGATGCAGACCAGGACAATGACAAAAAAAGGGGCACAGCTGAACATGACCGTCTTTTCAGGATCAGACCCCTCATGGACACTATCCGGCTTGCATGTAAGGGCATCTATCATCCAAGAAAAAATTTGGCAGTGGATGAAAGAATGGTGGCATGCAAAGCAAACACAGGAATGACTCAGTACATGAAAGCCAAGCCAACCAAATGGGGATTCAAGTTGTTTGTTCTTGCGGACTCATCAAATGGATATACTGCAGACTTTGCTGTTTACACAGGAAAGAACCACTTTCCCACAGGCCATGGACTTTCATATGACGCTGTGACATCTCTGTTGGACCGTACAGTTTTGGGCTCTGGGTACCATGTATACATGGATAATTTTTACACTAGTCCCAAGCCTAAGAGACTTGTTCGCTTTGAAGTTCGGTGCATGTGGGACTTACAGAGACAACAGGAAAGATTGCCCTCGGAATGCAGCTAACTCACTCACCAAAAAATCTGTGAGGGGCTCCATCAGGTGGATTCGAGACAAACATCTTGTGTTTGTGAAATGGATGGACACACGAGAGGTGTCTGTCTGCTCCACCATCCATGCTGCTTATACAGGAGACAATGTGCAGAGGAGGGCGAAAACACAAAATGGATGGAGGACAAAGAGTTTTCCATGTCCTGCACCTGTGACTGCCTACAACCAGCACATGGGGGCGTTGACCTGTCTGATCAGCTGTTACAATACTACAGTACACAGCACAAAACAATGAAGTGGTACAGAAAGCTTTTTCTACACTTCTTGGACATTGCTGCCACCAATGCTTTTATTGTGCACAAAGAGCTTTATGGCACCATGACCCACAAGGAGTTTATGGAAGAACTAATTGCAGAGCTCTGTGGTGTGTCACAGAAAATACCACCCAAGCGGACCAGTGCTGACCATGTGCCTTTTCCAGGAACTGAGCAGACATCAGATGCCACTACTGGTCGCCGGACTTGTGTGCTTTGCAAAGCAAAGCATGGTAAGAGGCAGGACACTCCTTGGAAATGCCAGGCATGTGATGTGCACTTGTGTGTCCAGGTGAAAAGGAACTGTTTCCTAGAGTGGCATAAAGATGTATAACTGTGCAATTCTGGGTACTGTGTGACATAGTGACCCCTTTTTTTTTATCTTGCACTCTTCCTGTTTACATTTTTTTTTTTTGCACTTTTCCTGTTTTTGCACAGTTTCACCTTGATTGTGTCTTCTGTGTTCTTGCTAACTTCTAAAGTTATTTTGTGTGATAGTTAAATATTCTAAATAATAAACAAAAAATATATACATTTATTTTGTCCTCGCATTCTTTCTTGTAATTCTTCCCCTCTCAGTAACACAGCTGACTGAATGGCTCATTATGCAGCTCATTATGCGGGCCTTTGTCTTCTCAGGTGTGAAGGACAATGATATTCATGATAGTTCACGCCCTCTCGCATAGACCCTTTCTACACAAAAAGTGTCTTAGAAAATTTAAATCAATATATTGTTTTCTGTGAGTGAGTAAACAAGATGATTTTCACATCATTTAGAAAGAAAAATTCTAGGCTACAAGCTCCAGTTCTCAAAAGTCCCGGAACCAATTTTCTGTATGTGTTTTATTGCCTTATTCAAGTGATTTAACATTTTTAGTTTTTCACTAACCACGCATAACATTTTTTTTCTCAAAAACACAATCATGTACATACATGCTGCTCACATATTATTATAGCCTAGTTTGTGCTGATTACAGTGAGATTAAACTTTAGCCATTTAGATATTTATAAGAAACTGAAAAAAGCACAAATGTCAGGGCATGACAAAACTTCTCCAAGCCCCAAAAATACCCTTAGACTCCAGAGGGTTAAAACAGACTGTAAGATGTGCAGTAGAACAGAATTAAGACTTGCAGTAGAACAGACTGAAGAGCAGCAGTCGTACAGACTCTACACTGGCATAAGAACAGACTGTAGACCTGCAGTAGAACAGACTGTAGAGGAGAAGTAGAACAAACTGTAGAGGTGGAGTAGTAAAGACTGTTATTGGGCATTAGAACAGACTGTTTTCTAGCAATTGAACAAACTATAGATGTGCAGTAGAACCGATTGTAAATGTGCAGTAGTATAGACTGTAGACCTGCATTAGAAGAGACTGTAGATGCGCAGTAGAAAAGTTTGTAAGAAGCAGTAGTAGAGAATGTAGACAATTATTAAAACAGACTGTAGAGGTGCAGTAGAACAGACTGTAGACGAGCATAAGAACAGACTGAATATGAGTATTAGAAAACACTGTAGACATGCTTTAGAACAGACTGTAAATGTGCAGAAGTTAAGACTGTAGATGAGCATTAGAACAGAATGTATTTGAGTATTAGAAAACACT
Source organism: Neodontobutis hainanensis (assembly GCA_024349245.1). Taxonomy (NCBI): domain Eukaryota; kingdom Metazoa; phylum Chordata; class Actinopteri; order Gobiiformes; family Odontobutidae; genus Neodontobutis; species Neodontobutis hainanensis. The sequence goes on along the minus strand of JALDNG010000488.1, from coordinate 122,351 downwards.
GTAGACATGCTTTAGAACAGACAGTAGAGGTGCAGTTGTACAGACTGTAGACGAGCATTAGAACAGACTGTATATTAGTATTAGAAAACACTCTAGACATGCCTTAGAACATATTGTAATAGTGCAGTAGTACAGACTGTAGACGTGGAGTAGAACAGACTGTAGTTGAGCAGTAGTAGATACTGTATATTTGCATAGGAATAGACTGTAAATGTGCATTAGAACAGACTGTAGATGTGCAGTAAAACAGACTGTAGACTTGCAATAGAGCACACTGAAGACGTGCAGTAGAACAGACTGAAGACGTGCAGTAGAACAGACTGTAGATGAGCATTAGAACAGACTTTAGAAGTGCAGTAGTAGAGCCTGTAGATGTGCAGTAGAACAAACAGATCCACTCCGTCTCCCTCAGGGATCCGCTCCACTTTCCTTCTCCTTCCTTCATCTCATCACTGCCACCTGTCCCAAGCACCTGCAATCTATTACCATCAGTGAGGTATTTAAACCGCTCCTTTCCACCTCTTCCCTGCCAGATCGTTCAGCAGACTTTGTGTGAATGTTTCCAGCGTTTGTTACAACTCTTATTCCAGCCCTTGCTCCAGCTCTTGCTCCAGCCCTTGCTCCAGCCCTTGCTCCAGCCCTTGCTCCAGCCCTCGCTCCAGCCCTCGCTCCAGCCCTCGCTCCAGCTTGCAGGTTTGGACTCCAGCTTGCAGCCCAGTTCCTCGGCTTGTCTCCAGTCACCGGCTCGGCTCCAGGCTTCGGCGCAGCTCACGGCTCACTCCAACGCTCAGCCCAGCGCCTCGCCTTGGTCTCCAATCACCGGCTCGGCTCCAGGCTTCGGGCGCAGCTCACGGCTCACTCCAACGCTCAGCCCAGCGTCTCGGCTTGGTCTCCAATCACCGGCTCGGCTCCAGGCTTCGATGCAGCTCTACGGCTCGCTCAAACTCTCAGCCCAGCTTTCCGGCTTGGTCTTCCGTCACCGGCTCGGCACCAGGTCTCGGTTTAGCTCCGCGGTTCAACTCCAACTCTCGGTCCAGCTCCTCGGCTTGGTTCCAGTTCACGACTTCACTTCAGCCATCAGCGCAGTTCCTCCGCACGGACTACAGTCTCAGATCTCCTATCCAGCTTCCTGTCACTATCTGTACTACAGAGTACAGATAGTAGTACAGACTGTAGACGAGCATTAGAACAGACTGTAGAAGTGCAGTAGAACAGACTGTAGACGTTTATTAAAACAGACTGTAGACCTGCAGTAGAACAGAGTGTAGATGAGCAGTAGTACAGACTGTAGATGTGCATTAGAACAGTCTCTAGATGTGCAGTAGAATAGACTGATGATGTGCAGAAGAATAGACTGTAGAGGTGCAGTAATTGAGACTTTACACGAGCATTAGAACAGACTGTAGATGTGCAGTAGAAGAGACTGTAGAGGTGCAGTAGTACAGAATGTTGACAAATATTAGAACAGACTGTAGACGTGCAGTAGAACAGACTCTAGACAATTATTAGAACAGACTGTAGACATCCAGTAGAACAGACTGTAGATATGTATTAGAAGAGACCGTAGACGTTTATTAAAACAGACTATAGTCGTGTAGTAGAACAGACTGTAGATGTACAATAGAACACACTGTAGAGGTGCAGTTAAAGTGACTGTAGACGTGCAGTTGAACATACTTCAGAGCAGCAGTAGTACAGACTCTAGATTGGCTTTAGAACTGACTGTAGAGATGCAGTAGTACAGACTGCAAATGAGTATTAGAACAGACTGTATATGTGTATTAGAAAACACTCTAGACATGCTTTAGAACAGACTGTAGAGGTACCGTAGTTCAGACTGTAGACGAGCATTAGAAGAGACTGTATATGAGTATTAGAAAGCACTCTAGACATGCTTTAGAACAGACTAAAGAGGTGCAGTAGTTCAGACAGTAGACGAGCATTAGAACACACTAAATATGAGTATTAGAAAACACTCTAGATATGCTTTAGAACAGACTGTAGAGGTGCAGTAATACAGACTGTAGATGAGCATTAGAACAGACTGTAGATGTGCAGTAGAACAGAATGTAGACTTGCAGTAGAACAGACTGCAGAGCAGCAGTAGTACAGACTCTAGACTGGCATTAGAACAGATTGTAGACATGCAGTAGAACAGACTGTAGATGTGCAGTAAAACAGACTGTAGACATGCAGTAGAAAAGACTGCAGTAGAGAAGTGTACAGAGTGTAAACTGTCATTAGAACAGACTGTAGAGGTGCAGTTGAAAAGACTGTAGACTTGCATTTGAACAGACTTTAGAGCAGCAGTAGTACAGACTCTAGATTGGCTTGAGAACTGACTGTAGACGAGCATTAGAACAGACACTGTAAACGTCCAGTAGAACAGACTGAGAATGTGCAGAAGATTAGACTGTAGAGGTGCAGTAGTACAGACTATAGACGAGCATTACAACAGACTGTATAGTAGAGACTGTAGATGTGCATTAGAACAGACTGTAGATGTCCATTAGAACAGACTGTAGATGTGCAGTAAATCAGACTGCAGACGTGCAGTAGAACAGACTATAGATGTGCTGTAGAAGAGATTGTAGAGGTGCAGTAGAACAGACTGAAGATATGCAGAAGAATAGACTGTAGATGTTCGGTAGTACAAACTCTAGACGAGCATTAGAAGAGACTGTAGATGTTCATTAGAACATAATTTTGTTGTGCATTACAACAGACTGTAGATGTGCAGTAGAACAAACTGTAGACGTGCAGTCGAACAGACTGGAGAGCAGCAGTAGTACAGACTATAGACTGGCATTAGAACAGACTGTATATATGTATTAGAATAGAACAGACTGACGATGTGCAGAAAAATAGACTGTAGAGGTGTAGTTGTACAGACTGTAGACGAGCATTAGATCAGACTGTAGATGAGAATTAGAACAGACGTGCTTTAGAACAGACTGTAGACGTGCATCAGTACAGACTGTAGGCGCATTAGAAGAGACTGTAGATGTGCAGTAGAAGAGATTGTAGAGGTGCAGTAGAACAGACTGACGATGTGCAGAAGAATAGACTGTAGATGTGCAGTACAGACTCTAGACGAGCATTAGAAGAGACTGTAGAGGTGAAGTAGTACAGACTGTAGACTTGCAGTAGAACAGACTGCAGAGCAGCAGTAGGACAGATTCTAGAATGGCATTAGAACAGACTGTAGATATGAAGTAGAACAGACTGTAGATGTGCAGTAAAGCAGACTGTAGACATGCAGTAGAACAGACTACAGTAGAGCAGTAGTACAGACCGTAAACTGGCATTAGAACAGACTGTAGAGGTGAGACTGTATAGGTGCAGTAGTACAGACTGTAGATGTGCATTAGAACAGACTGTAGATGTGCAGAAGAACCGAATGTAGACTTGCAGTAGAACAGACGAAAGAGCAGCAGTAGAACAGACTCTAGACTGGCATTAGAACAGACTTTAGACATGCAGTAGAACATACTGTTGATGTGCAGTAAAACAGACTGTAGACATGCAGTAGAACAGACTGCAGTAGAGCAGTAGTACAGACTGTAAACTGGCATTAGAACAGACTGTAGAGGTGCAGTTGAACAGACTGTAGACTTGCATTTGAACAGACTTTAGAGCAGCAGTAGTACAGACTCTAGATTGGCTTTAGAACTGACTGTAGATGAGCATTAGAACAGACTGTAAAAGTCTAGTAGAACAGACTGACAATGCGCAGAAGAATAGACTGTAGAGGTGCAGTAGTACAGGCTGTAGACGAACATTAGAACAGACTGTATATGAGTATTAGAATAGACTGTAGACATGCTTTAGAACAGACTGTAGATGTGCATCAGTACAGACTGTAGACATGCAGTAGAGCAGACTGTAGACGAGCAGTAGAACAGACTGTGGACTTGCATTAGAGCAGACTGAAGACGTGCAGTAGAACAGACTGAAGACGTGCAGTAGAACAGACTGTAGACTGGCATTAGAACAGACTGTAGACATGCAGTAGAACAGACTGTAGAGGTGGAGTAGTAAAGACTTTTATTGGGCATTAGAACAGACTGTATATGAGTATTAGAATATACTGTAGACATGCGTTAGAACAGACTGTAGAGGTGAAGTACAGACTGTAGACGAGCATTAGAAGAGACTGTAGAGGTGAAGTAGTAGAGACTGTAGATGTGCATTAGAATAGACTGTAGATGTCCATTAGAACAGACTGTAGATGTGCAGTAGAACAGACTATAGATGTGCAGTAGAAGAGATTGTAGAGGTGCAGTAGAACAGACTGTAGACAATTATTAGAACAGACTGTAGAGGTGCAGTATAACAGACTGACGATGTGCAGAAGTCAGACTGTAGACGTGCAGTAGAACAGACTGTAGATGTGCAGTAGAAGAGACCGTAAGGGTGCAGTAGTACAGAATGTAGACAATTATTAGAATAGACTGTAGACATGCAGTAGGACAGACTGTAGACAATTATTAGAACAGATAGTAGAAGTGCAATAGAACAGACTGACGATGTGCAGAAGAATAGACTGTAGAGGTGCAGTAGTAAATACTGTAGATGTGCATTAGAACAGACTGAAGAGGTGCAGTTTAACAGACTGTAGACTTGCATTTGAACAGTCTTTAGAGCAGCAGTAGTACAGACTCTAGATTTTCTTTAGAACTGACTGTAGACGATCATTAGAACAGCAGCAGCAACAGCAGCAAAAACAGCAGCAACAGCAGCAGCAACTACAGCAACAGCAGCAACAGCAACAACAGCAACAACAGCAGCAGCAGCAACAGCAGCAGCAAACACAGCAGCAACAGCAACAACAGCAGCAACAACAACAGCAACAACAGCAACAACAGCAGAAACAGCTGCAGCAACAACAGCAGCAACAGCCGCAGCAACAGCAGCAACAGCAACAACAGCAGCAACAGCAACAACAGCAGCAGCAACAGCAGCAGCAACAGCAACAACAACAACAGCAGCAACAGCAACAACAGCAACAATAGAAGCAACAGCAGCAGCAGCAGCAACAGTAACAGGAGCAACAGCAGCAACAAGAGCAGCAACAGATTCAATAGCAGCAGCAGCAACAACAGCAACAAGAGCAGCAACAGCAACAACAGCAACTGTAATGTACATCTCTCTCTCAGATACTCAGGAGCAATCGCCGTTCCCTGCTCAAAACACAAGAGGTATTTCAGGAGCACACAAATGATACACTTGAGTCTTGACACTTGCTACCAGCAGACTCAAATGACACAAGTAAACATTCAGAGACAAGCATACCAAACTCACCTGTGTTGAGGAGATCCACACGTGTAAGAAAAGAACCTGAGAGACTGAATCTGTAAAGGAGTAAATACCTAAATAGAATGTTCATGGTGATATTGATTAATTGATTGATATGTATTATGACACTGCTTGCTGTAATTCTGGTAAGAAGGGCCATCTCAGGAAAATTGGAATAGTAGTCAATCACAATTAAATAGTCTTTGCCATTCAAATGAAAGAGATCCATACCAACCTTTTGCCATGGTGCTGTTGGCAGATCAGCTACCTAGACTCTTTTGCTTGTTTATTTTGATGTTTCTGGCAGGTCTCACATTTGCTTATCATCTTCTCAATGTCCTTTGTATTTTTGATCTGCACGTTCTTCTTCTTCTTCTTGAAGCATACAGCACCAATTTCTGCACTGTCACCAATTACAGTTGCACTGTTATTTATGTCACTGAAGGTCTTAGCATGCTTTTGAGCCAATTCAATTGCATGGCAAATTTATACAGCATCCTCCAGTTTCAGTTCAGTTTCTCTTAATAGACATTCTCTGACCCTTTAATCATATATTCCAAAGACAATCTGATCACGTATCATGGACGATTTCAAATCCGAAAATTACACGCCTGCGCCTACAATTTCAGATCTGTGAGAAAGCTATCAAATGTCTCATGTTGCTGCTGTGTATGTGAACGAAATGGTAAATGGTAAATGGCATGCATTTATATAGCGTTTTCCTGCACCCTTCTCGGGCACCCAAAGCGCTTTACATCATGCTTCCACTCACCCCATTCACACACATCCACTCCTGGGGCAGACAGAGAGGGGGGCTGCCATACACACGGCGCTCAACCTTCTCCTACCACCACCAAACACACATCTACGGTCACACACACTCATACACCAGTGCTATGGACACTGAAGGCAAGGTGGGTTAAGGACAAGGACACAACAACAGTATGAAATGTGGGAGAGCGGGAATCGGTTGAAGGACGGCCACTCTACCACTGAGCCACTGCCGCCACGAAACACATATCTCTCATAAGTTTCGTTTTTCTTCGGGGAGCAATGAGCATCAAATTTCTTTATCACCTCCTCCAATTTCTTGTCCTCGTCAGGTTGATCAAACATGAACGTATTGAACATTTCAATTGCATTTGGACCTGCTATGGTTAGCAGTAATGCTATCTTCCGTTCGTCTGATTTATTTTCCAATCCGATCGCAGAGATGTATAGCTCAAATTGCTGTTTGAAAGTCCGCCAATTGCAGTCAACATTACCCGTGAGCTTCAAACCCTCCGGTGGCCTCAACGACTCCATGTTGCGTTTCACAATTGTCCTCAGCGTATCTTCAATAACCACTCCTGGTACCATGTAATGTTCATCTCTTTGTTCAATGATAACACATTGTTGTAATGAACAGCTAGCTTCTACTAGTCATTTATTTTATTCCACTTTCGACATCCTGTCACGGTGAACCTCTAAAAGTCCCACTTCCTCTCTTTAGGTATACAGTAAGTTATCCTCCAGCACCCCCTGGTGGCTACATGGATAATACATGTTATTGAATATCATTAAAAGCAACAACAGCAGCAACAACAACAACAGCAACAAAAGCAACAGCAGCAGGAACAGCAGCAACAGCAGCAAAAACAGCAGCAGCAACAGTAGCAAACACAAAAATAGCAGCAACAACAACAGCAACAGCAGCAACAACAGGTGCAGCAGCAACAACATCAGCAGCAGCAACAGCAGAAACAGCAACAACATCAGCAGCAGCAACAGCAGCGACAACAGCAGCAGCAGCAACCGCAGCAACAACAAAAATAGCAGCAACAACAACAGCAACAGCAGCAACAACAGCAGCAACAACAGCTGCAGCAGCAACAGCAGCAGCAAGCACAGCAGCAACAGCAACAACAGCAGCAAACGCAGCAGCAGCAACAGCAGTGACAACAGCAGCTACAGCAGCAACTACAACAACAGCAGCAACAACAACAGCAACAACAGCAACAGCATCAACAGCAACAACAGCAGAAGAAGCAACAGCAGCAACAGCACCAACAGC